>JAUPFT010000002.1:17289196-17614196 GCA_036936625.1 Parnassius smintheus behrii
GAGGAAGCTAAAAATTATAGACCTATTTCCATTATTTCTGTTTTCTCAAAAGTGTTTGAGAAACTTGTATGTCCCGTTGTTTCATGGCACTTTAAGCAATTTGTTACATCTGAACAGCATGGGTTTGTGAAAGCTCGATCAACAGTAACTAACCTAGTTTCCTTTGTGGAGGACATTACTGAATCTCTTGATACTGGTCAATCCGTTGATGCAATCTACACAGATTTCAGTAAGGCCTTTGACAAGGTTGATCACTCTATTTTACTTGTAAAACTCAAAAGGATAGGTATAGCAAACCCTTTGCTGGACTGGTTTAAGTCATATCTTGCCAATTGGTCGTCAACTGTTGTTGTTGATGGTTATGCTTCTGAGCCGTTTTTTGCCTATACTGGCGTACCTCAAGGATCTCATCTTGGGCCTTTGTTGTTTAACATTTTCATCAACGACATCAGTAATTGCTTTAAGAATTCGAAATCTTATTTATTTGCTGACGATCTAAAGATCTTTAGACCTGTCTCCTCAAGTTCTGATGCAGAATTCTTACAGGAAGACTTAAATAACTTGACATTATGGTGTCGTAGCAACGGTATGACACTAAATGCTGACAAGTGTCATGTTATAAAATTTTCTAGAAAGAAAACATCTCTTGTAACAACATATTACATTGATGGTCGTATTCTGTCTGAAGTTCCCCACATACGCGATTTAGGAGTTATTCTCGACAATAAGCTTCGTTATAATATCCACATAGATAATGTTGTCAACAAGGGTTTTAGGACTCTTGGCTTCCTCTTCCGTAACTGTAAGCAATTCAGAGACACTCGCACTAAAATAATTATTTACTCAGCCTTGGTACGAAGTATCTTGGAATACTGCAGCGTAGTATGGAATCCCCACTTTAATATTTACTCACATAGAATTGAAAGGATACAAAAGAGATTTCTTTTGCATTTATCTTACGATCATAACCTAGTTAAAACTCTTAGAACTTACGAAGATAAGCTAAATTACTTCAAGCTTCAGCCGCTTTCGAATCGAAGACAGCTCCTTGACCTTATTTTCTTGTATAAGTTGGTGAATGGCGTCATTGATAGTTCTTACTTACTAGCCAAATTAAATTTTCGTACCGCATTGAAGTCACAAAGGCCGTCGTCTTATATACCATTCGTAGAAAAGAGCACACGTTCTCGTCAAGCGCGCTATTCTCCGATTAATAGACTGATGTTGAGTTTTAATGCTATATATAAATTATCACATAAGAATAGTATTGGTGCCATAATGACTAATGATAACAAACATAAAGATAGAAAAGTTGATATTGACATATTTTCGGATAATCTTTGGAAATTTAAGCGTGATTTATTACATTTATATTCCTCAAATAATTGTAATTCACATTAAAGTTATATTATTTTTCTTTAAGCTAAATTGTGATTAGGAAACGATTGTATATTATAATTTATTAATGATTTTATTTTTGTTATGTTTAACGTTCATAAAATTTCTAATGTTAATAACAATAGTGGAATATGCATGATTTAATTTAATTAATTATATAACACTAAATTCTGATATATTTATTGATCTCTTAGTTTTTGTATTCAATTTAATTCACTGCATATGTTTACTTGTGTCTATTTTTTTTTTGTAATGAAATGTGTGTAACACCTATAATTAAGTCTACACTTAGTTTTTATGATTTTTTGCAAAAAATATTATGCTTTTGTTAGTGTATGTCTTGTTGGTGTTAAATAAATAAATAAATAAAAACAATACTCCATGCTCGAACGGACTTGCACTTTATGTAAAGTAAGCAGCTGTCCCGACGTGAAGTATCGCCGCACCTTTGCAAGGACTCCTAGCTTTCTTGCAGCTGCTTTAGCCTTGGACTCAATGAACCGCCCGAAGTTCAGATTTGAGGATATATCAACCCCCAATATATGTAAGCGGTCGGTGTATTCCAGTAATACATTTCGGAAAGAAGGAGCAAGGTGAACTAGATCCTTTTTGCACAGTAGAACACGCTTATACCTGTGACACTTCCGAATCACAGGTAAAAATCAGAGTCTGGTTAACAAGCACAGTAGTCACAAATCAGAAGAAATAGTCCAGAAGAAATAGCCAAGTCGAGAAAAAGAGCAAAACGTTATCGCATCTCCTATGTACGAAGCACAAAAGCAGACTGACAACCAAACAATATGACCCCCTGTTGTATTCCCAGTAATGGTGGTTAATATAGCGCATAGCGCCATATTATAGCGCGCTATCTCTCCATAGCACATAGCGCGTGTTATGTATGTAGTCACCATGGCGCTATTGCGCTATGGCGCTTTGGCGCTATTAAGTATTAATATTTATTTTTTAGAGGCGCTGAATTTCACAAGATTTGCATGGCCCCATTTGGAGAATGCCTGTAGTGTCAGATTTACACGCTCTACTATAGCTTTTCTTTTGGACTGGATTTGATCCCGACTGGCCCGAGGACTTGGCTGGTATCGCTCCACAACTGTGCTATTGAGAGACCGTTCACCCAGAAAGTCCTTTAACCAGTCAATCCAATCAGGCGTGGCGTGCCAAACTCTGGCAAAGGCCTTCGAGATATCAAGGGAAACAGCAATTGCTTCCCCATTGTTCTCAAGTGCCTCGCTCCATACGTGTGTAGCATACGCTAGAAGGTGAACGCCAGAAAGGTGACCCCAGATGACCGATTTCAGCAAAACCCGTATTGCCGGTCACTAAGCATAGATTTACATTTATAACCAGAATAATTTTATATAATTAATAGAATCAGGCGTTACTTTGCGGAAATCCATTTTATGTTTTTTTTTTATAGGATAGGATGACCAACGAGCACACAGTTCACCTGATGGTAAGTGGTTGCTGTGGCCCATAGACATCTACATCTATCCTCGATTACGAATCAAAATGCAGATGCGTTTTTCATCCGTGAGGACTTAGGTGGAATGCCTCGTTTCCAGTAAAAAGGGTCTCCGGTTCTCTACACTCACCATACGAAACAAAGTAGCATTAAGCTACTATTTGACGCTGGTATTCTGTGAGAGCGTGGTCCTTCCCCGGTCGAGCTAACCCATTCGTGCTATGCAACTATACTACTAATATAACTGCAGCATGGCTCTACCATACCACACCATGGTAAAAATTAATTCGCACAAAACGCTCAATAAAATAAAACGATGTGTCTTACCTACACACCCCCCGCCCTCTCTCAATATATAGGTATAATTGTAGGCATTTTTGTTGACTTTGTTTTAATTTTATCTATACTAAGTAGCTTACATATTGCTTTTGTGTTACAAAATAGTAATTAAAAACGAAGAGCGAATCGGAAAAATTCTTACCATCTCGGGAATTATGTAGACCTCTTCTATGATTATTATTTTTTAATTTCGTTGAAACAACGATCGTGTAAAGTACTTCCACATCTTCATTTTCTTTATTTGAAATTGTCGCAACTATAGTTGATAGGTACTTGTCTTGTTTCCGAAATCCACATTTGAACTCAGAGCTTGATCAATATTATCTATGTACAGGGGGTACCCTAAACACAAATGTAGAAAAAGCACAATAAACTGGCTCAAATCTTTAACATACGAATCCACTGAAAGTTTCTTACATGCTCAACTATAATATCACACACATTATATATAATAATAATATTAATATGTACTTTAATCTAAAATATAACTTCTGTGAAATGTTCCATATATATGTAAAATGGTGGAGTAGTTGTAAGATTATTTTTTTAATCGCCAATTACTTATCTAGTGTAATAAGTAGTTGGCGAAATAGAAACACATATTTGCATCCATAAGTTCGGCTTACGGTAACGTCATAAATTTTAATCATCATTACAGTCCCCTGCTGAACATTAGCCTCCCCAAGGAATTTCACAAATCACGGCCCTGAGCCACTTGCACACATTGACTTCCTGCATGTCTTACCAGATCATCACCCCATCTAGTGACGTGAAATACCTTTTTTGCCGTGTAGTGGCGGTCGGGAATATTCATCACATTCTTCTTCTTCCCGTGGCTATCTTAAGAGGCGATAGAAAGAAACAGGCAGGAGACGGGCAGCAGCATCTTTCTCATAACAGCAATAGTACAATAAAAACTGCGGTTGCAACCCGCTCGCCAAGCGTGGCAATTATGGCAAACATCCACACATGAACAAAGACATAAGATTTCATATAAAATACTTATCTTGCCCTGCTGGGTTGAAAAATTTGTATTTTTGTTTCTCATGTCAATATTTAATATATGTGTTGTTATTGTCATGCACGGTAATTATAGAATACGGTAATTATGTAAATATATAATATTTAACCGTAGGCAGAGAAACCTATAGACTGATGATTAGCGTGGCCTCGAGTGAGAAAGGACGATAACGTAGTTTGAGGTTATACAATAATCTTTATGACTTTTAAATATATTTAGATAAAATGTTTAATTGTTCTAAGAACTGAACTGAACAAGATTCACCAATCTTAAGGTCACAAAACACTTTTTTCTCACTTAAACCAACTTGTAAACTCCTTAGATTGCTACGAACTGTCAAGGTTGTTTAGCAAAGTGTAGTTTGCTAAACAAAAAAACCAGCACCTAGAAAGAGACAAACAATCACACCGCTCTGTCTCATTTCTATGTAAAACGTATGCATAAATCTATCTTTTTCGTGTGCAAATGCGAAAGAAGGCGTCAATTTGTCTATAGGTTTCTCTGTCTACGTATCTAACGCTGACGTTGACATTGACGCATAACGTCAACTAGTTATCATTCCTCTCCTGAAAATAGGCCCCCCCGATGTAAAAAAGGATCCTTTCTTCTCAAATAGCAGAAAGAGTTAGTGACCCCAGTGACAGACTTCTTTGCCAGCATTGCTCTATATCTAAGTATTTCAAATATTTTTTTATAGAAGAGGAGGCAAGCGAGCAAGCAGCTCACCATGGGCTCACCTAACGTAACTTGGAAATGTAAGTACCACCGCCGCCCATGAACAACTGCAACACCAGAGGAATTGCAGGTGCGTTGTCGGCCTTTTAGAAAGGAGTAAGCTCCGTCGTTACCGAAAAAATCGCCGGTATTAAACGATTCCACAGAAGGGTCGTACGAGGTAGAACATTCCTAGTAAAATGTACAGTGGTGAACCGCCAAGCATCCAGATATTGCAGATGATCGAGTGTAAAGTTGTAGACTGTTTGCCGGCATGAACTTCTTACTGCCCTACTCTGTTGAGCACGCTAAGCTTTCTAGAGGCCAATTTGTCCTTCTTTTCCACGTGACAGCGAAACTGCACATCGTACGATATGTCGACGCCGAAGATTTAGATACTGGCTAAGGCAACAAGAGGAGATACGACAAACAGGTTCTTTTTAGCGGTAAACGCGCAAACTTGTGTCTTCTGGAATTTGAACCGGACTCTATTTAGCTGCCCCCAATCCGAGACTTTGTTCAGCAAAACCGCGACTTCAGACACAAGTTTGTTACGGTACTCGGCGAAACAGCGCTGGTGATCAGCACGCAGCCTTGTGGAGTACCAACATTAATATGCTTGTAATCAGAACTTGCGCCTTCAACTACGGCCTTGATGCTCTGATCTGCTATAAAGCTGGTTATACAATTGCACAATTCTCGGGAAGCTAACAGCTATATCCCCCGACTATATGAAGTATAGTCGGGGGATATAGCTGTTAGCTTCCCGATAATATAAGAATACGTGGGCAGCCTGAGCACCTACGCGTGGTACCACCCCGCTTCGAGCCGGTCCATACGTGCAACAGTAAAAGTTGTCGCATAGCTCTATCACTGTTAATGTCGCGTACGAACCATCTATTACTCTAATGGATATCAAACACACTCTGTTTGATCTTTATAGAATTTTTTTCAAAGCAGTGTCTTTCATTACGCACGAAAGTGACGGGCTGAAATTTTATCTTTTGTCGTCAAATGATTAACTACTAAAATGTTCAATTTTATTTAGAGATGGTGATTCTATTTCACATATCAAATCACAAAACAACAAATATAGTAAAAACATTGAACATACATAGTAAAAATGCAATTTAAATGCAGTTTAAGTTGAAACCTTCAAGTTTAATTGGTGGAATCAACATAACACAGGAAGTTTTAACAATTATAATTGTAAATGCTCGTATAAGGGAGCGTTGATAAATAGAGCGGGTTTGCTGGCGGGATGTTAACTGGAGAGCATACAGTAGCAGTTAGATGAGCAATAAATAACACTTCTTGAGAGTTTCTTCTTGTTTTATTTCTTGATTCCTTATTATTACATTGCCGGATTTGGAATAATTTACCACGAAAAACGCCCCTTTTTATAAGCGGCTGTAACCAATCATAATTAAGAAAAAATCGCACACGGCATTAGTGAATCTATTGACCAATCAGAGCGCAGAGTAACCTTTTCTAAGAGAGATTCACAATTTCCTTAATAAACGTGGTAAAACATTCCTTACAATATTTATATTTATTCCTAACGATAGATACAACTTATTTCTATTATTCTAAACATAAATCATTCAATAGACCCTTATTTTACATTTATAAAAAATAAAAATAGTTTCGCGGTCGCCTCACGGTTTAGCTCCGGAGTAGGACTATATTTTTGCCGAACATACAAGTGGCGACCCGCCACCGGCCTCGAGACAGCAGATGCCATACAACGTCTAGTTGGTATAGCTATCGAGGTCGGCACGCAAGTCCTGGCTGATATCAGAGCCGGGACTGACCCAATATCAGCGATCATGATGGCGCTGGCAAATCTACTTGCAAGGCATTACGGAGGAGAGTAATCTGCGCCTCCTCTATTGGAACCCGGACGGCATTCAGCAGAAGCTCCATGAACTCCGCACTGTCGCCCAGCAACAGGACTTGCACATCATACTGCTGGGCGAGACAAAGCTAAACCCTAAAACGCATATCAAGCTGCCAAATTACCACCTATACAGAAGGGACGAGGTACCCCCCAAGGGACCGCCTACAGAGGGACGGCGGTTCTTGTGAGGAGGGACATCGTCCACCAAGAACTGGAATTACCACCGTACCAGAGTATGCGTTCAATCGGCATAAGAATGGAGGCGGCGGGCGAGGAACTAAGGATCTACGCAGCATACCGCCCGCCAGGGACTCCATTCTGCTCCTCAGTCATCCGGACAGTAATGGAAGGCGATACACCCACCATAATCGCCGGGGACCTAAACGCCAAACACCCGGCGTGGGGGTCCAGAGTGATCACCCCGCCGGGTCTTGCACTATATGAAGACGCTGAGAATAACAACTACGACGTTTTGGGTCCCGAAGAACCAACTAACGTTCCGACAGATCCGAGACAACATCCGGATGTATCAGACATCGTGCTCTCCAGGAACGTCAACTACCCGGTAGTGGTAGAGGTGCTATACGACCTGAGTTCACAGCACCTCCCGATTCTGATAACCCTTGGCACTAAGGCGGTGACTACGCCGCCCAGAGCATTTAAGACACGCATTGACTGGAGGCGCTATGCACAACACCTGCAAGCGAGACCTCCAGCTCATCAATTAATTAATACAGCGGACGACGTAGAGGCCGCTGCAACCAGAATCACCAAAAACATCCAGGAGGCCCTCCACGCGGCCTCTACGATCGTCCCGATCACAGAAAGGCGTGACGATCTTCCGCGGGAAATTAATATCAAAATAAAGCGCAAAAGAGCACTTAGGAGGCTCTGGGCGCGTACTCGCTGCCCAAGAATAAAAGCACAATTTAACACCTTATCGGAGGAGCTGTCGATTGCAGTCCGGGCCTACAGAGGAGAGGCCTGGGAGCGGCGCATATGGAAGGCGGAAGAACAAAATGCGTCGCTTTAAAAACTGAATCGTCAGCTAACCAAAACCAGACCTCCCGTTTGCCCGCTTACCAACATCGCGGGCGAACGATGCTATGATGCCAAGGGCAGAGCGGATATCCTAGGAGAGCACTTCGAGGAGCAATTTATGCCGAATCCTGCAAGTGCGGAGTATATGGAGCTTCATACATTAAAGGAGAGTCGCGTACAGGAGTTCCTGTCGTCACCTGCGCCGCCTCTTGCAGGAGAGTGGTTCATTTCCCCCGCCGAATTGCGGAGGACAGTAACCTGCCTGCAACCGAGGAAGGCGCCCGGACACGACGGGATTACCAACGCTGCACTCCGACAACTGCCTTATAAAGTCCTAGTAGAGATTGGTCGACTCTACAATGGGATACTGCGGACATCCCACTTCCCGGAGGAATGGAAAAAAGGTAAAATTATCGTCTTGCCGAAACCCGGGAAGGACAGGCGTAAAGCTTCCAGTTACAGGCCGATTACGCTATTACCACACATAGCTAAACTGTTTGAAAGATTGCTGCTAAGACGTCTCCGTCCGTGCATCCAACTTCGGGCGGAGCAGCACGGATTCAGGAGGGGTCACTCTACAGTCACACAGCTGACTAGAGTGCTGCACCTGCTTGCGGCAGAGTACAATCGTGGCCGCATATCGTTGGGCGTCTTTCTCGATATCGAGAAAGCGTTCGACCGGGTGTGGCACTCAGGATTACTATATAAGTTACATGAACAGACCAGTGTCCCCCCTGCTATGTTGCGGTTAATGGCGTCTTTCCTGGAAGACAGGAAGTTCTACGTCTGCGTAGAGGACGCCGAGTCCGCAACAAGAACCATCAGTGCCGGCGTCCCACAGGGCAGTTGTCTGTCTCCAGTCCTGTACGCGGCATACACGAACGACATCCCAACATTGGCAGGCAGGCTGCAAGAATGGGAGGACGATGTTGAGCTGGCGCTATACGCGGACGATAGCGCCTATTTCACCTCGTCCCGAAGAGCCCATATAGCCACTGCCAAAATGCAGCGTCTGCTGGACCTGTTGCCACCATGGCTGAATGAGTGGAGGATGGTCGTCAATGTTGGAAAGACGACCGCTCTGCTCACCCGTCGCCTCAGAAATTTACCACCACCACTAACTCTCGACGGCCAGAAGATCGCGTACGAGAAGGCCGTGACATACCTAGGGTGCCGGATCGACCGGGCGCTGCGCATGACTGCGCACGTCGACTTCGTCGTCCGCAAAGCCAGATGTGCGCGGGCGATGCTTCGTCCGGTACTGGCATCTAAGCTGCCAATCAAAACCAAGCTCCGGATATACAAGATGTATATCCGGACCATCACCACCTACGCTGCTCCGGCCTGGTACGCGCTTCTGAGTGACCCTCTGAGGCGGCGATTACAGGCTCAGCAGAACCTGTCACTAAGGACGATTGTCGGAGCAGGTCGTTACGTCCGGAATGACGTCATAGCGGCCGATCTGAAAGTCGAGACTATCACCGACTTCGTGGCCCGGTTAGCGCGCGGCATGTTTGACCGTGCCGATAACGGGCCACATGAACACCTGAACGGCTTTGCGCCGTTACATACCCGTCCACCGGACGGGCGACCTCTTCCAAGAGAACTCCTCTCTATATGTGATTAGAGAGTTGAGTAACAACCCACAATGCGGCAGAAAGGCCAACTTTGACTATAGATAACCTCTACTGATTACCTCCCTTTCCGTAGTCGGTAAACTACGGAAAGTAAAATTCTTATCCGGCTGCATTATTTAATGCAGTATAACCACGCCAAGATAGGCAATAAGTGACTGCCCCATAGTTATGGGGTATGAGGATACCCGGGTAGTGGGGTATAACCCCGGGGCCCGATACCTGCACGTACCTCGGTACGTGAAGACGACATCGTATGGTATACAAGTGGCGCCGCCAAGAGGTAGGAATGTACAACACTTTTTCAGGAATTATGCTTAAGAATCTATACAATATTTTTTTATGAAATTTAAATCTTTCTCATAATGAAATAACATTATACAGCGATTAATTGACATATTAATGTTTCTTTTGAAGTACTTTAAAGGAAAAAGAATTATATTAATCACTTATATGTTAAATAGCTCTTAAAGTTATGATAAAAGAAATCTTACTAGAAAATAAGCTTATACTTGCGTCTAATGTTCTAATCAGACCTAAATAATATTAAATAGATTCATATAAGTCACTTTAAGATAAAAATAGAAGTGTTTAATTTACTTTCCTGTTTTTTCAGCACTAATCAGTCTTTACACTTAGCTTTATTTTATGAATAGGAAACAGTTAAGATTAATACCATCACCTAATTTTAAATCACTGATAAGAAATAATTATGATTAAATGCTAACACTTAGTTTTAATTCACTGATAATAAATAATTAATATTAAATGTTCGAATTCACTTTGTCGTCGCTAACATTCTCCCCCACGGTGCGTAGCACTGCATCCTCTGGAGGCGACGACTCCGCTGGCACCAGCACGATGACACGTCGAGTTGGACGGCGAAGTATTCCGCCTGATGTCCGCACGTCCAGCACCCTGGTTCTTCCGTCTGGTCCGGGATAGGTTTTGACGATTTCACCGCGAGGCCATGAGTTTCGCGGTAATGTGGCGTCCACTATTAGCACGATGTCTCCTTCCCTTAGGTCTCTGGTTTCTTTCCCCTCGAGTTTCCTTGGCATCAGGAGAGGTAAGTATTCTTTAATCCACCTTTTCCAGAAGTGGTCTGCGAGTCTCTGGGTGGTTCTCCAGCTTGCCTTTCCGATGAGCTCCGTGTCGCTGAACTCTCCCGGCGCAATAGCTCCGCATGATCTTCCCAGCAGAAAGTGGTTCGGTGTTAGGCTCTCCTCGTCTCCTGGGTCCATGCTGATCGGGGTGAGAGGTCTCGAGTTGTCGATGTGTTCAACCTCAGTCATTAGCGTATGGAGTACTTCCTCTGGCGGGCTCTTCTCGTTGAGGACTACTGCTAGCGCCGTCTTGACTGTTCGTACGAGCCGCTCCCAGGCGCCTCCCATGTTCGGAGCTCCCGGGGGGATGAACTTCCACTGGATGCCCTTTTCCTGTGCGGCCTCCTCTAATTCCCTTTTTGCTCCGACGAAATTAGTTCCGTTGTCGCTATATACGGTTTTCGGAGTTCCTCTTCTGGCTGCCATTCGACGGAGTGCCATGATCATTGAGCTGGCGCTGAGAGAAGGTACCAGTTCTAAATGTACTGCTCTAGTCGTGAGGCAGGTAAATAAGGCTTCCCAGCGCTTCTCGTTTCTTCTTCCGATGGTGACTTGCATCGGCCCGAAGTAGTCTACGGCTGTGCAGGAGAACGGAAATTGATGATGCTGCAATCTTTCACTCGGCAGATCTCCCGTTGGTGGTATCTCTGGTGAACTCTTCTTTGTCTTGCACCATTGACAGCTGTGTGCGACCGCTTTTAGAGTTGCTCTTAAACCCAAGATCCAGAACCTTTGACGAATTTCGTTCATTACTGTAGCGGTGTTTCCGTGAAAGAATTTCCTGTGATAGTGTTGTATTATTAGACGAGTTATTTTTTGTTTTCCGTCTAAAATGATAGGATTCATTATTCTTCCGTTTCGGTCGTGAAATTTCATTGTTCTGCTCCTTAATTTAATTATTCCGTCGTCTCCAATGTAAACGTCGATTTTCTTAAGTCGACTCGAATTTTCTAATGGCTTTTCTGACTTCAGTTTTCTTATGTCTGATGCAAAACTATCGCTCTGGCTTATTTTTATTAATATCTCTTCGGCCTTTTTTAGGTGTTCTGCTTCTATGGGTGAGTATAGGCGCTTATTTTTACTTCCGCTGGTCGACGGGATTGAGGTTTGTGCTTCTTTCTCCTGGATTTTTTGTGGTTTCCAAGACTCATCCTTCTGGCGTGCGGCGGTGGTGGTCGCTTTACGGCTCTTCTTTGGTAGGTGTGTAAAGGCGATCACTCTGGCTGTAGTGCGCAGCAGTCGCTCCCAGCTCGAGAACCTTTCTAGATTTAATAGGGTGTCTTCTGCCGCCATCGTTGCCAATACCTTTTGCTTGCTTTTTTCTTCTGGCATAACAATTTCTGGCTTGAAGTCGTGAAATGGCCATTCTTCTTCTGGTCGACGGAGAAATGACGGGCCTTTGAACCATCTGGCGTTGTGGTCGAATTCGGTTGGGGTTCCCCTCGTGGCGTCGTCCGCTGGATTCTCCTTGGTTGGCACCCATCTCCAGTCTTCTGGCTTGGACCTTTCTTCGATCTCGGCGAGTCGGTTGGCCACAAATGTTTTGAACTTCCTTGGTTCTGACTTTATCCATTGCAGCACTGTGCTGGAGTCGGTCCAGTAAACCTTTCTCGTTATGTCGAGCTCTGATTCCTCTTCGATTGTGGCGGCTAGTCTGCTTCCGAGTAAAGCCGCTTGTAGCTCCAGCCTCGGAATTGACACAGGTTTCGTTGGCGTTACCCTTGCTTTGCCGGCGATCATGGAGACATGGACCTTTCCTCCGGGCTCGACTATTCTCCAGTAGACTACTGCTGCATAGGCTTCTTCACTCGCATCGGAGAATGTGTGTAGCTGTCCTTTTCTGCCTTTGGGTGAGACGCACCTCGGGATCTTCAGCCTCGTTAATGTTGACGCTTCTTCCAGGTATTTCATCCAGACTTCCTTTTGATGTTCGTTGATTGGTTCATCCCAGTCTATTTTCTTTCGCCAGATGTCTTGGATTAGTTTCTTTCCTTGTATTAGAACTGGTGTAGCAAAACCCATTGGATCGAAGGTGGACATTACTGCGCTTGTGACTTCTCTTTTTGTTGGAGTCCTTCTGCCGTCTTGCAGGTCCTCCGGCGTGTTGCGTAGCCCGACGTTGAAGGCTAATGTATCTTCTTTCACCAGCCATCTTAGTCCCAGAGTCTTCTCTTCCTTGGTCAGTTGTAAGGAGTTTTCTTTGTTTGCGTCTTCTACCTCTGATATTACCCCCGAGTTGTTGCTGGCCCATCCCTTCAGATGAAAGTGCTCTTGCGTGAATGTCTTTCACTTCTTTGGATATTTTCTTTGCTTCGGTTGTAGATGCGAAGCTCTGCAGATAGTCGTCCATGTAGTGGTTTCTCTTAATTGCTTTCACTGCTTCAGGATGAGTGTTCTTAAATTCCTCAGCGTTCTTGTTCATTACGTATATGGCTGTTGCAGGTGCTGACGCTGCCCCGAAGATGATTGAAGACATTCTATACTCTTCGGGCTTGCCGGTTCTTCGGTTTCCGCGCCACAGGAACCTGAGACTGTCTCGGTCGTCTTCTCTGACTTTTACTCGAAGAAACATGTCTTGTATGTCTGCCATGACGGCTACTGGTCCCTCTCTGAAACGCAGCAGTACTCCGAATAATGATTGTAGCAAGTCCGGGCCCGAGAGCAAGGCGTCGTTGAGGCTCTTTCCTTCATATTTGGCAGCTGCGTCGAACACTATTCTTAGCTTCTTCTTGACTGGGTGTACAACAGCGAAGTGGGGTAGGTAGAATGTCCTTCCTTCGTTAGAGGTTTCTGGAGCCTTCTCTGCGTATCCTTTTTCGATTAGACTCAGAATCTGCTCCTCGTAGTGCTTTCTTGCTTCTTGATCACGATCCAATTTTTTCTCGATGTTGACCAGGCGTCGAACAGCTTGATTGTAGTTGTTGGGCAGGTGTTCATCTTCTTTTTTCCACAGGAGTCCCGTTTCATATTGACCGCTTGGCAGTTTCTTGGTAGTTTTCTCGAGGGTTTCTAATGGTCTTCTGTCGCTGTCGTTAGATGGTGAACGATTTTGGATCCCTAGAGACTCTAATTGGAAGTGTTCTCGGACGAGGTCTTCTATGTCTTCCTTGCCAGTGGTCGTTCTGCCATAATGAGTGAAGTGTACTGTGGCAGTTGTTCCTGTTTCACATCCGTGTAACACCCACCCTAAGTTCGTGAGGGAAGCTACAGGATCTGATGGTTTGCCCTTCTTCAGCTTTCTTGTCACTATCAGTCCCCAATTGTCTTGGCCTATCAGTAGCTTGGGCCTCTCGGAGACGTAGAGGAGTTGATTTTCAATTGCCTTCAGGTGCTCACAGTTTCTCACGGTGTCCTTGTTTATGCATTGTTCAGACAGCTTCAGGTCGTCGATGGTTCTTGCTACGATAGTTCTCTTTTCTTTTCTATGAGCCCCTTTTATTTTGAACTCGATCTTCTGTGAACTATCTTTTCTTAACACCTTTCCGCCAACGGTTTCGATCGTGAGTTTTTCTTTCTTTCCTTCGACTCCGATTTTTTCAGCAATTGATGCGTCTAAGAGTGTGACCGTTGACCCTTCGTCTAGTAGTGCTAATACGCGAACTTGTCCTTTTGGGCCATAGAGGTTCACGGGGATCATCTTTAGGTAGGCCTTTTCTTCTCCTTTGGCGTTATGGATTGAAGCGACCTTTTCTTCTGAGATGCTATTGGTGTCTTTTGCTTCTTTTTCTATCGACGCCGGTTGTTTGTCAGAATGTAAGATGGTATGATGCCATCTTTTACACAGCTTGCAGACTGGTGCTTTACAGTTGATTCTTGAGTGTCTGAATCGAAGGCACTTGAAGCATATCTTTGCCTTCTTGGTCATATCCCATTTTCCATTCAGGTTGGCTTCTTTGAACCTTTTACATTCTAATGCGAAGTGTTCTTCCCCACAGAACGGACACGACTTCTTATATTTCTCTTTTGACGCTTCTTGGACCAAATGAACGGGTTTTCTTATTCCTCTTCTTTGTTCTGAGGGCACTTCGGGCGGGGCGAAGTCTCCGCACATGTCGGCTTCTGTTTCTAGGAACGCTTCGATAAGTAATAGCTCCTGAATTTCCTCGTCTCTTCTGCTTCTGTGGTAGGCGAACCAACGGAACTTCATTGACGTCGGCATCTTGTCTACTATAACTCTTAGCGTTTCAGGTGAACTGAGATACTGTGGTTTCTTCAGGGCTTTGATTGTTTCGACTGCGTTCTTTACTTTGCTTGCAAATATGCATATGTCGCTCGGGTTTTCGCCGACTCTTGGGAGGTTCTTCATTTTTTCTAGTTCTGCTAATGCTAGTGCTCCAGGTCTTCCGAATCTTGCTTCTAGTCCCTTGATCACTTCGCGTGGGTCTTCGGCGGTGAATAGCAGGCTTTGGACGGCTTCTCTAGCTTTTCCTTGGATCGCTATTCTAAGGCGTGCTAGGTTTTGATTGCTACTGAAAGAAGCAGCCGTATCCTCGTATGATCTTTTGAAGGCTAACCATTCTTCGCAGGCCCCGTTGAAGTGAGGTAGTTCTAGGTGCTTCGGTGAAACGGTGTCACGTGATTTTTCTGATAGCTTTAGTATGACTGAAGCTAGTTCCTGGATGTCACTTTTCTTTTCTTCTGCCTCTATTGGTTTGTGGTTCTTATTAGGCATGTCTCCGGTCTGGATGAACCAGCGTTCGACTTCTCGAGTTCGCTCGAACAGCTCTTCTCCGGCACCATCTTCATCTTCTGATTCCGCGGTGAGAAGTTCTAATTCCGCTTGAGCAACTTTTGACCGCGCTTCTGCCAATTCTAGTTCCCTTAATGCCATTGTCATCTTTGCTTGCGCTTCTGCTCTCTTCCTATGCGACGAGCGAACGGAAAGCGTGTCTGGATCGCGGGTCGTCTTCTTAGGGTGAGGCTGTTGCAGAGTCTTCATTGCGACACTTCTTTCTTGAATCTGCGGCGTTGGATGACTTCCTTCTTGGTGAGGAACTGACGCTTCGACGGTGCGTGTCGGGGGGGTGGTATGGGTTACGTCCCCCGGTGTTGATTCTTTTCCGGCAATGTTTTTGTTAAGAAGTACGGGTTGTCTGTGTACGCTGCTGGGCGATGCTCTTGTAAGCGTCGATCGATCTGAAGTTGACGTGTTGGTAGCCGTCGTGTTTGTAGAATCACTCGGCGTATTCATGCTCCAATCCGTCGTACTGGTACCCGTAGTGGCGTTGCTTTCACTCGTAGTCTTCGACTGCACTGATTTTGATCTTGTATTTGAAGGCATCTTCCTAGTTTTCCTTAAACCCGATCCGGCTTCTCGAAGGACCAATGTAAATGCTCGTATAAGGGAGCGTTGATAAATAGAGCGGGTTTGCTGGCGGGATGTTAACTGGAGAGCATACAGTAGCAGTTAGATGAGCAATAAATAACACTTCTTGAGAGTTTCTTCTTGTTTTATTTCTTGATTCCTTATTATTACATTGCCGGATTTGGAATAATTTACCACGAAAAACGTCCCTTTTTTATAAGCGGCTGTAACCAATCATAATTAAGAAAAAATCGCACACGGCATTAGTGAATCTATTGACCAATCAGAGCGCAGAGTAACCTTTTCTAAGAGAGATTCACAATTTCCTTAATAAACGTGGTAAAACATTCCTTACAATATTTATATTTATTCCTAACGATAGATACAACTTATTTCTATTATTCTAAACATAAATCATTCAATAGACCCTTATTTTACATTTATAAAAAATAAAAATAGTTTCGCGGTCGCCTCACGGTTTAGCTCCGGAGTAGGACTATATTTTTGCCGAACATACAAGTGGCGCCGCCAAGAGGTAGGAATGTACAACACTTTTTCAGGAATTATGCTTAAGAATCTATACAATATTTTTTCATGAAATTTAAATCTTTCTCATAATGAAATAACATTATACAGCGATTAATTGACATATTAATGTTTCTTTTGAAGTACTTTAAAGGAAAAAGAATTATATTAATCACTTATATGTTAAATAGCTCTTAAAGTTATGATAAAAGAAATCTTACTAGAAAATAAGCTTATACTTGCGTCTAATGTTCTAATCAGACCTAAATAATATTAAATAGATTCATATAAGTCACTTTAAGATAAAAATAGAAGTGTTTAATTTACTTTCCTGTTTTTTCAGCACTAATCAGTCTTTACACTTAGCTTTATTTTATGAATAGGAAACAGTTAAGATTAATACCATCACCTAATTTTAATTCACTGATAATAAATAATTAATATTAAATGTTCGAATTCACTTTGTCGTTGCTAACAATAATAGAAGAAACAATAGAATCGGTTATCCAAATATTCAACAATCCGGTATCCATTATTGTATATCTGATGAGTGTTAGAGATTTTTATTGTAATAAATGTAGGGAGTTAGGAGGAATGCAAGATATAAAAGGATGTATACAAAGACCAAGATAGAAAATTACTAATCGAGTCATTATTTCGTTCGACATGCCGTGACGGCAGTAGCAGGTAAAAATTGTCGGAAAAATATTATCCAGTTGTTTGCAAAGTGGGAAAAATAATACACTTCTTAACGCCAAGATTTAATATATATTTAGAAATACGTCTATCTTTTTTATTAATTTAATTTATACAAAATATGGTTATAAATATCGAAATAAAAAAATTCAATACTTTTTGGAAATACCGAAGGTTCCAACAAATGTGTACAACAAAAGAAGAGGTATAAAAGATATAAATATTTGGAATTTAAAACTACCCTTCTGGATATCACATTGTCGTTTAACTATGTGTGTGTGACAGATTTAGTAACTTTTCCATTGTCGTTGACAATCGTCTCGGTGGTTCGTTCGCTTTGCACTTTCCCATCTTTGTCTACAGATGAGGTAACCGAACTGGAGACACTTTTGCAGAAACTATCCGAACCGGTTTTGCCATCCGGTGACTGCTGAAACATTATTCAATTTTATACAAGCGTTTAGTTTATGCATGGCTTGGCGATGCTAGGATTGGCTGTGGCGCTACCACAAAGAAGCTGGCTTGGAAGTATAATCGCTCAGATAAATGAATAAGTGCACTAAATTGCTCACTAATTGCTCAATTCAAATCCGCATTTGCTCACACTATTAATGAATTATTTTATTAGTTATTAATAATTAAAAATACAAAATATTTTTTCACTATTATACTTAAAACCAATGAACTTTTCTAAAAACGAATAAATACCATTAATTGCTCAAGAAATGCTTAATGCAAAACCGTATTTGATCACACTATTATTTAATTATTTAATTAGTTATTAATAATTAAAAGTACAATTTTTTTTTCCATAACCGATCAGAATATTAAATAGGTGCACAAAATTGCTCACTAATTGCTCATTTCAAATCTGAAATTGCTCACAATATTTATCAATTATTTTAATAGTTATTAATAATTAAAAATAAAAAATTGTTATTGCCTCAAAACCAAAGAACTTTTTTAAAGATGAATAAGTACTTCTAATTGCTCACAAAATGCCTAACCGTAATACGCAATTGCTCAAACCATTTACTAACTATTTAATTAGTAATTAATAATTAAAAGTACAAAATTTTTAATTCCTTAACCGATCAGAATATTCAATAGGTGCACAAAATTGCTCACTAATTGTTCATTTTAAATCTGCAGTTGCTCACAATATTTATCAATTATTTTAATAGTTATTAATAATTAAAAATACAAAATTGTTATTGCCTTAAAACCAAAGAACTTTTTTAAAAATGAATAAGTACTACTAATTGCTCACAAAATGTCTAACCGTAATACGAAATTGCTCAAACTATTTACTAATTATTTAATTAGTAATTAATAATTAAAAGTACAAATTTTTTTATTCCTTAACCGATCAGAATATTCAATAGGTGCACAAAATTGCTCACTAATTGTTCATTTCGAATCTGCAGTTGCTCACAATATTTATCAATTATTTTAATAGTTATTAATAATTAGAAATACTAAATTGTTATTTCCAAAAAACCAAAGAACTTTTTTAAAAATAAATAAGTACTCCTAATTTCTCACAAAAGGACTAACCGTAATACGCAATTGCTCAAACCATTTACTAACTATTTAATTAGTAATTAATAATTAAAAGTACAAAATTTTTTATTCCTTAACCGATCAGAATATTCAATAGGTGCACAAAATTGCTCACTAATTGTTCATTTTAAATCTGCAGTTGCTCACAATATTTATCAATTATTTTAATAGTTATTAATAATTAAAAATACAAAATTGTTATTTCCAAAAAACCAAAGAACTTTTTTAAAAATAAATAAGTACTCCTAATTGCTCACAAAAGGCCTTACCGTAATACGCAATTGCTCAAACCATTTACTAACTATTTAATTAGTAATTAATAATTAAAAGTATAAAATTTTTTATTCCTTAACCGATCAGAATATTCAATAGGTGCACAAAATTGCTCACTAATTGTTCATTTTAAATCTGCAGTTGCTCACAATATTTATCAATTATTTTAATAGTTATTAATAATTAAATATACAAAATTGTTATTTCCAAAAAACCAAAGAACTTTTTTAAAAATAAATAAGTACTCCTAATTGCTCACAAAATGCCTAACCGTAATACGCATTTGCTCAAACTATTTACTAATTATTTAATTAGTAATTATTAATTAAAAGTAAAAAAAAATTTTCCTTAACCGATCAGAATATTCAATAGGTGCACAAAATTGCTCACTAATTGCTCATTTCAAATCTGCAGTTGCTCACAATATTTATCAATTATTTTATTAGTTATTAATAATTAAAAATACAAAATTGTGATTGCCTTAAAACCAAAGAACTTTTTTAAAAATGTACTCCTAATTTCCCACAAAATGCCTAACCGTAATACGCAATTGCTCAAATTATTTACTAATTATTTATTTAGTAATTAATAATTAAAAGGATAAAAAAATTTCCTTAACCGATCAGAATATTCAATAGGAGCACAAAACTGCTCACTAATTGATCATTTCACATCTGCAGTTGCTCACAATATTTGTCAAATATTTTAATAGTTATAAATAATTTAAAATACAAAATTGTTATTTCCAAAAAACCAAAGAAGTTTTTTAAAAATAAATAAGTACTCCTAATTACTCACAAAATGCCTAACCGTAATACGCAATTGCTCAAACCATTTACTAATTATTTAATTAGTAATTAATAATTAAAAGTACAAAAATTTTTATTCCTTAACCGATCAGAATATTCAATAGGTGCACAAAATTGCTCACTAATTGTTCATTTTAAATCTGCAGTTGCTCACAATATTTATCAATTATTTTAATAGTTATTAATAATTAAAAATACAAAATTGTGATTGCCTTAAAACCAAAGAACTTTTTTAAAAATGAATAAGTACTCCTAATTTCCCACAAAATGCCTAACCGTAATACGCAATTGCTCAAATTATTTACTAATTATTTATTTAGTAATTAATAATTAAAAGGATAAAAAAATTTTCCTTAACCGATCAGAATATTCAATAGGAGCACAAAACTGCTCACTAATTGATCATTTCACATCTGCAGTTGCTCACAATATTTGTCAAATATTTTAATAGTTATAAATAATTTAAAATACAAAATTGTTATTTCCAAAAAACCAAGGAACTTTTTTAAAAATAAATAAGTACTCCTAATTACTCACAAAATGCCTAACCGTAATACGCAATTGCTCAAACCATTTACTAATTATTTAATTAGTAATTAATAATTAAAAGTACCATTTTTTTATTCCTTAACCGATCAGAATATTCAATAGGAGCACAAAATTGCTCACTAATTGATCATTTCAAATCTGCAGTTGCTCACAATGTTTAATAATTATTTTATTAGTTATTAATAATTAAAAATACAAAATTGTTATTGCCTCAAAACCAAAGAACTTTTTTAAAGATGAATAAGTACTCCTAATTGCTCACAAAATGCCTAACCGTAATACGCAATTGCTCAAACTATTTACTAAATATTTAATTAGTAATTAATAATTAAAACTACAATTTTTTTTCCTAAACCGATCATAATAATTAATAAGTCCTCAAAATTGCTTACTAATTGCTTATTTCAAATCCGCAATCGCTGGCACTATCAATGAATGATTTAATTAATTGTTAATAATTAAAAATACAATTTTTTTCTGCCTGTTATCCTTAGAACCATCTAACTTTTCTTAAAATAAATAATTTTTCTTAATTGCTTATAATTAGTTCAATTCAAATCCGCAATGGCTTACACTATTACTTAATTATTGGATTAGTTATTAATAATTTAGTGTACAAAATTATTTTTGCCTAATGTTCGTAAGCTAATGCACTGTTTTTAATTTTCTTTCTAATAAACTTCTTACCGAACGCTCTTTTAATTTTTTTAATAGTATATCTTTATAATAGTATATTGTTATTTATCGGTTATTAAAATTATTATTACATTTTAAATTATGACGTCATAGGCGGCAAGAAATATGTCACTTGTGCGCATGTGATTGATTCAACCTGTTACTCATGTGCAACTGGCAAAATTTAATATTTTTGTCCAACCTGTAAATCAATGTTTGTTCATTTTTTAATTATATTTCCTGTAATTTAATCATTAATTATTAATAAATAGCTCTATGAAGTTATACATTTTAATTTGGATCTTGTTAAGTAATTTATTGCAAATTATGTATAACCTTATTAATTATGTATAAACGAGTTAATTTTATCATTAAAGCTAAAACTCTTATATTCAATTTTATTTGATTATATTGATTCCTTTTTATAGCAAGATCATTGAGTAAGTATGTGTTTTTTTTTATATTTATAGGTACTATAATTAAATCTTATTGAGATTTGCCCTCAACCGTAACAATTTGTGATAAATCCGCGCCGCGTGAATATAAGTGCCTTTGTATTCACGCAGGGGAACGGCAGATTTAGTACCGCATAATATTTTTCGTTGTTTTTTATGGAATTTGTACCAGATATTAAGGCAACTAAGCCATTAATTTTCATGTGAATTTTATATTATTAGAACTTGGCATTAATTAACAATATCAATAAAAAGATTTTCATAAATAAACGTAATATAAGCATAAACTAAACGCAATTATGTTACTAGAAGTTGTCATATGTAATATAACAGAAATATCGAAATGGTAATTAATTATATAGAAATAGAAATAACAATATATATAATTAAACACTTACACATTATCCCCCCACTTCTAGCTCCTGCCGGACGTGCTTAGTTTTTTTTTATAAATCTCATTTTGTGGTTATGTTTTTGTAATGTTTTTGACTATAAACCTGATTTACGGGGAGAGAGAATTAGGGGAGGGAAGCACCACATAGCGCAAGCGAGGGAAGCCCGGTGGACGGAGCCCTGCTTCGCGGGGCCCCTACTCCTGAGTGGTTTACTAAAAAAAATAACCACACAATAACCAACATTATATTTGGAGTTTACACAAAATCGAAACAATATTTTCGAGCGATATCTTAAAGAGCGTGGTTTAAATACTCCTCGGTATGTTGAAAATAAATATCCCTCGTCCCCAGAAAATGAAGATGAAGATTCAATTGAATCTGCTGAAAACAAAGAAAAATTTATAGGTTTCAATATCATATTTACAAAAGAAGAGTGGTTAAAAATTAAGCCAATTGAAAAAAGTGATTGCAATAATAAAAAATATTATGCTTTACAAAACGGTTGGACTACTACTGTCGCAAACTTGATTTATATTACACAAAAATTACCTTGTGCATTTAGCTTTCCCCAGCAATCCGTTTATTACCTAACTAATGAAAATAATATAGATAAATATATTTTGAAGATTACCGGGTTTTGTACAGAAAAATTATGTAAAGCTGCTATCATGGGAGAGTGTATTTTTACATTTAACAATGACGAAAACGTAACTATGATAATACATACAGCGCAGACACGTAACATTCCTCATTCTAAAAAACGACATGTTACTGGAAAGCAGAGACGTGAATTTGCGAAGGATTTGGAACTGCAAAAAGGAGAGCTGTTTAAAAGAAATCTAATTAAAAAATACCAACAGTATGGTGAGCAGGCAGCTCCCATCATTCCAAATGCACCTGTCCTTAATAAAATCCGCCATGAAGGTAAGAAAATCCGTCTTGGTGTCCAAGGGAACGTATGGGAGTCATTAAAACACCTGAAGCATAATAACGTGGAATATCATGATGTTATTAGGCAAATGGGATTTGATAAATTTTTCATATTCTACTGGACCCATCAGCAAACAGATTTATACAACGATTTATTAACACTGAAACCTGAAGTGTCTTTAGACGCTACGGGGAGTGTAGTTCGAAAGATTCATTACACTGAAAATTATCACCATGGCCCGATATTTCTATATCAAATTGTCATTAATATTGGTTCTATAATCGTTCCAGTTTGCCAGATGTTAACGGAAAGACATGACACTAAAATAGTTGCATTTTGGCTCTATGAGTGGATTTCAGCAAAAGCTCACGTGCCTCTCGAAGTTGTAACAGATATGTCGGATGCTTTACAAAATGGAATATGTATAGCGTTTTATAACATGTCATACAAGCAATATTTATCAAACTGCTACAGGTTTTTATTGAAGAAGAGCAAATTTTTACCACGAACATATTTAAGAATTGATATTTCTCATTTGATTCGTAGTATGTCAACACACAAAAGTTTTTCGTCAGTTAAATTTGTAATTAAAGATTTTTATTTAAGAGCTATTGGTCTGATGAGCACTATGGAACATTTCACAGACATTGAAAAAATGATGAAATCGTTATTAAATATAAGCCAACATGAATATGGGTGCAAAAATGATATTCAACGGATACTGGAAAAATTGGAAACGTTTGAATTTGATGAGACCGTTATTGACTACAAAAAAATTAAAAACAGCAGTAGCTGTGAAAAACAAAATCTTTGCGACAGTCATTTGGTTTGTCACGATGAAGAAATTGAAAGTAATGATTCACATTTATTAAATTCACCGATTGATCTAGATTTAATTAATTATATCGATAAACTTGTTAGAGAATCTCATAGTAATATTAATTCTAATGACTCTGTGAATTTTGATGATATTAACCCTTATTATTTTAAAAGTATATTAGAAAAATTAATATTCTTATTTAAATGTTTTCCATCATGGACAAATGTCATGCGTAAGCATTATGGCTCAGAACATTATGTTGCAACTTCTTCTCGTTCTGAGAATTATTTTAAATACATAAAAGAAAATGTACTAGATGACCGACAACCAACCCGAGCCGATATGTTTATAATTCAACATATCCAGACTATTTTACCTAGATTAATTGAAGCCAGAGCTGCTTATGATAAGCAGCAAATGACAACCAAGAAACTATTAAATAAGCCTCAAAAAGTTGCTGATGAATCCATTCTGAATTATCAAGAAAATTGGAAAAACAAAAACAGACTTGTCGAAAATGTGGATCCAGATTCCACTGAAGAAGAAATTTCTAATGATAATTCTTTAAATGATGTTAAATCAATAAAAAATAATGATAATGAAACAGATGAATCTAAAGAACTTATTTTAAATCATACATCGGAGTTGGAATTTTTATCAACCCCTGTTGCAATTTCTGTCGAATTACCAACTGAAGAAAATAGTATTTTATCTAATAAAAATTTAAATTTCTCTGAGCCAAAATTCCATTCTACCTGTGAAACATATCCTGATACATCAAAACCATCAAATATTCCAGGCAAAGAAAACGTAGAAAATAAATTTTCAATAGTCTTTGACGAGAAACCGATTAAATTTAAAATTCACGAAACTCAGAAGTCAGTCAAACGCAAACAAATTTTAACAAGTACTCCATGCCCAACAGTCAAACGAGGAAAATATGTAGTTCCATTTCCATCTATAAAAGTACTACATCAAAATGCAGCAGCCAAAAATTCCAAGAAAACTAAAAAGCGGCAAATAATTCAAAATGGCTGCGTCAGTAACCCTCGGAAGGTTGGAAAGTTAAAATTATCAATAAAAAATACTTGCCCATTTGATAGTATAGTTGAACTTTTTTCTTTTGCTTATTTAAACTTCAAAAACTTAAAAGTTTTTATTGACAATCAAAAAAGTAAGTCTGAATTCCTAGAAATTATATTATTTTATGCTGAATTTGGAGCTACTGCCGCGTTTAAAAGTAAAAGATTTAATTTATTACGCAAGATATATGGCGAACAAAATTACTTAATTGACTGTAACGATGATGTAACTGAATTAATTCAGAATTTACTGATACATTATGAATCTATCACAGAACAGACATTTTGCGTGAGATGTAAATGTTCCGAAACAAAAAAAAAACATTATTAAACGTGAACGCTACATTAATATGGAATAATGGCTTTGATTTTCTGGAAGAAAGTATTTTGAGTGATATTGAAAATGAAAAGTTTTTCTGTAAAAAATATAAAGAACATGTAATCGGTCGAACACTAAATTTCGATTCATACTTATGTTTGAACGTGAGTCATTTTTATGAAAAATTACTTTCTTCTAAAACAGATAAACAACAAACATTTTCAAGAAGTAATTTGAGAGAAATCCCTATATGTTTAAATATTAGGGATAAAAAATATTTACTGGCTGGAGTGATTGAATTCCAACCATCGATTATACCAGATGGTGTTGGACATTATATAGCTTATACTAGGACAATTCAAAACAAATGGACCGAAATAAATGATTTAAAACCGACTCCAACAGTTTTAAAAACTAAACTACCAGATCTTCGAATTGTTTTATTATTTTATGCCTTAGTGTAAAAAAGATATGTTTAATATTTACTTGATTATATTGTTTTGTTAACTGTGTATAAGATTTTACGTAATTAAATATTTTTGCGGAAAAATATTCTTGTTATTATTTTTTTAACATGATTATATTACTAAATTACATTAAAATCGTTATATAATAAGTAATGAAAAAATTATATAATAAGTAGTGTAAAGTAGAGTAAGAAGTATCAGGGGGGAATGGCAGGCTTGTATGGGAGTTTCGTACCGCTAATAAAATTTCGTGTTTTAGGATATTTTTGGTTTTAATTGGTAGTTAGTAGGATAGACAAATTTTAAATTCTTAGACTTTTAGAACTTGGGACATAAAAGTTGTAACCAGTTTTATTTTTTATGATTATCTACATAGACCATAGACTAATATATAATATTACGTACTACTTATACTATAGCCCGTGACTTTCCAGCTCTGGGTTCTAGCCCTTCTGGAAAAAATTATAAAAAATAAAAGATCCTTTTGTGTTTACAAACAATAAAGAAATGATTATAATATACTGTGTTTCACTTCTGAATTGTTTAAAACTGTCTGGGCAGTTAATTAATTGAATACTAAAACACCCAGCAGTACTTTCAGTTGTAATAGGTTAGATGGTTGTGGCGGGAGCAAAGGCAAACTGACTTTATAGATATCTGATCTGATCGAATCTGTACTAAAATTCAATCAGCACGTCCCGGACCCACGTAGTATTATCTGCCATACACGTAAAAAGTTTTTGTAAAGCCGTAGGCGTGGAGGGAGAGCAGCCCCCACCCGTAGTAGCAAATCGCAGGCACCTGTGCGAGCCGTAGTGTGCTTATTATTATATTATACAATATGTATATTTGTAATTTAAAGTAATTATAAAAGCTAATATTCTGGTGTTTTGTTGAGTGCAAGAGCGAGCGACGCGAGCTCGGGACTTAGGGCACCCTGACTCGGAAAGGTTAGGTTAGTTAGGCTAATAGACCTCGCCATCCCCTTCGTGGTTATTTTTTTTAGTAAACCACTCAGGAGTAGGAGCCCCGCGAAGCAGGGCTCCGTCCACCGGGCTTCCCTCGCTTGCGCTATGTGGTGCTTCCCTTCCCTAATTCTCTCTCCCCGTAAATCAGGTTTATAGTCAAAAACATTACAAAAACATAACCACAAAATGAGATTTATAAAAAAAAACTAAGCACGTCCGGCAGGAGCTAGAAGTGGGGGGCTAATGTGTAAGTGTTTAATTATATATATTGTTATTTCTATTTCTATATAATTAATTACCATTTCGATATTTCTGTTATATTACATATGACAACTTCTAGTAACATAATTGCGTTTAGTTTATGCTTATATTACGTTTATTTATGAAAATCTTTTTATTGATATTGTTAATTAATGCCAAGTTCTAATAATATAAAATTCACATGAAAATTAATGGCTTAGTTGCCTTAATATCTGGTACAAATTCCATAAAAAACAACGAAAAATATTATGCGGTACTAAATCTGCCGTTCCCCTGCGTGAATACAAAGGCACTTATATTCACGCGGCGCGGATTTATCACAAATTGTTACGGTTGAGGGCAAATCTCAATAAGATTTAATTATAGTACCTATAAATATAAAAAAAAACACATACTTACTCAATGATCTTGCTATAAAAAGGAATCAATATAATCAAATAAAATTGAATATAAGAGTTTTTGCTTTAATGATAAAATTAACTCGTTTAAGGTTATACATAATTTGCAATAAATTACTTAACAAGATCCAAATTAAAATGTATAACTTCATAGAGCTATTTATTAATAATTAATGATTAAATTACAGGAAATATAATTAAAAAATGAACAAACATTGATTTACAGGTTGGACAAAAATATTAAATTTTGCCAGTTGCACATGAGTAACGGGTTGAATCAATCACATGCGCACAAGTGACATATTTCTTGCCGCCTATGACGTCATAATTTAAAATGTAATAATAATTTTAATAACCGATAAATAACAATATACTATTATAAAGATATACTATTAAAAAAGTTAAAAGAGCGTTCGGTAAGAAGTATATTAGAAAGAAAATTAAAAACAGTGCATTAGCTTACGAACATTAGGCAAAAATAATTTTGTACACTAAATTATTAATAACTAATCCAATAATTAAGTAATAGTGTAAGGCATTGCGGATTTGAATTGAACTAATTATAAGCAATTAAGAAAAATTATTTATTTTAAGAAAAGTTAGATGGTTCTAAGGATAACAGGCAGAAAAAAATTGTATTTTTAATTATTAATAATTAATTAAATCATTCATTGATAGTGCCAGCGATTGCGGATTTGAAATAAGCAATTAGTAAGCAATTTTGAGGACTTATTAATTATTATGATCGGTTTAGGAAAAAAAATTGTAGTTTTAATTATTAATTACTAATTAAATATTTAGTAAATAGTTTGAGAAATTGCGTATTACGGTTAGGCATTTTGTGAGCAATTAGGAGTACTTATTCATCTTTAAAAAAGTTCTTTGGTTTTGAGGCAATAACAATTTTGTATTTTTAATTATTAATAACTAATAAAATAATTATTAAATATTGTGAGCAATTTCAGATTTGAAATGAGCAATTAGTGAGCAATTTTGTGCACCTATTTAATATTCTGATCGGTTATGGAAAAAAAATTTGTACCTTTAATTATTAATTTTTAATTAAATAATTAATTAATAGTGTGATCAAATACGGTTTTGAATTAAGCATTTCTTGAGCAATTAATGGTATTTATTCGTTTTTAGAAAAGTTCATTGGTTTTAAGTATAATAGGGAAAAAATATTTTGTATTTTTAATTATTAATAACTAATAAAATAATTGATAAATATTGTGAGCAATTGCAGATTTGAAATGAGCAATTAGTGAGCAATTTTGTGCACCTATTAATTATTATGATCGGTTTGTGAGTAATTAGGAGTACTTGTTTATTTTTAAAAAAGTTCCTTGGTTTTTTGGAAATAACAATTTTGTATTTTAAATTATTTATAACTATTAAAATAATTGATAAATATCGTGAGCAATTGCAGATTTGAAATGAACAATTAGTGAGAAATTTAATGCTTCTATTCAATATTATGATCGGTTAACGAATTTTTTTTTTTACTTTTAATTATTAATTACTAATTAAATAATTAGTAAATAGTTTGAGCAAATGCGTATTACGGTTAGGCATTTTGTGAGCAATTAGGAGTACTTATTCATCTTTAAAAAAGTTCTTTGGTTTTGAGGCAATAACAATTTTGTATTTTTAATTATTAATAACTAATAAAATAATCGATAAATATTGTGAGCAATTGCAGATTTGAAATAAGCAATTAGTGAGCAATTTTATACACCTATTCAATATTCTGATCGGCTAAGGAAAAAAAAATTGTAATTTTAATTATTAATTACTAATTAAATATTTAGTAAATAGTTTGAGCAATTGCGTATTACGGTTAGGCATTTTGTGAGCAGTTAGGAGTACTTATTCATTTTTGAAAAATATCTTTGGTTTTGAGGCAATAACAATTTTGTATTTTTAATTATTAATAACTAATAAAATAATTGATAAATATTGTGAGCAACTGCAGATTTGAAATGAATAATTAGTGAGCAATTTTGTGCACCTATTGAATATTCTGATCGGTTAAGGAAATTTTTTTTTACTTTTAATTAATAATTACTAATTAAATAATTAGTAAATAGTTTGAGCAAATGCGTATTACGGTTAGGCATTTTGTGAGCAATAAGGAGTACTTATTTATTTTTAAAAAAGTTCTTTGGTTTTTTGGAAATAACAATTTTGTATTTTTAATTATTAATAACTAATAAAATAATCGATAAATATTGTGAGCAATTGCAGATTTGAAATGAGCAATTAGTGAGCAATTTTATACACCTATTCAATATTCTGATTGGCTAAGGAAAAAAATTTTGTACTTTTAATTATTAATTACTAATTAAATAGTTAGTAAATGGTTTGAGCAATTGCGTATTACGGTTAGGCATTTTGTGAGCAATTAGGAGTACTTATTTATTTGTAAAAAAGTTCTTTGGTTTTTTGGAAATAACAATTTAGTATTTTTAATTATTAATAACTATTAAAATAATTGATAAATATTGTGAGCAACTGCAGATTTGAAATGAGCAATTAGTGAGCAATTTTGTGCACCTATTGTATATTCTGATCGGTTAAGGAATAAAAAAATTTGTACTTTTAATTATTAATTACTAATTAAATGATTAGTAAATGGCTTGAGCAATTGCGTATTACGGTTAGGCATTTTGTGAGCAATTAGGAGTATTTATTTATTTTTAAAAAAGTTCTTTGGTTTTTTGGAAATAACAATTTTGTATTTTTAATTATTTATAACTATTAAAATAATTGATAAATATTGTGAGCAACTGCAGATTCGAAATGAACAATTAGTGAGCAATTTTGTGCACCTATTGAATATTCTGATCGGTTAAGGAATAAAAAAATTTGTACTTTTAATTATTAATTACTAATTAAATAATTAGTAAATAGTTTGAGCAAATGCGTATTACGGTTAGGCATTTTGTGAGCAATTAGAAGTACTTATTTATTTTTAAAAAAGTTCTTTGGTTTTTTGGAAATAACAATTTTTTATTTTTAATTATTAATAACTATTAAAATAATTGATAAATATTGTGAGCAACTGCAGATTTAAAATGAAAAATTAGTGAGCAATTTTGTGCACCTATTGAATATTCTGATCGGTTAAGGAATAAAAAATTTTGTAGTTTTAATTATTATTTACTAATTAAATAGTTAGTAAATGGTTTGAGCAATTGCGTATTACGGTTAGGCCTTTTGTGAGCAATTAGGAGTACTTATTTATTTTTAAAAAAGTTCTTTGGTTTTTTGGAAATAACAATTTAGTATTTCTAATTATTAATAACTATTAAAATAATTGATAAATATTGTGAGCAACTGCAGATTCGAAATGAACAATTAGTGAGCAATTTTGTGCACCTATTGAATATTCTGATCGGTTAAGGTATAAAAAAATTTGTACTTTAATTATTAATTACTAATTAAATAATTAGTAAATAGTTTGAGCAATTTCGTATTACGGTTAGACATTTTGTGAGCAATTAGTAGTACTTATTCATTTTTAAAAAAATTCTTTGGTTTTAAGGCAATAACAATTTTGTATTTTTAATTATTAATAACTATTAAAATAATTGATAAATATTGTTAGCAACTGCAGATTTAAAATAAGCAACTAGTGAGCAATTTTATACACCTATTCAATATTCTGATCGGCTAAGGAAAAAAAAATTGTAATTTTAATTATTAATTACTAATTAAATATTTAGTAAATAGTTTGAGCAATTGCGTATTACGGTTAGGCATTTTGTGAGCAGTTAGGAGTACTTATTCATTTTTGAAAAATATCTTTGGTTTTGAGGCAATAACAATTTTGTATTTTTAATTATTAATAACTAATAAAATAATTGATAAATATTGTGAGCAACTGCAGATTTGAAATGAACAATTAGTGAGCAATTTTGTGCACCTATTGAATATTCTGATCGGTTAAGGAAAAATTTTTTTTTACTTTTAATTAATAATTACTAATTAAATAATTAGTAAATAGTTTGAGCAAATGCGTATTACGGTTAGGCATTTTGTGAGCAATTAGGAGTACTTATTTATTTTTAAAAAAGTTCTTTGGTTTTTTGGAAATAACAATTTTGTATTTTTAATTATTAATAACTATTAAAATAATTGATAAATATTGTGAGCAACTGCAGATTTGAAATGAACAATTATTGAGAAATTTAATGCTTCTATTCAATATTATGATCGGTTAACGAAATTTTTTTTTACTTTTAATTATTAATTACTAATTAAATAATTAGTAAATAGTTTGAGCAAATGCGTATTACCGTTAGGCATTTTGTGAGCAATTAGGAGTACTTATTTATTTTTAAAAAAGTTCTTTGGATTTTTGGAAATAACAATTTTGTATTTTTAATTATTAATAACTAATAAAATAATCGATAAATATTGTGAGCAATTGCAGATTTGAAATAAGCAATTAGTGAGCAATTTTATACACCTATTCAATATTCTGATCGGCTAAGGAAAAAAAAATTGTAATTTTAATTATTAATTACTAATTAAATATTTAGTAAATAGTTTGAGCAATTGCGTATTACGGTTAGGCATTTTGTGAGCAGTTAGGAGTACTTATTCATTTTTGAAAAATATCTTTGGTTTTGAGGCAATAACAATTTTGTATTTTTAATTATTAATAACTATTAAAATAATTGATAAATATTGTGAGCAACTGCAGATTTGAAATGAACAATTATTGAGAAATTTAATGCTTCTATTCAATATTATGATCGGTTAACGAAATTTTTTTTTACTTTTAATTAATAATTACTAATTAAATAATTAGTAAATAGTTTGAGCAAATGCGTATTACGGTTAGGCATTTTGTGAGCAATTAGGAGTACTTATTTATTTTTAAAAAAGTTCTTTGGTTTTTTGGAAATAACAATTTTGTATTTTTAATTATTAATAACTTATAAAATAATCGATAAATATTGTGAGCAATTGCAGATTTGAAATGAGCAATTAGTGAGCAATTTTATACACCTATTCAATATTCTGATTGGCTAAGGAAAAAAATTTTGTACTTTTAATTATTAATTACTAATTAAATAGTTAGTAAATGGTTTGAGCAATTGCGTATTACGGTTAGGCATTTTGTGAGCAATTAGGAGTACTTATTTATTTTTAAAAAAGTTCTTTGGTTTTTTGGAAATAACAATTTAGTATTTTTAATTATTAATAACTATTAAAATAATTGATAAATATTGTGAGCAACTGCAGATTTGAAATGAGCAATTAGTGAGCAATTTTGTGCACCTATTGTATATTCTGATCGGTTAAGGAATAAAAAAATTTGTACTTTTAATTATTAATTACTAATTAAATGATTAGTAAATGGCTTGAGCAATTGCGTATTACGGTTAGGCATTTTGTGAGCAATTAGGAGTATTTATTTATTTTTAAAAAAAGTTCTTTGGTTTTTTGGAAATAACAATTTTGTATTTTTAATTATTTATAACTATTAAAATAATTGATAAATATTGTGAGCAACTGCAGATTCGAAATGAACAATTAGTGAGCAATTTTGTGCACCTATTGAATATTCTGATCGGTTAAGGAATAAAAAAATTTGTACTTTTAATTATTAATTACTAATTAAATAATTAGTAAATAGTTTGAGCAAATGCGTATTACGGTTAGGCATTTTATGAGCAATTAGGAGTACTTATTTATTTTTAAAAAAGTTCTTTGGTTTTTTTGGAAATAACAATTTTGTATTTTTAATTATTAATAACTATTAAAATAATTGATAAATATTGTGAGCAACTGCAGATTTAAAATGAACAATTAGTGAGCAATTTTGTGCACCTATTGAATATTCTGATCGGTTAAGGAATAAAAAATTTTGTACTTTTAATTATTAATTACTAATTAAATAGTTAGTAAATGGTTTGAGCAATTGCGTATTACGGTTAGGCCTTTTGTGAGCAATCAGGAGTACTTATTTATTTTTAAAAAAGTTCTTTGGTTTTTTGGAAATAACAATTTAGTATTTCTAATTATTAATAACTATTAAAATAATTGATAAATATTGTGAGCAACTGCAGATTCGAAATGAACAATTAGTGAGCAATTTTGTGCACCTATTGAATATTCTGATCGGTTAAGGAATAAAAAAATTTGTACTTTTAATTATTAATTACTAATTAAATAATTAGTAAATAGTTTGAGCAATTTCGTATTACGGTTAGACATTTTGTGAGCAATTAGTAGTACTTATTCATTTTTAAAAAAGTTCTTTGGTTTTAAGGCAATAACAATTTTGTATTTTTAATTATTAATAACTATTAAAATAATTGATAAATATTGTGAGCAACTGCAGATTTAAAATGAACAATTAGTGAGCAATTTTGTGCACCTATTGAATATTCTGATCGGTTAAGGAATTAAAAATTTTGTACTTTTAATTATTAATTACTAATTAAATAGTTAGTAAATGGTTTGAGCAATTGCGTATTACGGTTAGGCATTTTGTGAGCAATTAGGAGTACTTATTCATCTTTAAAAAAGTTCTTTGGTTTTGAGGCAATAACAATTTTTTATTTTTAATTATTAATAACTATTAAAATAATTGATAAATATTGTGAGCAATTTCAGATTTGAAATGAGCAATTAGTGAGCAATTTTGTGCACCTATTTAATATTCTGATCGGTTATGGAAAAAAAAATTGTACTTTTAATTATTAATAACTAATTAAATAATTAATTAATAGTGTGATCAAATACGGTTTTGCATTAAGCATTTCTTGAGCAATTAATGGTATTTATTCGTTTTTAGAAAAGTTCATTGGTTTTAAGTATAATAGGGAAAAAATATTTTGTATTTTTAATTATTAATAACTAATAAAATAATTCATTAATAGTGTGAGCAAATGCGGATTTGAATTGAGCAATTAGTGAGCAATTTAGTGCACTTATTCATTTATCTGAGCGATTATACTTCCAAGCCAGCTTCTTTGTGGTTGTGGCGCTGGGGGTTGCAGGTTTATTTCCCGTTCAGAACAAGTATTTTATAGCTGACGTATAATTCTTTCGTGCCTGTTTATTACTTAGTGCAATCTATGTATGTATATAAACCGTCTCCACGATACAAGGGAATTTCCTAGCGTGAGTAACTTTTCAATAGAAAATATTGGGGTAATTTAAAACATACAAAGCGACGATCATCATAATACATATAATAATTGTAATTGGGTGCAAATTAAACTGACTGTTGTTTAATGGCATTATCGTCCTCTGAAAATCTTCATTGTCCTCTACACACTATACACTATTTTTGTTTATTGTTATTTATCTGTGTAGGACTGTCGTTTTATGATACGAACAATAACAATTAGATAAAAACTTACCTGATTAAGAGTCCGTATGAAAAAGATTGTCATTCAAAGGATAAGACTTAATAATTAATAAAAAATTTAGGATTAAAGTACCTACCTACTTAATATGTCAATATTATTGTTTGGATAATTTTAATTTATCGTCTTTAATTATCTTCCACTTGACTTACCTACATGCACCGGATTAATTTAAGTTTTTATTTTACGTTTTTAATGAAAACTTTATATATTTATCATAAAGTTTTATTTAAAATTAGTGCAAAAATTTACGATTTATTTACGAAAGAGGAACCTTTTGACGACTTAGCATAGAAACGTTACTATTACTATTACGATTATTATAATTTCCATGAAATAAATGTGAGGTCCCATAAATCTGTTTTATTCATTATATTGTTTCGATTTTTTTCTGAAATGAGGTCCTCATTCAATGTAAATCATGTTATTCGTTTATTTTTTTTGTAAGTACGACATATAATGGAAAATACTGAAACAAAGCAATTTTTTCTTTTATCAAGGTTTTTTGTTTCATCATGTGAATACAGTACATTTAAAACATAAATGTATTATTTGGTTTTTAAGTTCATCAATACAAACAATCTTAAAAAGTTTCCGTGGCCAAAAAAGGAAATCTTTTTTTTTTAATATAGAATAAGGGTGACAAATGAGTACACAGTCCACCTGACGGTAAGTGGATGCTGTGGTGGCCCATAGACATCTAAATTTATCCTTGATTAAAAATCGAAATGCAGATGCGTTGCACCCCTGAGGACTAAGATGCTTCGTTTCCAGTAAAAGAGGATCTCCGGATCACTACACTCACCATACGAATCGCAGCCCACTATTAAGCTGCTATTTTACGCTGGTATTCTTTGAGATTCTACAACCATAATATAGTTGCAGAGGGGCTCTACCACTTTTTATTAAATATAAGTTTAGAATTATAAGTTAAGCCACAAAATGTGGCTTAACTTATAATTCGCCGTTGTAATTAACATGTAACCACTATGAATGTTAAAAAGAATAAAAAGGAAATTACTAAAAACCGCAAATGTCAGGGATATCGTCTTCGTTGCAGTCGTCTTGAAATCTTTCTGCGTCTTTAGTTGACTAAAATGCACTTTTATGTTTCAATTTTATATCATATTGTCTACTAAATAACTTTCAAAGACCTTTGTCATCGAAATGCGAAAGATTGTAGAAGTAATTCATAGTTTTTCATATTTAGCATACTATATAAACTTCTAATATTACAGCATATTTGTCTTCTATTGTACTATTAGTTTAAGGTGTATTTTTATTGTTTTAACCGATTTTTTCTTGTTAAACTTACCAGATGACCTCCTAATGTACAGCTGGTCGTATTTTTTTCTGACATATCAAATGGTTTGTGGTACCGAAGTAGTCTGGATCCAAAATAATTGAAATGATCGTGTGGTGCGTACCTAAAGTCAAAAGTTAGAATGTAATTAAAATCGTTAAAAGCACTAAACGAGTTTTGAGCAGCTTCGAACACTGCACGTTGTTGGTTTGTAATGTTAGCAATTACACCCCTGTAATACAAAATAAATTTACACACACATACACAAACAACAACAATTAGATACAAATTAATGAACCAGAGCGAGTGAAACCATAGAAGGTAAAGAAGTTGATACTAAAAGTTTCGCAAGAAATATATTAGTCAAATCAAATCAAAATTATATCTATCTTACTTTAACTATAATCTAACTTTTGCCGAGAGGATAGTGGTAAAGATGGAAACCAGAGAAACGGTGACATAGGTGGCAATAGTAGCAACTGTTTGAATGGTAACCATGACCGTAAATTCATTAATAGTGAAAGAAACCTTCTAGATCTATAATTTAAAATAAAAGTTCCTTTACAATTAACTAAGAATTTATAAAGACGAAAAACAAAAATTTCCAATTTATACTGTCATAATTTTATAAGCTAGATATGAGTGGCAAAGAAATTTAAAAAAAAAGCAGCATTCGTTTTTAAAACTGTCCGAAATGTCTTCTTAATTCAAGTTATGACTATAATTACACCATTGTAACAATTACTTAATATTTAAAATAAGTTAAAAAATAATAAAACCGAGTTATTCAAATTATACTATCGATTGAGTTCATGTAGTAGATATGAATGGCAAAGAAGTTTTAAGACCGTAGTTTTTACAGTCCTGGTGCGACCCTTTTCCCTTATATATTGGGACTATGACGGCTTTGCACCAGTCTCCCGGTACCCGCTTCAGTTCCAAACATAAATTAAACAAGGTGTACAGCAGGTCTGCCACCACTTCCTGCCAAGCTCTTACCTACTCTCACGCTTTTCATCGCTTTCATTATTTCATCTTTACTTATCTCCCTATCTCTTTCATCTTCTTTCGGAATTTCTATTTCATTTAGTTCACACATCTCCACACTCATAAATGCGCTTTCAAAATATTCGTTCCATCTCTTTAGACTCAATACTACATCATTCAGAATACAGCCGTTCTCGTCTCGCATCGCATTCAATCTAGCCTAGATTGAATGCGAGACGATCTTGAATGTCCCCTGGTAGTTCTTACGATTTTCCAAAACATTATAATATTTGCCTGGAAGTTATCCGACATTCTTCTATCATTCTTTATTGCTTTTTCCTTTCAACTAATTCTTTTACTTTCTTGTTTAGACGTTTAAACTCTGCCTTTTTTCTTTCAGTTTCATCATTTATACCGCCAAAATTATCGGCTTTGGTAGCTAGTAAATCTATCCATGCTCTCTTCTTTGCTTCAACTTCCATACGTACCTCATCATCCTACTATAATGTATTATCTTTCCCTTCATTCGTTTTCTCACTAACACCACATACTTCGGTAGCTTCATCCATTAAACCCTTCTTAACATTATGCCACACATTCTGCAAGTTTAACTCATTCACACACAATTCATCCAGATCACTTATATTTTCTCTCAGTCTACATTTGTACTAGTCTTTCACATCTTCATCGTGTAACCTCTCTATTCTTATAAGCTGTAACGCAGTGGTGGATACAGATGTCCAATGCCGCCAACGTCTGAATAAATCCTTAATTCGGCGTAAAACTAGGCAGTGGTCCGTCCCTACGTTGGACCCCGATAAACCCTTATATCCACCACTGCGCTCCTAATTTTTTCATCAACAGTTATGAAATCTATCATGCTTCTATCATCACCTCTTTCCCACGTAAACATGTGTATCTTCTCAACAAAAGAAAGTGTTCGTCACAAAAAGATTATTTTCCACGGTGAGGAGGCTTTCACCATTCTCATTTATACTTTTATCACCAAACGTTCCCAATATCCTTTCATGGCCAAGCCTCTTCAACCCAACCCTTCCATTAAAATCTCCTAACATAACAATATTTTCATTTCCCTTACATTTCATTAATACCATTCTTACAATCTCCCAAAACTGCTCTCGGATATAAGTGGGCTTAAACATATCTGGGGCGTAGACACTTAGAACAAACAACTTCTTTAAACCCACTTTCATTCATATCCATAGCAGTCTTGGGCTTACACCTTCATACTCTTTCACACATTGACCCATTCTTTCTGAAAGGATAATAGTGACTCCCTGGTATGCTTGCTCGGTCTCCTCTACACCGGACCCATACGCGGTATACATGCAATGTGTAGTGATATGCCTTCCGCTTCGTGTCATTTACACATAAGACATCTATTCCTAAATATTTATATTTATATTCTATTCCTAATTATTTCATATTGCGTACTTCATCCATCTTATCATTCATAGTTCCACATACATTCAGCGTAGCTAGACGAGACTCCGCAATCGTTTTTTCGCCCCTCCGAAAGACAGAACGTGACGGGTGGCGAATCTCGTCGCCGGTTTTCCTCTCGGAGATTCTTCGCACCCCTGCCCCATTCAAGGGGCACCGGGAACTCGGGGCCGTTTCCTTTCTTTTATGCCTCATGGTGCGAAAACTAGGGGGTGGTATATTTTACGCCACTACCACACGGCGAGGAGCCGAGTCTGTTCTTTCGGCTTTGTCGCTCTTTTAGCACCACCCGGGGGAAACATGTAGGGTGGGCCTAGGATTAGGTGGTCGAATCCTACGGACGCGAGCAAATTATCCCCCCTATCGCACTAAATGAAGCTTTATTATAAAGAATTACTAAGCATTATTTCAGGGAAGTTGTAACTTGGATAAAAGTTAGTTCGTTCTTTTACACGCTTTTATTAAAAAAAAGAAAGTTGCAGCCTATATATAGGTACGTCATGTCGCTGGGCAGAGACCTCCTTTCATTTCTGAACGGATATTATCTGCTGAGATGCTCCAGTGTGTGTTAAATGACTGCATTTGACCTCGAAATATTTTCATCAGACGTACAGGTTTCCTCATTATTCTGTCATTCACCGCTTAGTACGTGGTAAATCAGCGCAGTTAATAATAGGTGGCGGTGAGAATCGAACCAGGGTTTCTCGCTTTCCGTGAAATTTACGGGGAGCACTTTTCGCGAATCTATGACTACCAAGGTTTTTATGAATAATAATAGTAATAAAATCTTCACAACATAAAACCATAGTATATTGGCCAAGATAACTTCACCGAGAGCCAGTAACTTTAAATATTTAGCCAATATTGCTCATCGGGGTTAACTTCGTTAGAGCTTTGAATTTTTGAAGGCTTGACATCTTCATTTTATTTTGGCTTATAAAAGCATTTGTACCTTTGTCCTGCTGAATCTTCGTTGGTGAAGGCTCCTGCACAATCGGAGTTATAAGAATCTGTAACAAAAAGTAAATCAATTTAGGGTTCATCCCGTCAAGTAACGACGGGAAATACCAAATAATGTAAACACAGCAATTATAATCAAATTAGCTTGAACATACTATCTGTTGATATCATCAAGGTTTTTAACCGAGTTCAGAAAAGGAGTAGGTTCTATATTGAACTCGTATGTTTTTTATGTATGTTCAATTTAATTGATTCTTTTTCGTTAAACAGGTGATAACCAATTAGAGGTTGAACATGACATTGTATTTTTTTACTTTGATCTTATGATATTGCTTAGATCACAGAAAAGGGTAAAGAATGTACCTTTTATTAAAATATAAATACGATATAAAAATTAAAAATTATTGGAATTATTTCCACACAATAACTTCTGAAGTTCCTTCAAGTCTTCAAAACGCTTTGACTTAGCATCAACTTCAGAACATAGGTAATATGGAATTTTTTTGTCTATTAATTATAATTTTTTATTCTATGAAGTTAGTTTTACTTTCATTAAGAGTTTAATTTTTTTGTTTTATATTGTAGCTTCGCCTGTTTCTGTCTTATATATAATATAAAAACTATCCACTATATTCAAACGTATTTAAAGCTCCAATTTTTCAAATGTTTGAACTATTTCCATCTAATGAAAGAAAATGATGTGTCCTGCCCTTCATGCAGGATATTTCATTTTGTTTCATTTCAATATAATTAATTTCCCCAAAGAAACGCCTGATTCTATTAATACTTATGTATTTAGTGAAAAATTATAAATGATGAATATGAAATATATGAAACTAAGTGTGCTAAATATGTATTAATTCAACCAGTTACAAAAATGGTAATAATATTATGGCATCTACTTCGTTTCCATTTAATAAATGAAACCTAAAACTAGTTTTTTTTGTTCCTACAAAAAAGTTTGCTGGTATTGTTTGATGAGTTTTGCAGGCGTAGTGACGATAATCAAATGCGAAAGATAATAAATTATAATACTATCCTTTCTAATATCTATGTATCTGTAATCTCTCATTAAAAAACACGCTACCCCCCCCCCCCCCACACACACACACATACAATAAATTTTAAATAGGTGCTTTACTTAAACCACGACCGGAAAACTAACACAATCATTGGAACCTTTTAACCGTTCATGAGAATTACACAAAAACAATTATTTAAAAAAAAATATCAAATTATTACCCAAACGGAATATCTGTTACGCTCAACGGAGCGATGCAAACTGTATTAGAACCAAAAGGATACAATAACTATTATAGACGCGCGGTGTGACTGTGAGTGGTGTGGCAACGTAAATTTCCGTGTTCGTATCTTATTGCCTGTAATTGGAAGTTCTGATGGAAAAATCCATATCATTTAGATTCGTAGTAGGTATTTGTTTACGAATTACTTTTTAGGGTTTCGTAGTTAAACAACAAGGAACCCTTGTACTTTCGCCATGTCCTACTGAAACTCCGTCCGTCTACGTTTTTACTCAGAGACCACAGGTGCTACAAAGCGGTAATTTTGCCGTTGTTATAGATAACCTAAAAAGTTGTGATATAAAATCTGGAAAAATATTTTTATTTCGCGTACCTCAAATACATAACTAACGTGACCATACGTCCCATTTTAGGCGGGACGGTCCCGATTTAAAGGTTTGGGTCCCGCTGTCCCCAAAATACGTAAAAATGTCCCGCATTGACAAAAAAGCGTAACATCATGCAAACTCTGTCACCCGTGCCATCATTATGATACCGCGCGTACCAGGTTTGCCAACATGGCCTGACTAGTTACGTGATTATTCTGAAAACCTACACTTGAACTTAAAGTTACGAAGTAACAATTTTTAATTAATCGACAATAAATTATCAAATAACATAAGTTATTTCTAATTAGTATTTATTTGCTGTTCAGAAAGAAATAAAAAGTTCTCATTCGCACTTTTGATATTAAAAGATTCAAACAACTATCTGTTTTATTTTTAAAACTATAATAAAGGGTTCCAGGTTGAATTTTGGTAACGCCAACTTCAATAAGTTCGAAATCAATATAGCGGGCTGCTACTGAGAATTTTGTGACAGAAAAACCCAATAAATGATTCTTGGCCCGACTCGGGTTTCGAACCTGGGACCACATGATAAGCAATTGCGTTTACAACAAATAGACCAAGAAGACCATTGAGTTGTGTTATATAAACCAATGAAGAAGACAGTCCAAAGTGTTAAAACTATAATAATTTTAAAGGTGTTCTGCTCTGAGGAAAAAAATAAATGGTCCCTTTATACATAACCTACAGGTGATTTTTTTAACCGTCTATTCCATCGTCCGAGGTGTCGTTGGATAGATAGTTCTTTCAAAAATATTGGGGTATAGAACACAAGGAAATATATATACATATATATATATATATATATATATATATATATATATATATATATATATATATATATATACGTATTCACTTATAATGACGGGTAATCGTCAACTACGGAACCCTACCTCTACATTGTGGCCTTGTGGCCATGGCGACACACTTGGCAGGTTTTTATAATTTTAGAACTCGATGATTCAAATGCTGTGTTTGTCTGCTTTAATTTTTTTGTTTACTGTTGAATATCGACCTGGTTAGGCAGCGTATTTGTTTGCCCATCTTTGTATAGTATATTAAATTCCAGTGTGCATGTGTTCGAAATTTTTCTCCTCTTAAAAGACGTTAATGAAATTTTTAGAAGGTACTTATGGGCTAACCTGGATGGTTTAGATAGTTTTTAGCTATAGTTCTAGGTAGGTGGCGCTATTGTCGAGATCCTGAAATCACCCTTGCGAAGCCGGGGCGGATCTCTACTGTACAATAAAAAAGGATATGACAACTGGCATAACCAACCTTGCAGGTAATAACTTAAATAACCAATAAACGATAGTTAAGAAATGTATCTACTGGCGACCACTTTCCAGCGCACAGAGATAAAACGACTAAATTAGATAAGTACAGTGAGTTGTAGGAGGCGGGATCTTGTCCAGTGGCATACTAGAGAGTAGATTGTTGACCCAAGTGGACGTGTAATTGGCTTGTTATGGACAGCAATGTTATAATAAAAGGCTACTTATATATGTATATATTACACACACACACACACACACACACACACACACACACACGTGTGTGTGTGTGTGCGTGTGTATATTAATAAAAAGCTGTCATATCTGTATAAAATAGCTATATGTCTGAAAAAATAATGTGTAACGTAATACAAGCCTATGGCCCTGAAATTTTACATTTTTTTTACATTAACATAATATTATGAAATTGATGCTTCAATAAATACTACCAATTGGGTGCAGATTACTTTAATTTCAATAGTTTTTAATTGATTTATTTATTTAGTTCAAAATTTTTGTTTCAATTTTTTTACTACCGAAAATTTATTTAAAATTGGTGGTATTTATTGATAGTTCAATTTCATAATATGTTAATGTAAAAGCAAAAAATTTATAAAAATATCAGTGCCATAGGATTATATTACGTTCACCTGTTACATCCTGTTTTCTTCTAGATGGTAAAAAAATCATCCAGTTTATGTATAGTCTGTGCCGGACTAGATAAATACTGCCGAGCGTGTCCATTATGACACATTTTTCTTACAACAATGAAGGTCCAATCCATTCTAAAGGAAACGCTAATTTAATTAGCACTGTGTTACATATCTTTAAGTCGTTATCTAAAATATCCAGACCGATGTAAGGAATAACATAACGTGTGCGAAAATTTAGGTAAGAAAGGAGGAGGAAGACCGTGACGTTCTGACTAGCACATTCATGTTTTTCTATAGTTATCTATTTAAATTCACAGGCCGTCGAATATAACAACTACAAGCAGACTGACAATATCACCGAAGGTTAACAATGTGGTTAAATAGGCACAAAGACGCTTACAATTACAATTCCGCGCGCTGACTCACCTCAATTGACCGTTGATGGCCGTTTCCACTTGTTCCAAGTTTCAAATTGTATTTTTTTAAATTAATAGAATTCTTTATTGATTTTAACGATTCAAAAGTGTCATTAAGGCCGTATAAAACTAATGGTACTTTTAGACTATGAACTGTTTTTTTTTATAAAAGGAGGCCAAGGAGCATGCGGCTTACCTGGTGGTAATTGTCGACAGCCGCCAATGAACAACTACAACAACAGTGGAAGCGCGAGTGCGTTGCCGGCCTTTTAAAAAAGATAAGACTCTTTTATTGAAGGTTCTTGAATCGTATCGGTCCGGAAAAATCGCTGATGGTAGTCGATTTGTCGATAGCGTGAAATACCTTGCCGCTCTACTGAATATGCCAAGCTTTTTAGAGGCCAATTTAGCCTTCTCTTCCAAGTGACCACAAAACTGTATGACATTCGATATGTCGACGGCGAGGATTCCGATACTGCCTGTGGCAACAAGGGGACGAAAGTGCCATGAAACGATGGATGAGGAGATACGATACGACAAAGGGATTCTTTTTTCAAACTTCTGTCTTCTGGGGCTTAAGAGGATTATTACAAAAAAAAAAACGCGAAATTACAAGGTTTCCTCGTTGAAATTATATGTTTTCCATTCGTTGCTTGACATTACTTAGTAAAATAGTTTGTTTTCTCTACTAAAACAAGTTCAGAGCAGATTTTACATAACTTATTCATTTATTTAGTAATAATCATTCCCGATGCATGTTTAGGCCAAAACTCTGAGAGACGTGATTTGGAAGCTCTAATTTGTAAATTCTGATAAAAATTAACCATCAAAAAATATTTTTATCTCCCTAGTATCTTATATTTTAATAATGATAGAATATATTTTTGTTATATACCTTTCACGCAAAGAAATAAATCGACATATTTCAATTAAAGACCGAAAAAGCACCGATACAAGCCCCCATAACTCCGAAATTCTATATCATTTTGACGTAAAATTTATACCAAAATAATCATCAACCGTTGCTTAAACCATAATGTGATTTTTAAATCGTTACTATTATTTTTTAATTGATTAAATAAAACTATCATATATTTCCCTGCGGCGGCCATCTGAAATCATTACCAAGCGAGCGGTTGTCGAGTTTGGTCTGTGTCTCGTTTCGAATTTAAATATTATTGGAGTGTCCGCCGATTACCGTTATAGGCGCTGCTATTTTGGCCTGAGTTCCGAAATAGAACTCAACTACGATCGCAGTTTTTGATCGTTGGTATAAGTATTTACTTTCATACAATATACTTCAATTAGTATGAAGTTCGCACATTATTATTACACCAGATACTCGTAGTTAACTCGTTATAGTTATTTTGGTTAAATCTGAGCTTTCTTATACCAGTCGGAAGAGTGAAAAATAAATACGAGTATTAATGTTAGTGACTCATTACGCGTAATTAAACGTAAAAAATAATCCTATATTCTGGAAAAAAATGGAGAATAAAAATGTCTGCATGCTTGCCATATGAACCAGTTCATATGGCCCAGATTATGCAGTAAAAGTACTAAAAATCTACAAAGGCGACAAATTTTGAATTTTAAATATTTTACCCAAGTTTATAAAAAGTGTGTACTGTCTGAAATTATTGACTCGAGATAATCGTCGGTCAATGCCGTTGCGGCAAATATTTTTATAGTAAAAAATATTAGTTACAGATGGTTATTTAATTTATTAATACAGGTTGCAACCATAATATTTATTTATTTATACCACTATGCTGCCGTTAGTAGATACAATATACTTACCGCAACTTGCGCTTACAAAAGATTACCTTTTTTCTAGCTTCCTAAGTTGCAAAATCTTTTTAGGTGTTAGGACCTCTTTTCTGCCTGGCAGTCCGTCAGCCTTCTCACCTATTTGTGTTCTAATATGAAGGATATATAGAGTCAGTATACATATTGTGAGGCATAATCCTCAGGGGTCAAAGGTATACAAGTCATAGAATACTATAACTACATAACAGAACGGCGGAGTGGGCGAAGCCCTTGTAGCCACTAGCATGTCACTAACATGTCAATTCACACCTATGAATGTCAACACAATCAATCGTTTTCAATCTTCGTATCAAGCGTCGCTGCATGCAAATTATTTAAAGAATGGCAAATTGTGTAATAATTACGTGTCGAAAGAACAGCGGGAAATGGAATTTAAATAAAGGAGACATATCCTACAACCAGTAAGTCGAAACTGTTTATATTTTGTAAATATTAGAAATAAAAAGAAGTAGCATCAAATTTTTAAAATCTTAATATTATATAAATTACGTGTCACGTTGTTTGTCCGCAATGGACTCTTAAACTACTTAACTGATTTTAATCAAATTTACACAACGTGTGCAGTTTGGTCCAACTTGAGAGATAGGATAGTTTTTTGCCCACGAGTGACCCACAATTTTTTTTTCTAATTTAAAGATTTTTAATAGGATATGACAGAGTCGTCGAAAAGGGCAGAACAACGTCTGCCGGGCAAGCTAGTATATATATATACTATATACATTTATATATATATATATATATATATATATATATATATATATATATATATATATATATATATATATATAGATAAGTGTATGCGCAAGCATAGGTGCACTCTCTATTCCCTCACTCTCACAATCCGATGGGACGGTAAACCGACACGACCGGAGAGAGATCAGGCGCAGGACCAACGGCTTTACGTGCTTTCCGAGGCACGGGGGCGAGACACCGCCAACTTCCTGACTCCGGGCAACTACTGAGAATTTTTTAACGGAAAAACTCAATAAAATAATTTTTTGGCCCGACCCGACATTCGAACCCAGGACCTCATGATCAGCAGTCGCACTACTACAACCTATCTACTTGCTCGACCATCAAAAAAATATAAAATTGATATTTTCCTCGTTCGGCTCTTATTTGACATTATAAAGATAGAATGATAAGATAACATGTATAAACATAGATTAAATAACAAGGTAAGTATAAAAAATTCAGAGTATTTATATTACATTTCACGCCATCTACATCTACACATCAAATTCATAAGCTTGTGTCGCTATTGGAATTTTCAATTTACGACGTTGTTATAGAGTGTGTAGTATAGATGGCGTGCAATTACGCAAATACTTCTCTGCAGTTTTACATTTTAGCACTCGATGTCGCTCTAAGGTTTTTTCTCAAATTTTAAGTTTATTTTCGAATTGTTTTTAATAATATACGGGTGACAAACGAGCAAACAGTCCGCCTGATTGTAAGTAGTTGGTGTGGCCCATAGGCATCTACATCTATTCTCAACTACGAATCAAATTGCGGTTACTTTGTCACCCGTGAGGTCTAAGATGCTTTCTTTTCAGTAAAAGGGGTCTCCGGTTCTCTACACTCACTATACGAAATATAACTGCGTTAAGCTGCTATTTTACGATGATATTTTGTGAGAGCGTGGTCCTTCCCCATTCGAGCCGACCCATTCATGCTACAACTATATAACTAATATATCTGTAGCATGGCTCTACCACGTATAAAATTTTATAGAGGATTTTTTTTTTGTAGAAGTAATAATGCGAATGATGGCACAATCAATTTAATGATAATTACCAATAGGCCTGGATTAAGAATCGAAATGCATATGAGTTATCAGTTAAAAAATGAGATGGAATACCTTATCATTAACAACTGGCGTCTCCGGGTCGGGATACGGAGATGTGTTACGTGGTAACTGACGGGCAGAGAACTACGCTGCCGCCGGCATTCTAAGAGAACATCATCCTTCTACGGTCGAGACAACCTATTGCAACCGCAGTTAACAGCCAAACAGCAAAAATAAAGCTGCAGCGCGACTCTACCACTCCACCACGTTAAAAGCCTTCACTAACAACACTTGGTGCTCTAAAATATTTGTTTCGGTAGCAATCTTTTGTTTAAAAATCACAGAATCGGTTTAATAGATCTAATATGTTGGAGTATGGAGATATATCTGCCACCCAATAGTTACCAGTGCTGGCACTGTTGTGTCCTGGCCTGAAGGATAAAGAGAGGGAGTAATTAAAAGTTTTTTTACGTGGTAGAGCCATGCTGTAGTTATATTAGTAGTATATTTGTAGCACGGATGGGTCGGCTCGGCCGGGGAGGGACCACGCTCTCACAGAATACCAGCGTGAAATAGTAGCTTAATTCTGCTGTGTTTCGTATGGTGAGTGTAGAGAACCGGAGACCCTTTTTACTGGAAAGGAGGCATTCTATCTCAGTCCTCACAGGTGACAACGCATCTGCATTTTGATTTGTAATGGAAGATAGATGTAGATGTCTATGGGCCGCAGCAACCACTTACCGTCAGGTGGACTGTGTGCTCGTTTGTCACCCTATTCTATAAAAAAAAAGTCCTCAGAGATGACAACGTTCGTTTAGCCTTCTTATCATGAGGTGCACTATAAGTTTGCTCGACACATTAGTTTTATAAAAAAAAGAGTCCATATCAGCGATTAATTCCATCACTCAGGTCACAATCGTACAAACGTTCCCATTTTCTCAAACACGCATTCATTTTTAAACAGTAGGATCGAACTCTGGGGAATTTTTAGAACAATATTGGCGCGAAATTGAACTGCCAGTATTGACGATAGATATTTGACGCATAGCCGGGAACCGGGATAGATGAATTTACTGACCAGGTGTGTAAAAATTCAAATGATCTAAACAATGTCACAAAATATTGACGTAGTCACATTAATAGATCCAAAATTTATAGTGCAAACACAAATTGTTTGTTCTTGCGCCTGGGTAATTTGTTTTTATCCCGTATATATTACTGTACTCTTTGGTTGAGTTTAGTGTCTCCGGTACCACAAACCCTAACTTTAATCTTATCGCATTACATTGGGCGTGGACACACTTGGACGAAAAATATCTAATCTATAAAAAGCTTCTTTTGAAATATAGACGTTTAAAGTTTTTTGGCATTTTTAATACATAATTTTAAAAAGTATGTATTACAAATGTGAGACTAAAACAAAAAAAGCTAGAAGGTTATTAGCTTATTACATTACCAAGCAATTAAAAAAAAACAATTATTCACCTATAATTGAAAATTAGCTTATTTTTGGATATATTTAAATAGCAATCGCACTTTTTCCGCCTGTAATCCTTCTGAATGGGTAACAACACTCTTAAATATTTTTCAATCAATTATCAGTGCGACCACTGTATAAGTTTTCCGATTTCAAAGAACTTGTATAAAAGATAGACTGTATTGCATCTCAGTTATTAGATAACACAATCTGTAGCTGTCCATGTTTGAATTTGAAGTGACTTTCTGGGCTCCAAGTGCTGAAATAGTCACCTACCTATGATATGGATAGCAAGCTCGCATGTCATATTATATTACCATATATTTTATAAAATATCAATTGTTCAATTTAATCAGGTTACTGCCAAATAAATTTTATATTAATCAGGAAAAATATACATAAATATATATAAATATACACAATATATAAAATGAAACTATAATATAGAAAAACTAACACTAAAAAATTTAATAGTCTGTTCCCCGTAGCATAGTGCCGAGAAAGCTGGCTGCGTTTCCTCGCTGAATAACTTATATATGAAAGTACCAGCCCTCTTATCACCAGCAGCAACGACCAGCCGTGGACACAGTTCCTTTAGGAACTTCACTGCACGTGGACCCCCACGGACCGATAGTTTCGACAGCAAATGGCACAAATATGTAGTCATTTCTCAAAAACTCATATTTGCGCCATTTACTAAATTCGGCTGCCTCTGAAGCCGCCCCGGCTCTAAAAGAGGTACCCTTGAGATGAGAGGCCGCCAAAGTGTCGACACAATAGGGCACACTATCCCACACACATCCCACACTAGGGCTTTACCTCTCTCCCAAGGGACCAATGTCATACCGTCGGGTCTCTTGCCATCGTCTCTAAATATCATATATTAAATAATTGATAGAATCAGTCGTTACTATGCGGAAATCCATTATAATAAAAATATCAATTACTTCGCAACCTTCCGCTACTAGTTTATAATAAAAGCCACTGGTTTATAATAAAAGCAAAAGGTCCGTTAATGTAGGTAATGTAAATTTTAATAATATTTGACTTAGCGGTTAGCCGCCGTAGAGTCTACATCACCTGAGGATGCCTCGTGTAGAGGCGAAACACGTGTCGAATTATCGTCGATGGTGTGTCTTACCTGGAATAGTGGTGTTGGAAGTAGTGGTGCCAGGAGTAGTGGTTTTGGGAGTAGTGGTGCTGGGACTTGTGGTGACGGAGTTAGTGCATGCAATTGAGGGAGGGCGGGAGGTGCTCTTCAATCCAGGTAAGTCAGACGGAGAAGAAGTAACACATCATTGTATTTAGTTAGCCGAAGGTTGCGAAGTAATTTATATTTTTATTTAATATATTAAATATATAACCGTGTTGTAATGTTTCCCATGAGATACCATTTTTTACATAGACCTCTTAAATATTTTTGTGTTCTTTTCTTTTGTAATCAAGTATTTATTAAGGACCCCCCTTTGGGCCTTTACCCAAAGGGGGGTCCTTAATTGAAATATATATTTTATTTTATTTTCTAAGCGTACATATAATTGTTGTATTGTAAATATTTTCTATTAAGGAATAAAGAGGCTTTATTATTATTTATTAAAAGCATTAAATAAGCCGCTAAATGAGATAAAGAATTTTTTCATCTCATTATTCAATTTAATTGTAAACTTTTTAAAATAAATAACACCCATTAGTCGAGTTGAAGTGCAGCAGCCATCACGAGTAGTATATTCCTTCAATAATTGCTTCCTCTGCGACGTTATTTAAAGTAATTTGTGTAGTTTATATAAAATACAGATGACACGCGAAGCAAGGTTTATTTCTTTGAAATCATTTTAGAAGCTACAAGCCTATAAGATGATTTGTTTGATGTCCATGGGTTTCGCAATTTTAGGTAAGAAACATTATATTTTTGTTTATCTTTTTTATTTTTAAAATGACATTTTAACGTAGGCAATTGTTAGTATTATCATTTACTTATATTATGTATAAATTTATCTATAAATCTCCCTTTATTTTGTCATTCGGTGGAAAGAGAGGAAACGACTTTACGCATTTCTTAAATTGATATCGATTTTTATGAGCAAGGATGAATGTTATTTTTTATTGCTGGGTTTATGACTTTATGTGTAATTTCATTATTTTGTCCATAGAATAGTTTCGCTTAAATAGATAGATTGTAGGGCTCCTTTAATACCTAACAGTCGGTCTGGGTTGATACCATATTGCAAATTTCTGCAGCCAAAGCTTAAAAGAATCAGTTTAATCGTATTTTTTTTAACTTTTTATAAGCCAGTGCTTGACCACAACCCCACCTGGTGTAAGTGGTGATGCAGCCTTAGATGGTAAATCGCACTGTCTTAGCGTAACAAATGCCTATTAACTCTTGTCTTGAAGACGCCCAGATTGTATTCGGACGGAAAGATAAACGCCGGCAAATTATTCCACTCCCTTAGCTGTAAGCATTAAAAAAGTAAACCGTTTGGTTCTACTGCGTGGAATATCGACAACAAAGGAGTAAAGACCCGCCAACCGCCTGGTGGTCCGATGGTGGGAAGGATAGTGGGAGAGGGAGGAATTAAAGCGTGCAATTCCTGCGCACACTCTCCGAAATGCATCCCATACAAAACCGAGAGGCTGACTACTCTGCGCCTGTGCTCGAGGTTGACAAGGTTGGTTTCAACTAAAACAAGGTCACCAATGAGCCTTTTAGCATGTCTATGCACTAAGTCCAACGCTGCTAGGTGGCATTTTGCAACACCAGCCCATATGTGACAGTAGTACTCCATGCACGACCGGATTTGCGCTTAATGTAAGGTAAGAAGCTGCCCCGGCGTAAAGTGCCGCCGCACCCTTTCAAGAATGTTTCCTTGCGGCTGCTTTGGCTCTGGACTAAATGAACCGCCTATAGGTGAGGTTTGGAGAAAATTCAACTCCTAATAACTGAAGGTGGTTAGTGTACTCTAAGGATACACTCCGAAAAGTAGGAGCTAAGGTGGGCGGGTTCCTGTTGGTGAAAAGACACGCTTGTGTTTTGGAGGCGTTGAATCTCACGAGATTGGCATATATGTATTTCATATATGTTTTACGATTTAGTTTTGAAAGATGACAACGCAACAGTGTTACGTTGTCTTCTAACCTGTTGTGGTAACACACCTGTAGTATTCGTTGTTTGAAGTGAGTTATAGGTATATGTGGTCTGCAGTAATCATTTACCGTTAGGTAATCCATTAGTACGTACGAAGAAAAAAGATTGGTGACTGGAAGCTATATCAAAGATGCGGTAAAAATGTGGTTGTGCAATCACAAATCCTATTGTCAAGGTGATGCTGTAAAAGGTATATCTAAGTGAAGTTTTATTTTCACTGCTGCACAAAATCGCGTGGCTCGACCAGTAGTACGTAGTCGCTTCGTACGACGAGTGTAGAAGATCCTTTTCATTGGTAACGAGGCATTGCATCTTGGTTTTCAGGGGTGAGAACGCATCTGCATTTAAATTTTTATCTATAATAATGTGTAGGTCTCTATGGACTATAGCAATGACTTATCATGTGGTGACCAATGTGCTCGCTTGTCACCCTTTTTCTATTAAAAAAATCTGGAGGTTAGTAGGAGGTTTTTTAGAGGTATGAATTTCTAGAAAAGTTTTTATTAGTTTTTATTAATATATTAGGGTGACGAATAAACAAAAACAGTCCATCTGATGTTAAGTGGCCCATAGACATTTACATTTATCCTCAATTAGGAACTAAAATGCAGATGCGTTGTCCCTCCCAAAAAGGGTCTTCGGTTGTCTACATTCTGCATACGAAATGCAGCAGCATTAGGCTGTTGTTGTTATTTCACACTGGTATTCTGTGGGAGCGTGGCCCAACCCCGGGCGAGCCGATCCGTTCGTCCTGCAACAATAATACAGCTGCAGCATGGCTCTACCACGTACAAATCTTTCTAAATACATCTAAAGGCTCCATGGCTGGGCGGCGCGGGTTCAAGTCCCGCACGGAACAAATATTTGTATGACCTACAAATAATTGTTTCTGGTCTAGATGTTTGTCCATATGCAATTTATGTTCATAAACTGCCTCCACGATATGGAAGAAAGTCCTAGTGTAGGGGGTAGTAGGGTAAAATACTCCTTTTTATTGTGAAAGGCATAGAAGCTAAGATGAAATCTTTGGATATATCAAAATTGTTTTATATTTTTTACTACAGTAAATATAAAAACATACATTACAATCACATATAACAATTTGTTTTCTTCATAAACGAATCTGTTGCAACAGATTAAGGCTGTTATTAAAACATTAAAACATGACTTATCTATTTTAAGTTGCATCCGACATTGGTCAAGCTCTGAGTTCAAAAATAGATTTTGGCGAAGAACAAGGATCAACTATGATTGCGACAAATTCAAGCAAAGAAAACGAAGATGTGGAAGTAAAGCACACGATTGTTGTATCAACGAAATTAAAAAATAATAGTAATAGAAGAGGTTTGCATACTTCCCGAGATGGTAAGAATTTTTCCGATACATCATTAGCTTTTAATTGCCATTTAATAACACAAGACCATTAAGCTACTTAAAATAAATAAAATTAAAACCAAGTTAACAAAAATGCCTCCAATTGTAGTCCAATTGTTGTCCAAGTGTATTGTAGAGTGTTGACAAACGAACACATAGCCCATGGTAAGTGGATGCTGTGGGCCATAGACATCTATATTTATCCTCGATTAAGACTCAAAATACTGATGCATTGTCACCCCTGAGGACTAAGATGGAATGCCCTGTTTCTAGTAAAAAGGGTCTCCGGTTCTCTACACTCACCGTACGAAATACAGCAGCACCAAGCTTGTCTTCCTTATCCTTGAGCGCGGTCCTTCCCCGATCGAGCCGACCCATTCGTCCTACAACTATACAACTAATGTAACTGCAGCATGACTCTACTACGTAAAATATATATATATATATATATATATATATATATATATATATATATATATATATATATATATATATATATATATATATATATATATATATATATATATATATATAACTTCTGTGGATTATACTACACTGATACGTAGAATAGAGCAGTAGTTTTAAAATTACTTCTTAGGCAATATCCTATGCACTAAGTGATTTGCTTTTCAACATTCAAAAGAATAGAAACACATATTATTAACATTCATAAATTCGGCTTATGGTAGCGCATTAAATGTTCATACAAAGTACTTACCTTACGCTGTTGGATTAAAATATTTGTATTTTTCGTTTGTTTCTAATATGAGTATTATTTGAATTGATATCGTCAAGCACGGTAATTATAGCATCTTTTGTATTATAGTCCTTCCAATCTTCGAAAGGCCTATGTCGAGCAGAGACCATCATTCTAAATTACAACAAAGTAAGTATTATGTTAAGTATCGTATTCGAATCTAGGAGTGGTAATTCAATAACAAAATTGTCGGCGAAGCAATTCGTACTATATTATTCATTTTTTATTTATTCTTTATTGAAATCTCATCAGGTAATAGATTACTAAGGGAGATTCTACAATTAATATTGAATTCTGCTTCAACTCGTAAACATTCCACTGTTGGAAACAGGCTTCTATAATAAAACGAAGGATTCTTCTCTAATAGAAGAAGGGACTAGTGGCTGCAGTGTCAGACTTTTTTTGCCAGCTTTGCTCTCTATCTAATATTCCAAATTTGTTACTCTCGAACGATCTATTGACTCCAATAGATATCAAACAGGCATTTTCCATAGCCGCCTCTTTCGATAAGCACGAACGCTTAAAGACTATGTTTTGACATCACCACACCGTCTTATGCTTAAAATATTAAATTCCATTTACAGATGGTGGTCCTGTATCAAATACATTTGGTCAAGTTAAGAACATAAAAGAAGAAGACAGCGGGGAAGTCCCTGTGATGAAAGGTTACAAAGCAGTGGAAACTACAAAAATATTAACGCCCGATACACGTCTGAAATCACCACTTCTTTCTGTGAACGGTTATACAAGGTACAACACGCCAGATGAATATGACATCTATCCAAATATAGTAACGAATCCAATGCAGTTTAAGCCTTCAAGTTTTTATACCAACATTAATTGGTGGAATCACCATAACACAAGAAGTTTTAACAATTATAATAGAAGAAACGATAAAACTGGTTATCCAAATATTCAACAATCCGGTTTCCATAGAAGTATATCTGATGACAGTGTTAGAGATTATTATTGTAAAAAATGTAGGGAGCTAAGTGGACCGCAAGATATAAAAGGATGTATACAGCAACGAAGTAATCCTTGGTATAGCGAGAATACAACTCCGAAGATCAAGATAGACGGCAAATTAGTGAAATTAAACTAAGCGAGTCATTATTTTGTTCGACATGCCGTGACCGCAACAGTAGGTAAAAACATGTCGGAGATGATATCTATGTAACCTTGAAGAAATACAGACATTGTTAGTATGTTTAAAAGTTCATTGTCATTTGAAATTTTGAAAACTAAATCACAACTTTACTCTCCTGTCTAAATTAACAGGGTTCGATGTAGTATACAGACGTATATAAACTTAAATATTGTTTTCCAAAAAATATTATCAGGTTGTGTTCAGTGTAGGAAAAATAATACACAAACTTTTTAACTCCAAGATTTAATATATAATATTTACAAGTAAAAATTTTTTTATAATTTAATTTATACAAAATATGTCTAAAACATCAAAATGAATAAAATAAATACTTTTTGTAAGTACTAAAATTGTGCTTAATCAAAATGTTAAAAACAGAAGGAATTATAATATAAAAACGACTGCACAAAAGTGGTTCAAAACTACCCAACTAATCCTGGTTATCACATAGTCGTTTAACTATGTACGCTATATTTGGTAACTTTTCCATTGTCGTTGACAATCGTCTCTGCCGCTCTTTGGCCTTGTAATTCCCCATTTTTGTTTATAGATGAGGAAGACGCTGAACTGTGGACACTGTAGAAATGATTGTTCAAGTCGTTACTTCTATCCGGATTGTGGCTAAATTTCTGTACGTTCGGTGATTGCTGAAAAATTATTCAATTAAATATATGCGTTCAATTTACGTATGGTTAAATGAGTGGTTGAAGCGTTGCGGATTTCCGCTAAGAACAAGTATTTGTATGGCCTTTAAATAATGTTGTTCAGTGCAACTTATGTACGTATGTAAGCTGTATGTATGCTATGTTACAAGGAAATTTGTTGGTGTAACTTTTTTATAGAAAATATAGGTATTATTTAAAACATACAAAGCGGCGACGTTATCCTGTGATATAATTGTGATTTATATATAACCATGAATGTATGCTTTTTTATGAAAAGAAAACTACTAAGATCAGTTAACGTCAGGGGTATTGCATTCGATGCATTTTATTTAAAAAGATACCTGTCGTATTGAAGCTCTTCTACGTCTTTCGTCGGCTAAAATGCGTGTTTTATACATCATGTTGTCTTTTCAAATAACTTTCAAAGACTTTTCTTATCGAAATCCTTAAGATTGTAGAAGAAACTTATAGTTTTCTCTATTTAGTATGCAATATAAACTTCCAGTTTTATAAATTTTATAGCACATTTGTCTTCTATTGTGTTATTAGTTTATATTATTGTGTGTTTCCATTATTTTTACAGAATTATTACTTTTATACCTACCGGATTCGATGGGTTTATTGCAGCTACCTGATGCTTATACCCGGGTCCGACGGCTCCAAATGCAAAAGCATTGTAGGGCGTATTTTTTCCCGACATATCAAATGGTTTGTAGTTTCCGGGTCCAAAATTATTGAAAGGGTCGTTTGATGGGTACCTAAAGTCGAAAGTCGGAATGTAAGGAAATTCGTTAAAAGCACCGAACGAGTTTTGTGCAGCTTCAAACACTTTTCGTTGTTGGTTTTCAATGTTAGCAATTACATCCCTGTAATATAAAATAAATTTACACACACAAGCACACACACACAAACACAATTAGATACAAATTAATGAACCAGAGCGAATGAAAGCTTAGAAGGTGAAGAAGTTGTTACTAAAAGTTTCGCAAGAAATGTATTAGTCAAATCAAATCTAAATTCTATCTATCTTACTTTGACTACAATCTAACCTTTGTTTCTTTATTAACTGGTTGAGCCGTCGTGGCAACGGTGGAAACCAGTGAAACGATGACATAGGCGGCAATTGTTGCGACGGTTTCAATGGAAACAACGGCCGTGAAAACAGTAATAGTGGAATAAACCTTGTAGATCTATAACTTAAAGTAAAATTTCTTTTTCGATTTAATAAGAACTTCTAAAGACGCAAAACAGAGTTATTTAATTTATATTGACGTTAATGTTCATGTACTAGATATGAATGGCAAAGAAACTTTAAAAGAATCAAAAGTTTTTAAACTGTCTAAAATATCGTCCAAATTTAACTCATAGTGAAGTAAAAACTACCATAATTATTGAAAAATTCAGTTAATTATTCTACAATTTTGTAAAAAAGGCTTTGGCGACAAAATACCAGTTCAAACTGACATATTTCTGAGGTCATTATACCAATCCGTAGGTTGGACCAAAGGATTGCTGTTAATTTCAATGTTTTTGTGCATTTAATAGTATGTATTAAAATACAATTAATACAGTTTTAGAAAAAAATTAATATAAATTAAAAATAATTAATTTACAACTTCGACACAAGCTCTATAGACATATAACATAATGGTGTATTGATTAATCCACTCCTGCAATTAATTTTAATTAATAAGCATCGTCTGTGTTAATATGAAAGATAAGACTGACAATTACGTTGACGACATGTAGCCATAAATTCTACTATATAACACGAATCTTTAGTAACGGCCTTTTTTTATAGTATAAGGGTGATAAATGAGCACAAAGTTCACCTGATGTTAAGTGGATTCTGTGGCCCGTAGACCAATACAAAAATAAATTTAAAATTTTAAAATTAATTTATCACTTTAAATTCATTTGGAGATATCGGCCTCTCCGATAATGCACTAAATGAAGCTTTATAAAAAATATTAATTAGGCATTATTACAGGCAGGACGAAACTTGGAGAAAAGTTAGTATGTTCTCATACGCCCTTTTATTGAATAAAAAAGTAGTTTCCGCGTATATATATATATATATATATATATATATATATATATATATATATATATATATATATATATATAATCTGCCGATTTTCTCCAGTACGTGTTGGCGGACTGCATTTGTCCTCGATGTTTTCATCAGACGCGCAGGTTTCCTCATGATCCTTTCCATCACCCTCGGTACGTGGTAAATAAGCACAGTTAATAATTGGTGCCGGAGTGGATCAAACCCGGGTTTTATGCTTACTGGGAAATTTACGGCGAGCTCTTTTTCTACACCTACCACAGTTTTTATACATAACGACCACAATATAAAAATAACATTTCCCAACGTCTCACCCACCACCTTAATATATGAGCATAGATACCTCCACCGAAAGCCAGTAGCTTTGAATATTTATTTTAAAACCTTACGGCCAATATTGCTCAACGGGGTTAACCTCGTTAAATCTTTTAATTTCTGGAGGTTCGAAACCATAGTTGTATTTTGGCTTGTAAAAGCATTCGTACCTATGACCTGCTGGATCTTCGTACGTAAAGGCACCTGCACCATTAGAGCTAAAAGAATCTGTAACAAAAAGTAAATAAATTTATCATAATTTCTGTAAGATATTTTTTATGAAATAAGAGCGACATACGAGCAAAGAGCCCACCTAATGGTAAGTGGATGCTATTGTCCAAAGACATCTAAATCTATCCCCTAGAAACAAAATACAGTATGCGTTTCACCTCTGAAGAAAGAGAATGCCTCGTTTCCATTAAGAATGGTCCCGGTTCTTTACACTCACCATACGAAACACAGCACAGCAAAAACTGGTATTTTGTGAGAGCGTGGTCCTGCCCACGAACCCAAATGGGTCGGCTCGACCGGGAACCGGAGATCCATTTTACTGTAAACGAAGCACTCAATCCCAGTCCTTAGAGGTGATAATGCATCTGTATTTGATTTTTATTATTCACTTACCGTCAGATGGACTAAGTGTTTGTTTGTAACCCATATTCTACAAAAGAAAAACAGACTCTAGCTTAAACCTGAACCGTCATTTGATTAACGTTGTATCTATATGAAAGCATTTATGCGGCTCATTCAATTCGTCAGACTATATGGGATTTTTTTTAAATTATTATATATCAATGTAACTAAAATACACATGAGTTTACTACATAAACATTTACTTTACAAAAATATGCAATAAAATATAGATACATAGGTATAGCGCCACTAACTTACAGTTTTTTTCAGTTGACAGAGTCGCTAGTGGAGAGCTTACTAATGCCACTTAAGAAATTTACCAAGAAAATAAGGTCCGCCACATACATACCGAATTCTGTTTCGGGATTCCGTTTTGGAATTCCGATTCGGGATTGCGAATGCAGCAAGTCCTTATAAAATAATGACCCGTCACACTCCTACGTTATTTTTCCGTTCGAAATTTTGCGGACAAAATGGAATTCCGTATGTGTCCGACCCGTTCGTTCCTCTATGTATGTGGCCGGCCTAAGTGACTATATATATATATATATATATATGTATATATATATATATATATATATAAAATATATACCACTATATATATATATATATATATATATATATATATATATATATATATGTATATATATATCATATATATAGTCACTTATAACGTAATACTTATATTACTTATTACTGTACGTTTCACAGTGAAATCAAACAAAGCATTCCTTACAGCACAGAATAAATAATAGCTTACAGCGAAATTTCATTTATAAAATGGCGGCCTTAGTTCCAATTTTGCCCACATGAACAGATAAGTTGGTGGCAGTGTATATATATACTATGATTATAACTTTTACCAAAAGGTAAACACCGACTTAAAATTTCTAAAATAAAGATGTTATTTATTTGCAACCCTCTGGATTGGATTTTTTCTTCAAATTGATATGAAAAGAATAATTAAAATTGGTGTTTTGTCTGCGAAGATATCACACGAAATTCCTTAAACAATAGTCAAATATGAAACTTTTACTCCTATTTTCCACCCTTGGGGACGGAAGTTTTTCTTCAAAATTTAATGGAACCACCATTGAGGTAAAACCTATTTCATAAAAAAAGAATTATTATAATCAGTTCACAATCTGGGCATATATCGCGTAACATACGTACAAAAAACATACATTTGAATTGACAAGCTCATCCTTTTCGAAGTCGGTTAAAAATGAATTATTTTTCTATCACGTGTAAATCAAATAAACGTGACAGAACGGTTAATGTTCGAAATCATTAAGCGGTAAATAAAATCTCGCACGTTTTGAGTTCATCACGTTAAGTAAGAACGGGAAATACCAAATCACGTAACCACAGCAATTATAATCAAATTAGCTTGAAATCGTCTGTTGATATCATGTAATTTTAAAAAAGTGAGAAAAAATCAGTTTTTAACCGAGTCCAAAAAAGGATTCAGTTCTATAATTCGACGCGTATGTTTTTCACCGATTTCTCGAAAATGGCTCGAAAAATTTACACGATTTGTTTTGTACATCAGGGTATCAGCATAATTCATGGTAATAACTAGGGTAGTTGATGTAAAATGAGACGGTATTATATTTGTTACCTTGAACTTGTGCTAATAAACGAAAAAATCTAACTTTTTCATTTCTAAAATTCAAATTATTAAAATAATTTCCTCAAAATAACTTCTGAAGTCGCTTTAAGTCTTCAAAACACTAAAGCTTAGCACCGACTTCAGAATATAAAATATATTAAGTTTTTTCTATATTGTCCTTTCGCCTGCTTAAGTCAAAGCAAAACTTTTTTTCAAACATATTTAAAGCTCCAATTTTTAAATATTTATTTAGTGAATAATAATATATGTATAGCGAATATGAGATACATGGGGATAAGTGAATAGTTAATTCACTTGCCACATGTACCTACACATCCTCTTTGTATTAATTCAACTAGTTACAAAAATAGTAATAACATTATGGGCGTTTACTTCGTTTCTTTTTAATAAATAAAACCGAAAATTAGTTTTTTGTTCCTAATAAAAACTTTGATTTTATAGTTTGTCGGGTTTTGCAGGCGCACTGACGGTAATATTCAAATGCGGAGGCTATTAAATTGTAATATTATACTTTCTCGTATACGCTAATCTTAAATCTTTCATTAAAAGACATATTAAATTTTAAATGGCAACTTTAATCACAAAACGAACACAATAACTGGAACCTTTTGATCGTATATGTTAACATAGATTATAGCCAACGTCATTAATAAGTATTGTAATTAAAAAAAAACCTCAATTACATTTATCAAATTATTAACCAAACGAAATACCTGTTATGTTCAACGGAGCGATGCAAACTGTAATGGAAACAAAAGTACACAATAACCATTATTGACGCAGGCTATGACTAATGTTGTATTTACGTTTTCTTATTATATTAAAAAATACTTCTAGAAAAATCCATACAATCTATAGCATCCAGATTGTTCGTTTTCATATTCACAGTAGGTATTATATATACCAGTTTTTACAAAACACTTTTTGTTTTAGAACTCGATGATTCAAATGTTTTTTTTTTGTCTGCTATAATGTTTTGTTTACTGTTTAGTATACATCTGGTATTTGTTTGCCCATCTTTGTATATATAAAACTAGCTGGTACCCGGCGCGTTGCTGCATCAGAAGAAATAATTGTGGAAATATAATTTTAAATTTGTAAGAGTTTTATTATTTAATTCGAATTGATTTTGAAGATGATATATGACTTTCAATTAAATTTGTAGTACGATACGCGCTACCTACTAAAAGTTAATTGTACTATGCCTATAACTTTCGCGCAAGTGCAAGCAATAAGTTGACAAATTTGAAAACTGGTGAACGGTAGGGCAGCACATAAAATACGAATAAACAGACATTAATGTTTATATATTAGATTTCAGTGTGCGCGTGTTCGTAATTCTTCTTCTCCGAAACGTTTTAATCGATTTTGATTTAAATTTTATGGGGCATTTATGGGGTCACCTGGATGGTTCTGAGCTATGTTAGAATATAGTTGGCATTGTAGTCGAAATCCTGCAATCGCACTAACACAATGATATGACGTCATCAACTGACTTAGGAAACCAAGCTGACAATAACCCAAAGAATCAATAACCGATGGGCAAGAACATTATCGATTTATGTTCGTGCCCATAGACCGTTAGCGATTATGTCACATCCTCCTTACAACAGGTGAGGTTCAAGCCTAGCAGGCGGAAAAAGAATAAAAGAGAAAAACGCACAAAGACGTTTATAACAATACAGCGCACTGGACCCAACACAATTGAATAAATTCAAAAGTTTCCAATATTGTTCCAAATTTTAACGTGTATTCTGTTCCTTATTAATTGAATTCTTAATTGATTTTAACGATATTCACAAATGCCATTAAAGCCGTCAAAACAAATAGTAGATTAAAAAAAAAGTTCAATTATTAAGCAGAGGCAAAGAATATAAAGTTAAAATATGTATTTTATTGTTATAATCTTTGCTTATACGAAAATACTAGACAATCTCTATTCTGATTCGCTGGGTGCGATGTCGCAATACCAGCTTGTCATATTGAGTAGGTTTCTTACGGCCATTGTACTGCCACAGACCATAATTAATTATCTTTTGTATTACTTGTGTATTGGATATTGTATTGTACGCTTATTTGTACTCACACATAACGTGCGCTTATTAAAGTCTACCTTTTTTATTTCTTGAGTTGCAAAATCTTTTTAGGTGTTAGGACTTCTTTTTTGTCTGACAGTCCGTCAGCGTTGGCACCGCCTTATTGACTATTTGTAACGACAAATACCAGTTCTTGCACTGTTAAGTTCTGATATTGGGTGTGCAGAGCCAGTATACATGCTTTGAGGCATTATATAGGATAGCCCTAGCCTCTTACCATCAGGTGGGATATACGTTCGTGTAGGACAAAAGTCTAATAAATATAAGGAAAAAAATGTGCCGCGTAACACTAATACAACAACTAATGATGTAGTAGTGTTTTTTTAAAGGATAAGGGCGACAAACGAGCACACAGTTCACCTGATGGTAACTGAAAGCCATCCATGGACATCTACATTTCCCATCGATTAAGAATCAAAATGCACATGCGTACCAACTAAGATAAAATGTTTCGTTTCCAGCAAAAATGATCTCCGGTTCTCTACAATCACATTACGAACTGACAAATGACAAGTGCTTTGTGCGTGTGAACAGGCAGTGACAAGTGATAAGTGTGAAATGAATACGCATCAAGCACTTGTCACTTGTCAGTTGCACTTGCGACTTGCACTTGTCCCTTCGTAAAATGTAAATCGGGCCTTACATAGCTGCAGTGTGCTACTACGTGAAAAAATAAAAAATAATAATATTCTCTTAAACGACCACCACACGTCAAAGTTGTAATATTAACCTACAGAAGGTTAAAATTATTAATATAAAAATAATTTTACACTTCACAATTCATAGTACCTACGGGGCCAGTAAGCGTGAATATATTATTCCAAATGCGGATTGGCAAACAATAGATAACATCATTATATTTCATTTAGTCAGCCTCTATTATACGTTTATGCAGATCAGTTAGGTCCCTTAGATGTGAATACTTACTTCGTTAATATACGTATTTACATATGCTACACATAACTTATTGATATTTGGAAATAGACCTTAAGCCATTGAGCTATTGTCGTAGTTCCTCGGATTGATTCGATGAAGGAAGAGTACCTGGGTTGTTATCCTTTTTGTGTTTGGTTATACTCATCATTCATCATTATTCCGCCATTCACAAGTCCACTGCTGAACATAGGCCTCGCCCAAAGGTTGTCACAAAGCACGGTCCTAGGCCACCTGCATCCATCGACTTCCTGCATGGTTGACCAGGCCGTCGTGACACCATCTAGTGGGTGGTCACCCCACAATTCTTCTACCGGTACGAGACTGCCACTCGAGAACCTTGCTACCCCATCGGTTGTCGGTGCTTAGAGCTATATGGCCGGCCTATTGTTACTTCAGTTTACAAATCCGTTGGGCTATCTCGGTTAATTAGGTTCTACTGCGGTTCTGATTCTGGTACTACCACTCATTACTTAGTTTATTAAGAAGAGAAACCCCGAGCGCAGCCCATTCCATAGCTCGCTGTGCAATTTTGAGCTCGCGCATATGATCAGCAATGAAGTACCACGTTTTAGATCCATAAGTCATCACTGGCAACAGGCACTGGTTGTACAATCTCGTTTTAAAATGTTGAGGTGTACCGTCGATTGACCTCTCGATCGGAGTTGGACCTACTTAGTCGGACTTTTTGTCCCAGGTAACATATTCGTCAACGACTTCGAGTTTTAGTGCTTCCAACAACGACCGGCATAAGTGTGACATGGATGTTTTACATGATCTTTGTTTTGTCCATGTTCATCTTAAGACCTATAGATTGGGAGGCAGTATTGTGGTTATTGAGCATAGTGCTTAGGCCCTCCGGCGATTTTGCCATAAGGACTATATCGTCGGCAAATTGAAGGTGAGTGAAGTGCTCACACTTGATGTAAATATCGTATCTTTTCCAGTCCCGTAGCTTAAAAACGTCTTCTAATGCAGCGGTGAAGAGTCACCCTGTCTTACACCTCTCTGCAGTTGGATAGGTTTTGTACTTTGTATCTGTCCTCGGATAGCCATCGTAGCCCTCGTGTACAAACACTTCAATACTTCCATATACCGACAGTCTACTAGGCAACGCTCAAGGGACTGTAGCACCGCCAAAGTTTCGACGGAATCAAAAGCTTTTTCATAGTCCATATAAGCAAGACAATGTGGTAGAAAGCACTCTTCGGTCTTCTGTACAATTTGCCGAAGGGTATGTATGTGGTTTATGGTGCTAAAGCTTTTTCGAAAACCTGCTTGTTTGGGAGGCTAGAAGTCATCGAGTTTGAGTGCGAGACAATTCGTAATGGCTCTCAAAAATAGTACATAGACGCGGCTCAGGAGAGAGCCAAGAAGCACGACACTACTTCAGAGTAGTGTCGTTTTTCTTAAGGACATTAAGTACCGATTTTCCACCAGATTTCAGAAGCACCGCTATAATTCCATCCTCGCCCGGGGTTTTGTCGTTTTTAAGGAGCTGGAGAGCCATTATTATCTCGCTCAATCTGATGTTCGGTATATCATCGGAATAGAGAACTCCACACATAGCTTTCGGCATAGCTCGTTGAGCGACCTTGAGATTCCTCATACAAACAGCAATGATGGACCATTACATCCCTAATCCACATGTTGTCACTGGCAGCACGAGTGGCATACTCTTGTTTTCAAGTTTTGAGGTATACGTTACGAGAAAATATGTCGTAATCTCCAGTACGTTGCCCAGCCGAGTTGGACAATAAAAGAGGAGTTTATAGGGTAGGGTGACAAACGAGCACACAGTCCACCTGATGTTAAGTGCTGCGGCCCATAGATATTTATATCTATCCTCGATTATAAATCAAAATGCAGATGCGTTGTCACCCGTGAGGACTAAGATGGAATGCCTCATTTCCAGTAAAAAGGGTCTCCGGTTCTCTACATATGGTTATATACGAAACACAGCAGCATTAAGCTACTATTTTACGCTGGTATTCTGTGAGAGCGTGGTCCTTCCCCGGTCGTGCCGAACCATTCGTGCTACAACTATACTACATACTTACTAATATAACTGCAGCATGGCTCTACCACGTATTCAATTTATACTTTTTAATATAAACCCCTTAAATGCAGGGCATGCAAAAAGATTCCATCCACGTGCATGCTCATGATCATACTCATATAACACTAAAAGGTGCAAAGAGTTGGGAACTTTTTATATAAATATTATGATTAGATGAAAGCCTAACTGCTCCGCTTCGCGTTCAAGGTTGTGACAAGCCACCAATAATTTCAATCTGTGAGGCATTCCATTGTAGTTCTAGGGGTGACACCACATCTCTAGCCTTCTTTTTTTGAAGTAGGCTGAGGGTGTGAATGGACTGTCAATGGAATGACATTGAAATCCAATTAAAACACTTGTGTACACGTTATTTGGTACCGTTTAGTGGCGGCAAAAGAGAATCTACCACTACATATTACCTCGTGGGTGTCAAAAACGACAGAGGGTAATGAAACGGGCATCGGCATCTTCCTAGTAACAATTCAATAGTTATAAAATGCCAATTTCCCATGAGCCAATTTATGAGATATGGTCTTCAGTAATGGACTTTGAATCCCCCATGGATTACTTTATATGGGTGATATTTGCCAACATTGCCTTGCTTGCCAGGCGGATTGGCAACCACAGTTATCTTTTAAATATTTTAAGCTGTTTCAAAAAGATGCTGCTCTCCATCTTTTGATTCAGTTTCCCTATGATAAGTTCTCTTACAACAGTTACGGGAAAAAATGGTAAGAGGAATCTCTTTTGCCATCGCTACACGACGATTAAGTTCTGTAAATAAATATTCATTACTTTCCCTATTTCTATTCACTATTTAAAACTTTAAAAATTTCTATAATAAATGTTAATTGCTTTTTTTGATAAAAATGAATGTATTAGATGACTTAGGGTCAAATGATATTAAAATAATTGTCTTGATAACATAATGGATGGCTTTTAATCGACCGCACTGTTATTAGTGAATTTTATATTTTGTAGTAAAATATGGTTATTTGTACATTTTATTTTAAAAATATTTAAATCAATTTAATTAAAATAATATAAATTTCAAGTTACCGTTAACGAAACAAGTCGCTTTAAGGTGTTCGAGTTCTTTACTCATAAAAGAAAATTTTTACTTGCGATAGAATTTCGCAGTGACAATTTTTAAAAATTCCATCCATTCCATTTACCTATATTCTATAAAAATAGTTAATTCACATATTTGTTTTAAGCTTATACTTATGTATTTTATATTAATTAAATTTTACTTAAAAGTTAAAATATGAAGGCAATAAACATTTTGTTGTTACATATAATTAATTACTTTGTATATTTATGTAGATACTAAATAATTAAGATACTATATACTATAAATAAAATCAATCGCAAAGGTATTAACGAGAAGCATATTAATTCATTATAATACTTTTATAACATTCTACAATCTAAAACAAATAAAAAATTAAGTTTACGAAAGTAGGTATATAATAATCATAAGTGTAAAAAATGCTGAATAAATCATAAGTGTAAAAAATGCTGAATAAATCATAGGTTTTAAAATTTAGTTGGGTTCCTTGTTTTCATTTGTTTAATTATGTCGATAAAAAACTCCAAAGATATGAATTTACAATCCTCTATCAATAAGGTTTAGTAAAATAAACTGGAGAAGTTATCTCCAATGTTTTAATACAATAATCCGCATGGATCAAGTTAGAACGATATTAACATCCTTAAATAATTAACATGTGTATGGATACACACATGCTGACTATCTTTATAAAAGAGAGAAGAGAGAAGAGAGAATCTCCCGATACATGTTTCATTTTATCTAAAAAAATGTTGCTAAAACTACTATCCAAATCAAAACGTACTTCGATGTTACTATTATATAGTTTTGATACTGTTATTTATTATTTACGTGAAGTATAAATTATTAAGTCAGGAGGCACTAAGAAACGGATCCTTTGTAAACGTTAAACGAGTGATTTGTGATTTACTGCAAGTTGTTAGTGAGAAATAATCATTGCCGTTACACGAGAAGATTTATGTAAATTTTGATAAAATCTACAATCGAATTAGAATTGCTCATTAGCATTTAAAACTGCTATCGATGAACAATAAAGAGAATTTAAAATATTTAAAACGCCGACCAGACAAACGTTAAGCAACAAAAGATTTTTTCCACTTAAAATTCCATATTATTATTAGTCATGAATCTTTAAAACATTGAGACTATAACTTTCAAAACCAAATGCCGTTACATCAATTATTATTTTTCCCAATATTTTCTGTTAAAATAGAAGAAATAACTTTTACGAACATGGCAACAAGTTTTTCTAACATTTGTCATCATTAGAATTTCTACAAAAGGTAAATTGATAACCAAATTACAGGTTTTAGAATACATAAACATTCCGGACATAAGTAAGTATAATTTCGTCTCGACGAGAGCCGCGGTAGCTCAGATAGTTAGCGCTCGCTGTAAATTTTACGGTACACGAGCAACCAGAGTTCGATCCCCGTCGGCACCAAAGAAATTATTAATTGCAATTTTACGTGCTGATTTACTACGTGCTCGGGGATGAATGAAAAACTCGTGAGGAAACTTGCATGTCTGAGAAAAAAAAATAATCGAAGAAAAAAGCGTCTCAGAAATGAGAAGAGGTATGTGCCCAGCCGTGGGACGTGTATATAAGCTATAGCTTTACCTTTTTTAACCGAACCTGATTTTCATTCCATTGAGCTCATTTTCAAAAAGGTTCATGAAGATAGGTAGATGACTATAATGATATCACCTAGCTGATGGTGGAATCCGAAGATGGGTATAGGTTGCCACTAGATAGGACGATCGTGTTTTAACTCATTCGAAAGGGCTCATAAAGACATAGGTGATCTCAGTGACGGCACTATTTTTATATTTTTTTTGAGGAGACGCATTGAGGAGAAATTTTCACCTCAATGCGTCCGTAGGTAGAATAAAAGTGGACATAGAAATAACTTGCTCCTGCGGGCAAGGTACGCCCACATTTTTTTTCATTCATTACATAATATCTAAAGTCAAAAGTCTACCGCCGAACACAGTCCAAAATATGGCTGCCCCGTACAGTGCCTCGAAGTAAGAATGTTTGCCACAGCTACCACGCTTGGTAGGCGGTTTTTTATAATGTTAGGTTGTTATCAGGTAGATGCTACTGCCTATCTCCTGTTTCAGCTTCCCTCCGTCGCTTCTTTCGACACCTTCGTTACGACGACGGTAGTGGATATTCTTACAGTGGCACAACATGGGAAAGGTATTTCCTATGAAAATAATGAATTTTCAGGTCAGAATCAGAAAGAAAGGTCATGGTGTTCCATAGACAGTTTATTTGCAAATTACGAATGAAAATAACAAAGCTCAGAGACGAAAAGCCTGGTACGGCACTTTGTCTGTCGTCAGATCTTGTTAACACCATCTCCTTTCCTATTTATTCCCCTAAGGAGCAATTCCACTGCCGTTAAATAACAGGAAGCCAATATAATGACAGAATTATCGGCATCGAGATTCCGATTCTTAATCAATGATAAAATTGTAGCTGTTTATGAATCACAGCAACCACTTACCATGAGGTGGGCTCTGTAGTTATTAAAGTGTTGATAAATTTCATATAAAAGAATGGACTTAATTTATAAATGGTAAAAATGCATTTCAATATACTAGATGGGACTTCCTTATAGCTCAGTTATTTTAGTATGTTGACATCCTTTTTGATTGTTACCCATGCATTTTTTTATAAATATGATTTTGTCTGCCTAGATTTTTATATAGAATATAGGTGACGAACGAGCACACAGTCCACCTAATGGTAAGTGGATGCTGTGTCCCGTATATATCTAAAACTATCCTCGATTAAATATCAGAATGCAGATTCGTTGGCACCCCCGAGAACTAAGATGGGATGCCTCGTTTCTTGCAAAACGGGTCTCCAGTTCTCTACACTCACCATACAAAACACAGCAGCATTGCGCTTCTATTTTATGCTGGTATTCTGTGAGAACGTGGCTCTTCTCCCGTCTAGGTGACCTATCGTGCTACAACCATAATATAGCTGCAGCATGGCTCTACCAAGTAATATAATCGATCGAAAAGGTTGTTGTTATCTTTGTGGGTTAAAGGGGAGGTGAGCAGTATCTGATAACACAATAAAATTTTTTGATGGACCCACTACTTTGTGACCAAGCATATGTAGTCGTCTTTATTTGAAGTTGACTGCAAGTGTCGATGGAACGGAGTAGCTACACACCATCAGGTGGACTTTAAATTTGATTGTCATCAGGTTTATTACATATCAAATATTTTTTTTGTTCGAATTAAATAATTCTGTTTTATTTCGAACGATAACCATCGAACGAGACGGACAAAGTTTGTTTGATTTTAAGTGTGAAAAAAAACATTGACAGTAAATTAAAATTCTCTGCGAAAACCTATATCGCTTCTAAACAGAATTTTCTGTAATGAACCATCTACTCAAACGTATACGTATGTATACCAATAATTCTTTATCAATCTTATTATCAAATATTTTTTTTGTTCGAATTAAATAATTCTGTTTTATTTCGAACGATAACCATCGAACGAGACGGACAAAGTTTGTTTGATTTTAAGTGTGAAAAAAAACATTGACAGTAAATTAAAATTCTCTGCGAAAACCTATATCGCTTCTAAGCAGAATTTTCTGTAATGAACCATCTACTCAAACGTATACGTATGTATACCAATAATTCTTTATCAATCTTATTTATGCTATAATAAAAATGTTAATGTTTGCAAGAACATAACGGCTTGTAGTATTTAAATGTCATATTTTACACCTTCTATACCAGTAAAGGCCCATTTCCAGCAGAAGATTTATAGGCTGAAAATAACTAGAAGATGCGTATTTTTATTTAAATAGTCGTAAAAGTCGTACGGGACTTTAGTAAATATTTCCAGTGGTGTATAAACATTTAAGCTTCTTTTAAATTACGTAAACAATTGATTAACATAATTTCATAAAAATAAATACAAATAAATATTCGTTTTTTTTTAATTTACTTAAGCGTAATGTACATAATATAATAATGATACATAGTGATAAAGAATTATTTCTCTTTTTTTACTATTTTTTGTATTATTCGATAGTAAAATTATAACGTGCATATTTTAATACCAGGTATATTACGGTTTAAGTGATTTCGTTAAATTTTTTTTCTTATCACATAAAAGTCAGTGTGACGGATCCAATTTACCACACTACTATTATTTACGGATTCTTAACCTATATGAGATGATATATCCGTTATTAAGAAATAAGAGAAATCATATTTAAAAAAAGATTGAAACGACCCAAACGGAAGACATAAATGGAAAACCTTTCCTGATATATACTGGTTCTTTCAACAAGAACTTTGTTTTCTAAAACAAAATAAAACAAAAAGTTTAGATGAAGATGATTCAAATTTTTATTGTATTACGAAGAGAAAAGTTTGGCAATTATGAATGAAAAATGATGTCTGGCAAATGTCCACCACGACCACGCTGACAGATGTCGATTCTTTCATCAAAGTTTTTAATCACTTTTTGGCAAAATGGCGGGTCTATTTCGTTAATCACGTCACGGATTTTGAGTATTAAGGCCGCGATCGATTCGATTGGCTCCGTATAGACTCTGTCCTTAACATAGCCCCACAAAAAATAATCCAGTGGTGTTAAATCACACGATCTGGCTGGCCATTTAATAGCTGAATTTCGTGAAATTACGCGATCGGGAAATTTGGTTAGCAATAAATTGATCGTTTCGTCGGCTGTGTGACATGTGGCACCGTCCTCTTGAAAGCACATGTTTGTGATATCGATGTCATCAATAATAGGCCAAAATTGAGAGGTTAACATCTCGCGATAGCGTGATCCACTGACCGTTACCGCATTTCCAGCCTCATCTTCGAAAAAAAAAACGGCCCAATCACGCCTCCAGACCACATAGCGCACCATACAGTGACACGTTGAGCATGCAAAGGCTTCTCAATAATCGCTTTAGGATTTTCAGAAGCCCAAATGCGGCAATTTTGCATGTTGACGTACCCTGACAAGTGAAAATGGGCTTCGTCTGAAAAAATGATTTTTTCAGAAAAACCAGCGGGCTGTTCCTGAATGAATTAAGCGAATCTACGGCGATGTGAGTTTTCGGTCAGCTTCAATTCCTGCACCAGTAGAACCTTGTAAGGCTTCAAAGCGAAATCCTTACGCAAAATTCGCCATGTGGTGATTTTGGATAACCCCAATTGTTGAGAACGTCGAGGAATTGACAAATTTGGATCTTCTTGAACACTGTGGCTCACGGTTGCTATGTTTTCGGTTGAACGACCCGGTCGAACACGCGTTGGTGTTGGCACATTTTGTACCGGGCCTGTCGATTCAAATTTAGCGACCAAATTCTTAATAGCGGTCTCAGAAGGACGATTATGTTGTCCGAAAATATCACGAATTTTACGAAACGTATCTTTAACAGAACCACCATTTTCATATTGGATTTTAATTATTTTAATGCGATTTTCGAGCGAAATTGAATTCATTGTAGCAATTGCCAAAGTATCTACTACGAATAGGTCAACTAAATGTCAATGTTGTTGGTGTTGCCCCAATTGAAAAACAAAGTTCTTGTTGAAAAACCCATTATTAATTTTTTTTAAATGTGTTTTTTTTAAATAATTATTTCTATACGCTTAGATACTGATTCTGATAACAACTTAAGGGGAACCACAGGGTTTTTGTTACATGTTGTATATATCGTTATAATATACATAAGGCGACCCCCCACTAGATGGAGTGATGACCTGGTAAGACATGCAGAAGTCGATGGATGCAGGCGGCTCAGGACCGTGCTTTGTGTCATTACTTGGCGGAGGCCTATGTTCAGCAGTGGACTTGTGAAGGGCTGTAATGATGATGATGATATATATAATTTTATTATGGGACTGCCGTAAAATCCGTTCTTAGTGAGCGTCTACATTGCGAAATGAGTAACTAGGTATACTACATTTCAAGTCAATCGGGTGTATAGTTTTAGAGATATCATGATGAGTCCGTCATTCAGTGGTATTTCGCTTATATATAATGAACGAAATATTTCTTATATATCATCATCATCATCATTATAGCCCTTCACAAGTCCACTGCTGAACATAGGCCTCCCCCAAGTAATGCCACAAAGCACGGTCCTGAGCCACCTGCATCCTTCGACTTCCTGCATGTTTTACCAGGTCGTCACTCCATCTAGTGGCGGGTCGTCTTACACTACGCCTACCGGTACGAGGCTGCCACTCGAGAACCTTTCTTCCCATCGTTCTTCGAACTATATGGCCGGCCCATTGCCAACTCAGCTTACTAATCCGTTGGGCTATGTCGGTCACTCTGGTTTTACTGCGGATATCCTCATCTCTGAGTCTATCACGCAGAGAAACTCCGAGCATAGCCTTCCCCACAGCTCGCTGAGCGACCTTGAGCGTCCTCATACGGCCAGCAGTGAAGGACCACGTCTCAGATCCGTATGTCATCACTGGCAACACGCACTGGTTATTTAACTTTAGTTTTCAGAGATTGAGGGATACCCGACGAGAAGATGTGTCGTAATTTCCCGAACGCTGCCCAGCCGAGTTGAATCCGTCGATTGACCTCTCGGTTGAAGTTGGACTTACCTAGTCGGACTATTTGTCCCAGGTAAACGTACTCATCAACAACTTCGAGCATAGTGCTCCCAACAACTACTGGCATAGGTGTGACGTGGACATTGAACATGATCTTTGTTTTGTCCATGTTCATCTTAAGACCTATCCGTTGGAAGACACCATTTAGGTCATTGAGCATAGAGCTAAGGTCCTCCAGCGATTCTGCCATAAGGACTGTATCGTCGGCAAATCGAAAGTGAGTGATGTACTCGCCATTGATGTTAATACCGTATCCTTTCCAGTCCAGTAGCTTGAAAACGTCTTCCAACGCAGCGGTGAAGAGTTTCTGGGATATAACGTCACCCCATCTTACACCTCTATGCAGTTGGATAGGTTTCGTACTCTGGTTCTGTACTCGGATAGCCATCGTAGCCCTACTGTACAAACACTTCAGCACTTCGATATACCGACAGTCAACTTGGCACCGCTGAAGGGACTGTAGCACCGCCCAAAGTTCGTCGGAATCAAAGGCTTTCTCATAGTCCACATACGCCAGGCAAAGTGGCAGATTGTACTCTTCGGTCTTCTGTACAATCTGCCGCAGGGTATGTATGTGGTCTATGGTACTGAAGCCTTTTCGGAAACCGGCTTGTTCGTGAGGCTGGAAGTCGTCGAGTCTGCGTGCGAGACGATTCGTAATGACTCTCGAAAACAGCACGTAGACGCGGCTCAGAAGGGAAATCGGTCCGTAGTTCTTCAAGAGAGCGTTGTCGCCTTTCTTAAAGAACAAGACCACCGCACTTCTGCTCCACGCCTCCGGAGTAGTGCCACCATGGAGGACGGAATTGAAGAGTATTATTATATATATATACATATACATATCTGCAATTTTTCAATTTTTCGTTGTAACTACTCACACTTATGTAAACTGCATAAAACGTTTAACGCCACCTTATTTAGAACATAATTGTGCATTTTTATTTAGACTAAATGAGAAATACAATTTCTTTTTGACTTTTTAGTTCTCCTTACTATATATAAATTAAATTAATGTAATCACTTATTGGCAAATCATCTATCAAATCATAATTTGGAATACTCTGCACGAAAATTACTTATAGTAGCTATGTAATTCCTTTATTACCAGGGTACGCCTTCTGTACTAAGTAAAATTGTATGCTGAAAAGAATAAGTGACATTTTGTGATGAAAAATTTAATTTAAATAGATACTTTTAGCCAGTGTGGTAATTGTATAGTTGTGCTTAAGTCCGTGCCTATAATATTTCTAAGTTTAAAATAATAATAAAATATCTCTTAATTATAATTTAAACAAATAAATTTAGGTTTTTAATGTTATTACAGAACTCTTAAACTAGCGTAAAATTTTAAAAATGGTTAGTTAACAATATCATCACAATAGCAGAACTTGCACTTGCATGGTTCTATTTACATTTAAAAATAACATAGACTACTAATAAAGAATGACATAGATTTGAGTTATCTTTAGTAATTCGTATTTAATTGACTTCGAATACTACTAAACATCGAATACATTGATGATGTTCTCATTTTATTTATATTGAAGTTTTAATTTTGTATAAATGTATTATTTCTATTATTTTTAACGCAACGATAAACTGTCATCACGACCTGTTGGAGGCGGCTAAACACATGGCGATTGTTTTGCGGCGATAAAACTGTTTTCATGAGCCACTAGAAACAGGTAGAAACAACATACATCCAATGATAAAAATAAGTCACGACATGGTGGGAACCGGATCTAAAGCCCTAATCATCATTCTTTCATCATAACTTCTCAGGGTATAGTTTTACATGAATTCAAAAATTTGCATAAATAAAGTTTTGGCTTAGGTTCTTATTTTAAAAATCCATATTTTAGCATTACGATTTCTTTATTTACTATTATTCTTAAAGATTTTATCGCGTTTAATTTTATCTTATTTTCCACACAAACATCACAAATAAAAATTTGAAAATCCTTGTACATACAAGAGTATCGGTTACTAACTAACAAGGATTATTCGTGGCACCGTGAGAATATCCACTACCCATGTCGTCCCATGTGTGTTGTTACAGGTCTATATAAAAAAAACTTAAGTTTTTAAGGTTTAGATAAAACTATTAATTTGAACATAGGCCAATATATTATTTTATAACTATAACACATTTTTGTTATAGTTGTAACTGTGGCTTCGCACAGTTATTACGAATATAACTAATGTAACCTTAGTTTACACTTGGCCCATGTTTAATTAAGTCAAGATTATCGTTAAGATATATCTTAATTGAGTCATAAATCAAATGTTTAAAATCTTTGTATTTTTAAAATGGAAAAATATAAATCAAAAGCCATATATTTCACGTATGTTCTTTTACAAATAATAAATTCAATTTATTATCTTAATTATATGTAAAATGTCCAAGTTTTTTGTATAGGCATAAGTCATAGATGTAGGAATGACTTAACACATTGTAAGCCTGAGGAGGCGGGCTGGCATAAGGTAGCCGCACTATTATTATTATTATGGGGTATCCATATAGTTTTCTCATAGGGTTGGGTTCTATAAACATATAATTATAAATTAAAATGAAAAGATAAATATACATAAATATCAATAAAATAAAATAAAAATACAAAAAATACATAAATAAATAAAGATCCAACCATCTGGTTATCATTTATATTATTATTATGTGGGATTGGCGAGCCCACTCTCGATGCGTGTTCTTTCTACTGCATGGGAGAAGTAACCACCGTTGACTTACGACAGAAAAGTGGTCAGTAGGAGAGCCATCGGCCAGATTCTCGGGGACTGGTGATTGTCAGTATTTTTTTTTCTTGACCCTAACACCTTAGTGCAGATGAGTTAGGTGAGGGGGCTATCATTGCGCTGGAAGAGAAATAAGCCGTGTACTGAAGTATACCTTGTTACGGCGTAGCTGACGAGGAAGAAGAGAAGAGTAGACGTCTTAGAAAATGCCGGTAGGGAAGCTCGGTGGGGCTGCAAATGGTTGTGTGAGGATTTCTATGATATATTGAGAAGGTTGACATTTATTCGATGAGAGGCCACATTATGGTCCACGGGTATTTGTTAGGGGTTTTCTCTACGAAAAAAGATAATTTGATGACTTTTTATGTACATAAATTTACTTTCAATTTAAGAAGAAACTTCAACGTCTTAATCTTATAAATTGTTGTAAAATAATTAGGCTTCAGATTACACATACGTCTGAACCTAGGTCGAGCGTTAAATTAAGTTATAAATAACCAATCAAGATTCAAGATGAATAATCTCCCACAGCGTTTTTAAGCATTAACTTGTGTGAGAAAAGAACAGAATTTGTTTATTGCATACTTAAATGGAGATTTCTATCTCTAATGAGTAAGTGTTTAGCTATGGATTAAATTCAGATAAATTTAATAAGATTTATTTTAAAATTCTGTTTTCTAATTTAGATGCTGTTTCTATAATTTTTTTGTAACGGAAAGCATTTTTTAAATCAGTGAGTGTTAATCGAATGCATTGTTTCCTAATGGTAACTGGGTGCTATGGCGTTTAAATACTTGTTTACACTTATTTGTTTGTTTTGTTTTATACTACTTTTTAAATAAAAACGCGTTATCACCTCTGATAACTAAGAAATACGAGATAGGAAGAAAATATTAGAAATAATCAATCTATGAACTATAAATAATATTTTATATCACTTCTTAAGTTGAAATAGGTCAGAAGTTTGATAGCGGGTAATTATTACAAATATCACGATAACCTAATAACACAGACGATATTGGAAGTGCTCTTGAGTACAAAAGCTCAAGTTCACTGCAATTGAAGTTCATGATCGTTGACCTTGGTCATGCATATTTTGTATTTAGTATTTACTAATAAATTCTTGTAATAAAGTGAAATATGCTCTTGTGCATACACATAGTTTGTGTAATAGGAAAGAATTTATTTTCTTTCAGCGTTTTCTAATTCCTTTCACCCTCACGTTTCATTGCTCAATATGGTGACCTTTTTATGTTGGAAATATTAATTAAAATTATAGAAAACTAAGTTACGGATTTTATCTCACATAATGTAAACTTTTTTAACATCGACTTTTTGGGCACTTTACAGCACCCATGGTCACTGAGATGTTTGACGTCCCGATGTCAGAGTTGACGAAGGCTAGGAACTTACAGTATATTTATTTATATTAATTACTAATATTTTTTTATTTACAATATCAAATATCAAAACAATATTGCGAAGGAAGATTTGGAGACCACATGTATATTTCATCTTTGCTATGTCGAACTTCGGCGTAGACCAACTTACGCAGCGGACAAAAGCTCAATTCTTCGCGCGGATAAAGAAAGTGCTACGTTAGTAATGGTTACTATACGTCCGAATATAATTTTAAAATATAACCCAACTTTGATATGACAACAGTACGTACAAAAAGGTAACAAAACAGAACCTACAACAGTGGATTTAGTGGTAAATAATTATATAAATGTTTTAATTAATTTGTTATTTTTTATTAATTTATATATATAATATATATTAATTATTATTAATTTGTATATTTGTTTAAATGAATTAATTCTTACCAACCGTCAGTTTTTTCCAAACTTTGGGAATTAAAAAATTTAAAATTGCGCGCGATAAAATTAGTAATATTAGTTTAACTAGTGGTCGCCCCAGTGCAGTGTTCAAATTTTGTAATTCATGTAATTTTTAAGGTTATTTACTAAGCAAGCCATAATAATAAGTAATAAAACGCAGATAATCTTATATACACAATATAAAATAATTGTTTTCTCTTGCCTTGACGTAAACTCATATTCACACATTTTATAATATCAATTTTAGCTTTGTGCACTCTTTCTCTATATTCTAATCTTTAATTATGCCAACGCCCACACTCCTCTGGATGCGCAATGTGCTTAAAAAGGGGTATAAAGTTTTCACCTCACATATTAATAAAACAGAATAAAAATTTAGGAAGAAGCGAATTAGACATACCTTTGACACCACTCCCATGTCTGGATATTTTACATCCGAAAATACTAGACGGTAAATCGTCGCCTATCTAGGACGCGAGACAGTTTTTCAAAAGTTTCTTCAAAAAAAATTCAAAATCTGTTTATACAACTTTTGTTTAAAAATGATATAAACAAAAGTTGTATAAAATGGTAAAATATTAAGAACTTATGTATGATAATAACCAATAGAAATGAGGTGATCGCTACCATGCTATTTTTAATTTGTTTTGTGTTGTTAATTATTGCCTGATTTTAATTATTGTAAAATGTCTTTTTTTTTAAATAGTCCCGTTGGGTTTCTTTTTCTTTTTTTCTTCTCAGCCTGTACTGGGTATATTTTAAAAATCAGTAGTAAGAATGATAAGAGTGACTTTCAATAAGTATAATTTACAATCTATATTGAATAAAAAGTTTATTTTTCTGTAATATAGTTGTTTCGTACGATATCCACAGTACACTGTGTGATGATTTGCTTATGCTGTCACTACACGGTAAATTAATTAAATGTTTAATCTTCAAATAAACTAGTATAGTTATAACCAATTTGCGTCTAACTGTCGGGCATAGGCTTCCTGTCATTTTTGAGAATTCATTTATGGATATAATAAATGCTAATTATCAACAAATAAATGCTAATTATCAACAAATTATGAAATTATACGTTATTTCATTGATATTTAAATTTATAGGATTAGGAATTATTTTAAAGTTTCAATTTCAAAATAACACTTAAAAATACAGTTACAATTTATTTACCAATTTCAAGAATTAAAAAATAATTACATAAGATATCGTACGATTAAATCATTGATATTTGATGATTATTTTGTGTTTTATAACAATCTATTAGATTTAATAATTTTCAACAATTTTATATTAATCTATTTATATTACAAAATTTAGTAATGTTATTTAATAATTTATTGATATTGAGAACTCACCATAGCTCCAGCAGCATTTTATTAGGACAGCAAAAATGAAAATTAAACTCTTCATCTTGACTAAAATGGGACTCAATCACTGACTTTATCAACTGTCAAAACGCTAAGTGATGAATCTGTTTGCTATGACCAATGTCTGCGATTAGTCACGAAAAATCTTTTCGTCTAACAATGGAATGAATACGAAATACTCCTTCGACGAGTTTAAATTAAAATATATTCGTATTCTATTAAGTTACAGTGGTACCCGAGGTCCCTGTATGAGTAACCAATAGACTGGCTCGCAAGAACGTTGAGCGTTTTATGTTAGCCTTTTGTTCTTGCACTCGATTAAATGCTCATCTCGCTTGCTTATCACATTGGTACGAAATATGTTTTTAATGGATATGGACTTTATGCCGTAATAGTAGAGGCTACAATTTGGTGGCAATATTGTATCTTTAGTGTTTACAATCATAAAGATGCGTCGAACACGCCAGTGCTGTTTACTAATATGATTGATTGATTGATGACGTTTATAATATATCGCTATTTAATTACCGTTCGCAAACTGATCGCTAACAGCTTCTTTACGTTAATAATTACTCGTATTATCCATTACATCTAATGCTTGATTGCAATATCAAATATACTGGGAAAGATAGGCCAGTCTAAAAACCGGTACACATTTAAAATTTGCAGGCAATTCAAGTACTTGCTTGCTCTTCTAGAAAAACTGAATATTGCGCCATTCGGATTGACTGAACTGATGTAGATACAAATATTTTAATTTTATAAACAGTTAAAAAGTATATAATTGTTTTGTTTCTAGTATAGTATACAATAATTTGGTTTAAGCAATTACATCATTTCAATAAAAAGTGACTTAACAAGACTTTCATGCAAGAAAAGTGCAGGTAGGTTTTCCCGTCACGGTCCTTTGAACGAAGTCATCCGAAGGACTCTTGTCTCCATAAATGTTTTAGAGCCTTGCGGGATATTTAGAGACGATGGCAAGAGACCCGACGGTATGACTTTGGTCCCTTGGGAGAGAGGTAAAGCCCTGGTGTGGGATGCTACTTGCTTTGACATTTTGGCGGTCTTTCATCTCAAGGGTACCTTTTTTTAGAGCAGGGGTGGCATCAGAAGCAGCCGAATTTAGTAAATGGCGCAAATGTGAGAGTCTTTATGAGTCACAAAAATTATATAAAAATAATTGAATAAATTATGTGTTTCTTAAAACCTAAAGCAAACAAGAACAAATTAACGTATTTACACTAAAATACGCATACCACTAAACCACCTACCATTACTTTAACACGCAATCTTGTGGTACAGAGTACTTAGTGGCGGCTCGCTGAACCCTCTCATATCAAGTGTTACACTTTAGCGATTAGTTCTAGCGTGTAGCGGAGCGTGGCGTTCGGCGTGCATGTCAATTGTGCGCTTTGTATCGCACTTATAGTGTCCCTGAGTAAAAGGAATACGATTTCCTTGCCGCAAACGCATACTACGGCCAAGTCTGAAACTCAATAACAGCAGTGGCACGTCACTATACAAAATTACTAATTAATATAATAATCGATAATTAGCGCTAGATAAATTTAAATTATTTTTAATTTAATAGCTTAGCAACGAAATGCAGCGCTAAGGGACCGCGGGTTGAAATCCCGCACGGAACAGTTATTTTTATAGATACAAATAATTGTTGTCCAAAAATGTTTGTTCTCGTAAAATCTATGTATGTAAACTGCCACCACGATACAGGAGAAAATCCTTGTGTGAAGGTAACTTTAAAAAAAAAGGAAAAAATAGCATATCTGCTAAAAAGTCACAATGATATAATCGTATTATTTTTGTGCTACTGAATATTTCTAATTTATAAATGTGTATAAAATGTCTATTAGGAAGATTCGATTTAGTTCCATATGCAAAGTACAAAACACAAAAGAAATACAAAATAAAAATACAGTTAGCATATGATTACGTAAATGAAAATTGGTTACATAACTAGGACTTCTTTTCTGCCTAGAAGTTCGTCTGGATGGTACCATTCCCTTACTTATTTCTGACACTAGACATCAAGACCTGCACTGCTGTATTTCGGTCTTAAAGTATAGAGAGCCAGTATAATTAGAAGCTGTGAGACATTCCATCTTTCTAAGAGGTGGAAACGCATTTGTAGCCTTAAGCTGGAGGTGTCCATGGACCACAGAAGCTACTTACAATCAGGTGGACTGTAACTTCATCTGTCACTTCATTTTTATAGAATAAACTTAAATATATAAAGTAATGAAAGTAAAATGATACATTCACTTAATAGCTAAGTTACAAATATAAATATAACGGGGGAAATATTTAATTTACTTATTTAAATTAATGGCAACAAAATATAAAGAATGATGGATATAAGATTCTTTATTGCACTCAAAATTATTTGGTTCAAATGTGAACCTAATTTCAATGACCGGCCAAGTATTTGTCGAACTCGCATATGAAGGGTTCCGTACCATTGTAAAACACGTTTCTAGTTGGGGAGCCCCCGTGTATTTTTTTATTTATGTTTATTGTTTGTTGCAACAGAAATACACGTTATGTGAAAATTTCAACTGTCTACCTATTACGGATCCAACCTGCCTACCAACTGACAGAGAGGCGGACGGATGGAGAGACGCACAGCGGAGCCTTAGTAATACAGTCCCGTTGCTTACCCTTTGAGTACGGAACCATAAAAAGACACCGGGTAGAGCCGCAACAGTAAAAACTAGCTTATTTACACATTATAAGAAATATGTCAGCTTATACATATATTTATTTTTAGGATTTATTTTTAGAAAATGTCTTTTTGTCCGTGTTTTCAGGCAAAGAGAAACTGCTACAATATAAGAAGGTAAATTTTGACACTAAGTTAATGATCGTAATAGCTTAAGTGGATATCGAGCGGTCGCGAAATCGTAATGCCTTGGTTCGCATCCTGTCTCCGGTCCGACTTTTTTTCCTTTTTTCAAGTTACCTCCTTTGTGAGAAAATCTATTATATCGAGCCCTTTTATAGTATTTTTTAAAAATACGAATATTTTAATTAAACTAATTGCACTCATGATTTTTTATTCAAATAACAGTTCATTCAGTTTTATCTACTATATATTAGTTATTTAAAAATATACTGATGTATATCAGTACCTATGTAATTCGGTATCTAAATGTAATTTAAAAAAAACGAGCGAAGCTCGGTCATCCGGGTACTATACACTTAACAAACTATACATAAACAATAGAATATATTTTCTATTGTTTATGTGTGTATGTATATGTCATTAAAATAACCTACATTCTAGTATAGGAAATTATAATATACTCGTATAAACCAATAAAAATAAAATAAACATAATAAAAGTAAATTTAAATAATGTGCCTCAAGCTAATGTTTAATTGCATTTATTGAGGAAGCATCTTTAAAATCTCCTGGAAGGGTTACAGTATCGTCAATTCCAAAGTGGGATTAATGATACTGTAAAGGAATCTGAGTAGTATTTAGATTTATGCATTGGGATAGAGTTTTGTTGGTCATCAATCTGTAAGAAAAAAAAATTGACTATATTAGCAAACGTTGTACGCCATGTGATTCATCTTTATTATCATGTTGATTTAATAAAATATCTGACAAGAAGTAATAAAAAAAAACTGGCATTCCATTTGCCATGATTTAATAAAAAGAGCAATTAGTTAAAATTAATAATGTAATTTTCCGGAATTCAACCGATTTTCCTTATCGCACAAGAGCAAATTGGATTTGTATTTTTACAAATCTAATTTGTAATCACTATCGAGTGTAGGTAAAATGTGTAAAAATTAAATTAGTGTAGTAATGATTATAAATTAGATTTATAAACATACACGCCTAATTTGTAGTAATGTGTAAGTAAAACGTGTAAAAATAATAGATCCTTTTAAATAATACTAGTTTTTACGGATTTTATAGCGTATAGTAATTTTTTTATGTTCCCGACGTTTCGAGCACTTTACAGCACCCATAGTCACGGGGGGGGGGGGGGGGACTGAGATGTTCAACATCCGGATATCATAGTAAAGCGGTTACCCACAGATTAAAATTATTAATTTTTGTTTCGATCTACACAATATGAAGTCATAGTATCTTGAAGTCTTGCAGTTGTATGCTTGGGTTAGGATTTAATTGTATTAATTATAGGACCCCAAGCAGATGACAGCGCCCAGCCGTCTTCTCTATTGAAATTAGGATGTTTTTTGATTTCAATAGCCTCGTGAATCATCCTTGGAAAGAATCGGTGTTCTTTAGCGAGGATTTGTGGTCTATCAAATTTGATGTAGTAACGGCGGCGATCCTGTACGTGTACACAGAATTTTTTTATATAGAATAAGGGTAACAAACGAGCACGCAGTCCACCTGATGGTAAGTGGATGCTACATTTATCCTCGATTAAGAATTAGAACTCAGATGCGTTGTTACTCCTGAAGACTACGATGGAGTGCCTCGTTCCCTGTAAAAAAGGGTCTCCGAATCTCTACACTCACCATACGAAACACAGCAGTATTAAGCTGCTATTTTACTTTAGTATTCTGTGAGAGCGTGGTCCATTCCCGGTCAAGCCGACCCATTCGTGCTACAACCATGATATAGCTGCAGCGTGGATCTACCACTCTGAAAAAGCTGTAAGAAAAAAACTCTGGAAAGACTGCAGATTTCCCGGAGCATTGATTCTTCACATCAGCTATATGTTCTTTAACGCGGGTTTTAATTGATCTTTTAGTTTGCCCTATGTAAGAGAGACCACATTCACAATAAAGCTTGTAAACTCCTGCATATTGCAGAGGGATATTAATAGATCCTGTATAATCCACGGTGTAGTTGCAGTCTATGAACATCCACTTCTTCATATTATCATCCCGTAGAAGACGTAAAAGGCGAAAGAAGAAAACAAACCAAAAGATGGGCAAGAGCCTCCTCCTAATAACAAAAAAAAAAAATGCAGCTGCCAACCCGCCTGATAAGCGTGGCAACTACGGTATAAATCAGTATAATTCATCACTGTCATCATCATCATCATTACAGCCATTCACAAGCCCATTGCTGAACATTGGCCTCCCCCAATGAATGCCACAAAGAACAGTCCTGAGCCACCTGCAGCCATCGAATTGATGATGATAATCGGAAATTTTCGTTGCTATTTTGGACCAATAGAGGCAGCTTAATCTTTTCCTGATCGTAAATTGAATCAAGACCAAGAGAAGCATCTTGTCACTGCATGGTAGAATGGTTTTTCCATTGCGATATTATATGTGCGTAAGTACATTATACATCAACGTATTTTACATTAAAAAGTTGGTGTTAATTACTATAAAGGTTTATTGAAAATTGCAAACTATGATAAAAAAGCTCGATACGAAAATAAATGACCAAGGTGGTTCACGTACTCCACAAAGCATAGTCTTGGTATATTAGGAGCTTCAACTGGAAATTTCCATCCTGCACCCGTTACAGCCAAACCTTGCTCTTACGATTTCAATTTTTTTAGGGTTCCGTAGTCGACTAGAAACCCTTATAGTTTCGCCATGTCTGTCTGTCCGTCTGTCCGTCCTCGCTTAATCTCTGTGACTGTTAGCACTAGAAAGCTGAAATTTGGTACCAATATGTGTATCAATCACGCCGACAAAGTGGTAAGTAAAATAAAAATTGAAAAAAAAAATGTTTTATTACGGTAGCCCCCCCTATATGTAAAGTGGGAAGTGATTTTTTTTAGTTTCAACCCTAACGTGTGATATATTGTTGGAAAGGTATTTAAAAATGAATAGGGGTTTACTAAAATCATTTTTTGATAATGTCAATAATTTCGGAAATAATCGCTCCAAAAGTAAAAAACAATGTGTCCCCCCCCTCTAACTTTTGAACCATAAGTTTAGAAAATATTAAAAAAATCTGAAAAGTAGAACTTTATAAGGACTTTCTAGGAAAATCATTTTGAACTTGGATGAAAACAACAGTACCCACTACCGGGAGCAGTTGCAGGAGCGCGGGGCGGTGCTGGAGCGCGAACATAATGGATACCCACCTTTAAACTCATAAGTGGGAACACTTATAGTAGCCCGACACGCTCTTGGCCGGTTTTTATAGAATAAGAGTGAAAAACAAGCACCTGTTTTTTTATTTCAGATAACATTTTACAGGGAAATGTCAGCTACGATTCGGCGATCAAAAACATCAAAAAAATCAGCGATTCCGATGATATTCAATAACAAAGATATCAACGAATGTTTATAAAAGAAATATACTATATTCATGCAAAAAATGCTTGAGATTCTCTATATAAAAATAACAGCATTTTTATAGCAAATTATAAACGTAAATTCAAACTTGTTGTTCCACAAATTTTTCTTTCCAATCTTGTTTGTCGAGTCTTTTATTTAAGCCATTATCGGCAAGGTGTGCAGCAAAATGTTTGCTACCCATCTTGCCCAACGCGCCAATATTACAAGTTAAAATTTTAAATATTGTTAGTAAATAAACAAATAGTAACAATCACAAATTATTCCTTGGTAAACGCGCAATTGAAATAGTAAAACATTCTCATATTGTAACTGATGAGTTGGAACAAAGTGTTAGTGTACAGAAATTGTAACAAAACAACGAAAATATTTTATTCCTCTCTCCACAACTTATTCAATAAGATTATGTTTTAGTGAATTATCACGGCGTCGTTGGTAGCCCGTGTCACGACTTGGAGTAAATATTTCTTTTTATAGAATAGGGTGACAAACGAGCACACAGTCCACCTGATGGTAAGTGGTTGCTGCGGCCCATAGACATCTACATCTACCCTCGATTACGAATCAAAATGCAGATGCGTTGTCACTCATAAGGACTAAGATTGAATGCCTCGTTTTCAGTAAAAAAGGTCTCCGGTTCTCTACGCTCAGCCTACGAAACACACCAGCATTAAGGTACTATTTGACGCTGGTATTCTGTGAGAGCGTGGTCCTTCCCCGGTAGAGCCGACTCATTCGTGCTACAACTATATTACTAATATAACTGCAGCATGGCTCTACCACGTTTAAAATGTTATAGCGCTATCTATTATAGATTTTTGGAAAAAGCGTTTCTTTTCCACAGACTATGCTTCATACCCAGGCTTTCCCTGCTGATCCGTTGGGCTATGTCGGTTACTCTGTTTCTATTGCGGATATTTTTAATGCAAAGAAACATTGAAACATTACCTTTGTGAATTAAATAACTGACTAATGCCAAGTTAATCATTAACCACTATTAAATTATACACGTTAATTTTTTTCCAGATACTAACGAAAACCTAAATTTATTAAGAAATACCCGACCCGTATATTTTTTTGGTATATTAATTAATTACTTAAAGAGCTTTTTCCTTATCAGAAACAATAATTTGAATCGCAATCTAAGTATACCATCAAGAAACAAAAGTTGTTTTGTGTCCGTTACGAATTCTTAATCTCTATCTCGAGTAACGGGACAGGTCGAAGTTTTCACGATTGTTCATATTTTATTTAAACATTAATGAAAGATGCTCAATTGGCGAATTTTGACATCATTGTTTTAATAAGTTGTAACTACGCGGATTATAAGCATTTTCTTCCTTATCAGCCCATAAAAATTCGCTACTGGATGACCTTTCTTTTGTCGTCATGAGTAGTGTCAAACACACACACACACACACACACACACACACACACACACACACACACACACACACGCACGCACACGCGCACACACACACACACACACACACACACACACACACACACACACACACACACACACACGCACGCACGCACACACACACACACACACACACATACACACACACACACACACACACACACACACACACACATATACGGACAGACATAGAGATTTAATGTGAACTAAGTTGAAAGTACTTTCAAATATTTAGCTCGTTCTTCCTTTAATTATAAAGTATGAAATGTAATATTTATAAAACAATGACGACCCTTTATTCTATGAGGTCTAATAACAGCAATTTTCATTCTTAAAAAAATACTAAGTTCTGAATAAACAGGTCATGTTACTATAATTAGAACAGACATCGTGCAACACGTTTTAGTTTGTCCATCACGATATTTGCATCGAGAACAGCAGCTAGTTGCGTATTATGAAAGGATCACTTTTATAACGATGAGTAAAGCGGTGACCGAATCAATATATAGTAAACTGCGCAAATGCTACTGTTTCTGCGATAATTCACGTAAATAAGCACAGTTTTAGATTTAACAGTGATTCTTATTTTTTACCCCATTGGCCCGAAAGGAGAGTAATATTTTTCGTAGCTTATAGTATAGTATCTTTCTGATAACAATGATAAATAACAATAAAAAAACTGCGGTCGCCAACCCGCTCACCAAGCGTGGTAACTAGGGCATAATACCCCCAATGATGAGAGTTACGAAGAGACAGTCCCCATTTATCAATGGCCCCGCTATTCCTGGCTACCATACGGTGGTAATTGATTGGTGGAGATTCGGTTACCACCTAAGGCGACTCGTCCTCGCAAGATATAAAGCACGCACCCTGGGGACTGACGAGAAGATCTTGGAGCTGGAAGAAGATATAGACAAGTTACACTGGAATATTATAGAATTATGCGAGGTCTGAAGCGAAGGGGAGGCCATTGCAATCTTTGAATCCAGCAACTTGTTCTATCACTTAGAGGATGACCATCCGTCCCAAGGAGGTGTCGGATTTATCGTCCACAAGTCTCCCGTTAACAACGTTGAAAAGGTTGGGAGTGTATCGGCGAGGGTTCCGAACCTTATACTGAGAATCACCAAACGGTATTCGCTGAAGGTCACAGTTTAATGCACCAATCTCAGCATATCCCGATAAGGAGGTGGAGGATATATCTATAGCCACGCATTCCTCCAAAACCCAACTATACGGTGTCAATGACAGACTTCAATGAAAACTGGGCACAAAAGAGAACGGTGAGCTAAAGGTAGGGAAATTCGGGATAGGACAACGGGACCTAAGGCGCCAGCACAGGGACTCTTTATGATGTACTTTTTCTTCCGGAAATGGACCTACAGGAAGTAGACCTGGTCGAGCCCGACGGTCTGACAAAAATGAGATTGACTTCATTATGACGACTAGACGGCAACTGTTCAGTGATGTCTCAGTGATCGGGACGATGAAAACTGGCAGCGATCACCAAATGGTAAGAGGCACACTGAACTTAAATGTTTAGTTGAAGAGGTCACGTCTAATAAAGTCAATGTTCCGTCCCCCTCCTGCTCTAATCTAAAGTCATGAAAACTTTCAGCTCTGGTTGCAAATCCAGTGATGACTTATGGATCTGAGGCGTGGTCCTTCACTGTTGACCGTATGAGAAAGCTCAAGGAGCTATGGAGAGGGCTACGCTCGGTGTTTCTCTGCGCGATAAACTTAGAAATGAGGTTATCACAGAGTGACCAATGTAGCCCAACGGATTAGTAATCTAGCAATGGGCCGGACTATAGCTCGAAGAACCGATTACCGATGGGGAAAAAACAATCTCTAGTGGCAGCTTCGTACCGGTAAGCGATGTGTAGGGCAATCCCCCACTAGATGCAGGGACGACCTGGTAAGACATGTAGGAAATTGATGGATGAAGGTGTCTCAGGACCGTGCTTTGTGACATTTCTTAGGGGAGGCCGATTTGCAGCAGTCGACTTGTGAAGGGTTCTACGATGTATAGTTAGATTCGTCTTTAATAGTTCTGGACGTTATATAATATGACACAGGACGCAGTCGGTTTTTTTGAATTACTAGTTTAACTATCAGCCTAATCTTTTTTATATTAATTTTAAATAAAAGATGATTTTTGCAGATGCTTATACGTGGTAAAGCCATGTTGCAGTTATATTAATAGTATAGTTGTAGTACAAATGGGTCGTCTCAACCGGGGAAGGAACACACTCTCACAGAATAACAGCGTAAAATAGTAGGTTAATGCTGCTGTGTTTCGTATGGTGAGTGTAAGGAACCGGATACTCTTTCTATTGGAAAAGAGGCATTCCATCTTAGTCCTCACGGGTGACAACACATCTGCATTTTGATTTGTAATCGAGGATAGATGTAGATGTCTATGGGCCGCTGCAACCACTTACCATCAGGTGGACTGTGTGCTCGTTTGTCACCCTATCCTACAATTTTTTTTCTTTTCTTTTTATTACGATAAGGTAGTGTGATATTTTGGAACTGCGATCATAATAATCGCTTAAAGTGAGTGGCTTTGGCATCATACCTTTAAAAAGCGATGGTTGTATAGAAGCTACTTCTACTTCTACTTATCGTCACGCACAATCCCTAACGGGGTAGCCAGAGAGAACAGATCGCCAAGTGTCACGATCCTTACATACCTCTTTCGCTTCTTTCAGGTTCATTAACTTCTTCATACATGCACGTCTAGGTATCCGAGTACTCTTGACCCTCCCCTCTTCGAGCAATTTGCTCACATGGTCTTCGAAAGTTAGTCTCGGTCTACCTCGACACCTTTTAATATTTACTTTCGCTCTATATATTTTCTTCACCATTCGGTCTTCACTCATTCGTTCAACGTGCCCAAACCATTGGAGTACGCCCCTATCAATTTTTGTGATAAGGTCATCTTTCAATCCTGCCATATTGCGAATCTCTTCGTTTCGCTTTCGGTCGGCTATGGTAACGCCACACATTTTACGAAGAGATCGCATCTCCACTGCATTCAACTTGCTTTTATGCTTCTTCTGGCATACCCAGGTTTCGCTGCCATATAACAAAGTCGGTACCAACACTGCGTTATGTATTGCAAGGCGTGCACTCTTCACCACGCCTTGCCTTTTTACTAATGCATTCAGGGCACCATTGACTTTGTTTCCGGCAGCGACACGCCTATCCACATCTAAATCACATCTTCCATCCCGGCTGAAAGCACTTCCCAAGTATACAATTTCATTTACCTATTCTAGACATGTATAGAAGCTAAAAATTAAAATAATAATTTTAACCTTTCCTATCGGCATTACACCATAAATATTTTTGCTGTTAAAATCGGACAGGCGTTTATATTTTGTGTGATAAAATTGTTATGTGTTATAACATCTTCAATCTTGTTTAAACTACAAATTAATGATCTTAAAGAAGAGCATAGTAGTATCCGAGTCGGATGTCACGTAGGAGGAACCAGCGAAACCTGAATTATCTTAGCTACGTAGATGACACCCAGGGGCCCTAAAAGGCTGATTGATATATTTCAGTGATATGCTCAGAATCACTGTGGTATATGCAATGTAAAAACACAGTATTCATCATCTTAAAGCATAAATAGTTTCCGGAATATTTGCCGCCCATTACTTTGTGTGGAGCCCAATTGAGACACGTATCGTAGCGTCAGCCGAAATAAGAATCTCCTCCTATCGACTAAATCACATATGTTACAACAAGCACTTAGTTTCTTAGTTTCTGTTACTAATAATAATATTCCAGCATAAACACAATCAAATGAACTAAAAGAAACGCACCCATGTCGTGTTCTCAATTCTCACGTCCAATACTAACTTAGCTTCGTCTACTGCTTTATCTTAAACAAACACTTGAATCCTTTCCCATCTTGCTTTAGAAACCACGGTGGAGTAGTGATGTAAGAATATCCACTGCCCTATGTCGTTCCGTGGCTTTAGTAAGAGGTGGCAGAAGGTAACAAAGCATGAGATGAGCAGAAGCATCTTTTAACCGAGCTGCTGCAGCTTTCAACTCGCCTGCTAAGCGTTGCAAATATCCAGCGTATGAGGCAATCAATGTGGCAGGCGAATATTTAGCAGTGAACTTCTGATACGCTGTAATAGTATAGTCTGTTTACTAAGATAATGTTAGTACACCCGGAGGTGCAATTATTATTTTGCTTTTATTTTAATAATTTTTTATTATATGGTTCTCCTATTCTAAGAATAGAAAATAGAATTCTATTTTATTATGTTGCGGCGGCGTCTTTGAAGTTACGGTGGCGCCTACGAAAAGATGCAGCACGTGCCAAGACGGCACAACAGTAAGGCGACTGTATCTTAGCGAACCGACCAATAACCGTCCAGAAGTCCGACGTTAGTAACTTGGTGATTCTGCATACCTACGTGAATATCACTACTCAGCAAGAAACGAAAAGAATTAGTACTTACTTACTTACTTACTTACTTATCTTCACGCACAACCCCTAACGGGGTAGCCAGAGAGAACAGATCGCCAAGTGTCACGATCCTTACATACCTCTTTCGCTTCTTTCAGGTTCATTAACTTCTTCATATATGCACGTCTAGGTATCCGAGTACTCTTGACCTTCCCTTCTTCCAGCAATTTGCTCACGTGGTCTTCGAATGTTAGTCTCGGTCTACCTCGACACCTTTTAATATTTACTTTCGCTCTATATATTTTCTTCACCATTCCGTCTTCACTCATTCGCTCAACGTGCCCAAACCATTGGAGTACGCCCCTATCAATTTTTTTGATAAGGTCATCTTTCAATCCTGCCATATTGCGAATCTTTTCGTTTCGCTTTCGGTCGGCTATGGTAACGCCACACATTTTACGACGAGATCGCATCTCCACTGCATTCAACTTGCTTTTATGCTTCTTCTGGCATACCCAGGTTTCGCTGCCATATAACAAAGTCGGTACCAACAATGCGTTATGTATTGCAAGGCGTGCACTCTTCACCACGCCTTGCCTTTTGACTTATGCATTCAGGGCACCATTGACTTTGTTTCCGGCAGCGACACGCCTATCCACATCTAAATCACATCTTAAATCCCGGCTGAAAACACTCCCCAAGTATACAATTTCATTTACCTGTTCTAGACATTCCTGATTTACCCATATTTCACATTTCGTTCTCTCTTCGTCCTTTTCAAATACCAGAACCTTAGATTTATCAGCATTCAAACGGAGACCTTTAATTTCACATTCCTCTTTCATACACGTGACTAATGCCTGCAGTTCTGCTTCTGATGGTACAATAAGCACTGCATCATCAGGATACAGCAGACAATTAAATTTAATGTCACCCAATTTCACACCCAAACAGCTATTTTTCAGCCTCTGTAAACAGCTGTCGAGATACAGTACGAACAGCCAGGAAGACATGACACAACCCTGTTTTACGCCCGCTTGGACGCTAAACATGGGTGACAGGTCATGCCCTACCCGCACACAGGCTTTACAGTCATAGTAAAGTGACTGCACAGCCCTTAACAATCGACCATCCACACCATATCCCGGCAATAGTTCCCACATTTTCTTCCTTATAACCTTATCAAATGCTTTCTCCGGATCCACAAAAGCACAGAAAATCCTCTGGTTAACACTCAGAAGCTTTTCCGTGATCATGCGGAGAGAAAACATTTGATCCGTGCATCCTCTTCCAGGTCTAAATCCGCGTTGTGCCTCCCATAAGAATCTTTCCGATTTCTCTTGCATCCTACGTGTCAAAACCTTCGAGTAAACTTTACTTGCTAAACTGGTCAAACTGATCGCCCGATAGCACCTGCAGTCAAAATGTGAACCTTTACCTTTATATAAAGGCACAATGACCGCGGATCGCCAATCATCCGGGACATCTCCCGTCCGCCAGCACAAATTGCACAGCAGACGAAAGCTGTCCCAGACGCGAGGCCCACCTTACTTGCCCATTTCAGCAGTAACTCTGTCTAGTCCCGCAGCCTTACCACATTTCAAACTTCGAATCGCACGTTCAATCTCTTTCATGATGATGACCTCAGTGTCATCGAGGTCCATGTCTGGCATGCCAGTCACGGCTCCACCCCTGGATCCTTCACTAAGAACATGACACGCATACATTTCTCTATAAAATTCACTCCATCGCTGCATGACGTCTGATTTTTCTGAGAGGACGTCATTGGTTCTCGAAAGCACTTTGTTCATTCTTAAGGCTGTCGCACCACTCCGGGACCTTCCAACCTCTTTCCAGAAGAGTTTGGAGTTTTCCTTAAAGTTGTGCGACAACCTCTCGTCCGCTTCTATTCTACACCTGTCACGTACTTCCTCAATCAATGTTTTCGCATGAACTTTCTGCAGCTTATATCTTTCTTTCATCTTCTCTCTCATATGCTTATCGTTACTAGAGGCCAAGTAGTCTAACCATGCTTTTTTCTTCTTTTTTACAGCTTCTCTCACTTCATCATTCCACCATGTTCTGCCACGTTCTCTCCACACATTCTTTCCTGCCATCGGTGGTGTCAAGCTTTTCGGCTACCCTCGTGTGATATTTGTCCCTAGTATCCGCTTCCTGAAGCTTCCAGCTTCGGATGCAACAGACCGACTGTGGTTCTGTTACTGCCGTCCGGTAGCGCCAACCCGCGAACAAACCCCTAAATCTAGTGATTACTAGATAGTGATCCGTTCTCAGGTTACCACCCCTGAACACTCGTGTATCCATCACCTGTTTTCGCAGTCGGTCATCCCCCAGGAACAAATCAATCATACTTCTCTCATTCTTTATTTCTCTAGTGTACACATGGATTTTCCTGTGATTAAACATAGTGTTTGTCACAAGAAGACCCTTTTCCTTGCATACAGCCAGTATAAGCTTGCCAGCATCATTAACCCTTTTATCGCCAAACTTTCCAAGCACCGACTCATATCCTGGTCGAGCGATACCTACCCATCCATTCAAATCACCACATACAACAGTTCTTTCGTTTCCCTTAACCAAATCTAGAACTTCTCTTACGTTCTCCCAAAACTCCTCCAGCTCAGCCCTGGACGACGAAGCCACCGGCGCATAAACAGCCAAAAGGAATAACTTCGTCAGTCGCAGTCTCCCAGTTTAAAGCGAACCCAGAGAAGTCTTTAGTTCACAACCTTGTATTCAGTCATAAGATCGACCAATCAGGACGACAACAGCACTCCCACTCCCTGGCAGGCGTTCTCGCTTTCCGGGACTCCGGACCATGTAGCTAACGTCCCACCAGGGAGCTCTTCAGTACCACTGCCTTTCCGTTTGGTCTCCGACATACACACGATATCTAATTCTCTTTCTTTCATTATTTCGATCAACTCATTCGTCTTATCTCTCATGCCCCCTCTAACATTCCACGTGCCAACTCTGCACTCCGTCCTCCACCTTCCGCCGTGTCGGGCTGTGCGTGACGGGTGGCGGTCCCCATCGCCGCTTTGCGCGCTGCATTCCACACCAACGGGGACGAGCTGGTGTGCGTCGCCTTGCGGTGACGCCCTAACTCTCGTTTGCATGGGTGCGCAGCTGTGTAGAATTGCAGCCCTGAAAAGGGCTGGCAGGGGTCGCGACGAGCACGCTTCTACAATGACCCCCAAAAGAATTAGTAAGATGCTATTTTCCATGGATTTACTATCAATACGGAACTGCTATTTTCACTTCTCTAGATTTCAGAAACGCTTTTAAAACAGTCAATTTCGAAAACGCATCCAAAATGTAGACACTTAGTCCTCGTGATGTTCTCTAGAAGCAGGTGTATCGCAAAGTCGCTCATGACTCTTTTAATTAATTTTCATCAGTTCTATCACATCTGAAATAATTTCTCTCAACTATCTATATAAATAGAGTATAAATCGCGACTTGTTTTTATTATTTCTGAATTAAAATATCTAATTCTTCGAAAAATTGGGAATGTCATATTATAAAAAACAATTTTCACCCCTAGTCATGTTTGCTCGTCCCCACTTTACCCAGCTTCGCGATAGCAGACAAGTAAATAGATTAGAACAATTTTTTTATTCAATATAGATTACATGTAATTCTTATTGAAAGTCATTTTTTATCATACCACTGCTTCGAAAAAACCTCTGTTCTGGGAAGAACCAGCAAGAAACCTAGCGGGACTTATTTTATTAAATAAATTTTACAATGTGAATGGTTACAAAATATTTACAAATTTTCTTTTAGAAACAGGTTGGAAGCGACCACCTCATTCCATATTTTTGTTGTTGGTTGGTTATTATCAACCACGTATTCATTTATATTAAAATAATTCTTTTATAGAGTTTATGTTTAATTAAATATTTAAACTTGGTAATAAAGAGACCTTGTACTATATTTTCTGGGACTTTGTTGTAATGGCGTTTACATTGCCCCAAGAATGAATTACTGACTCTGTGGAGTGGAGAAACTAGCTTGTTTGTTCCTAGTGTTTACCTCTGTAAAAAAAAACTGTAAATAAAAGTGATACACTCTTGTATATCACTTTTATTTACTAAACCTACCTTTGTTTTCGTGAACATATATTAAATTTCCGTAGATATACTGAGAGGCCAAAGTTATTTTTTTTTCTCTAAGATACTCTGTTTTAGATTGTTAACAGCTCTTACGACCTTCTTTTGCACAACAAAAATAGCTTCTAAATTCATTAAATAATTGATATATAAAAAATAATTGAAATATATAAAAAATAATTGAAAATATCATATTATATTATTTCAATACTTTTTGTAGCCGCCAGACTAATCGTAGAGCCAAACATCCCCCAGGCACAATTAAAATGTCGCTGTGAGTATGAGCAATAATCGGATGGCTTTTTAAGGGCCTACACTACCTCAGCTCAAATTCTAATTTCGTCCCCACTTTCCCGTGCGTCGTATGCTATCTACCGACATATTTGTAATCACTAATACTGTAAGTAGATAGGTCGTTAGGTACTTATTTCATTAGGTTTATCATATTTATGCCCATAGAATACTATATTATGTATGTATTATAGTGTGGCAGCGCTGTCGTCGCGCCGCAAGCGAAACACACCGAAGCCTAAATCACGCTATCAAAATTCCAAATCATAAACAGTATATATAGAACATCTCCGAACTATCACACGGAGTGTTGGCCGCTCCCCGGGCAAAACACCTTGCCCGGCGGGAGATCTCCCCTTTTTCTTACACGGCCACAGTATTCTATGTTTATGCCTTTTTTTACACTAACCTAGTTGCTTCTTATTTGTATTACGGTTATTTCCCATTTTAATTTAACGTCGTCTTGTTGCGTAATGTGTATTCTGATCGTAAGCAACACAGCTATCCCGTTCGAAATCCGAAGCGGGACTGAGCGCGGGCGACAGGGAAAAAGCTTCAGAACGCCGATAGTTTAGGTAATTTCTTTTTACAGTGAAAATAATGTAATAATAAAAAAAAAACATGCACTGAACTCATTTAGGTTGAGCGCTGGGTTGACACAGGCATTAAAGTCTCTGTATAGGGACTCGAGTGCTTGTGTTGGGATCGACAGGGCCTACTCAGGTTGGTTTGGCATCCATAAAGGTGTCAGACAGGGCTGTGTGGCTTTCCCGTGGCTGTTCAACCTATTTATGGACAGTTGTTTGGAAAATTTGTAAGTTAGGGAATGCGGGTTAAGAATGGATGAGTTAACCGTAAAATACCTTTTGTACGCCGATGATCAAGTCACACTTGCGTCGTCGGGGGCCAAGTTGTAAATGATATATAATGATAAAAGAAAGGGGAATGAAAGTGAATGCAAGTAAGACGAAAGTTATGGTTTTTGAAAGAGAAGAAAGTAAAACGATATGCGAAATAAGAATAGAAGGGGAGTTGATAGAGCAAGTAGATGAATTTGTATATTTGGGATGCGTATTTAGCAAGGATGGGAGATACGATAGGGATATACTTAGAACGACGAGTGAACGCAGGAAATAGAGTAAATGAGGCCCTACACTCTATTGTGAAGAGCCAGAATGTATCATAAAAGACACGTATGGCAACTCACAATGCTGTGTTGGTCCCTACTTTAAAGTTGGGTGTGGCAGAAGAAGCATGAGAGTAGAAAAATGCACTAGAAATGCGGCCGTTAAGGAGTAAGGGCTGAATCTGAGTGACAGCGTCAGAAATTATGTGATAAGAGAGGAGTGTGGATTGCAAAATGATGTTGTGACTTACTTGTTGGAAAGAACGAATGAGGAAAGAGTAACAAAGCAAATTTATGTTGCAGAAGTGAACGGCAGAGTCGGAAAGGGACGTCCTAGGCGAAAGTTTATCGACCAAATTGGGAGTATCCTTAACCGACGAGCATGTATGCGTAGATATATGAATGAGGAGGAAGCGAGAGAGGTGTGTCAGGATCGTGTCAAATGGAAGTCTGTAGTCTCTGCCTACCCCTCTGGGTGACAGGCGTGAGTGTTTATGTATATGTTTATTAAGCCATCATCTTATTTTTGCTTTACCATTTTGACGTGGTAGAGCCATGCTGCTGTGGGTCAGCTGGAATGTGTCAGAAAGACCGAGAAAGGACCACGCTCTCACAGAATACCTGCGTTAAATAGCAGTTTAATGCTGCTGTGTTTGGTTTGGTGAATGTAGAGAACCGGAGACCCTTTTACTGGAATCGAGGGATTCTATCTTAGTCCTCACGGGTAAAAGCGCGTCTGTATTTTGATTCTTAATCAAGGATAGATGTCGATTTCTACGAGCCTCAGCGACAACCTAACATCAGGGAGACTGTGCGCTTGTTTGTTCCCGTTACTCTAAATCCAAATCTCTCTCAATACCGAGAGGGTACGAATAGGTGGTAGGTTTGTAGACTGTTATTTAATGTGCCTGGTTTAAAACACCGTAATGACGAAAATAAGTTTATCATAGGTTTAGGTTTTCAGTGCATGTAATATGAAGTCAACTTATAATGTAAATCACAGCTTATATTGTTACACAGAAGGATATCGTAAATTTATCCCATCGTAATTTCTTCATCTTAGTACTTCGCTTGTTAATGGAAGAAGGCATTGAAAGTAATGAAGAAAAAAGTACATATATATGTATTAATTAGTTGTATTTTTTTAATTTTTATATATAATATAAAAGTCTACGTTCTCCTGTCTATTTCTTATTTATTCGCGAAGGTTATATGTAACGAAATATGTTATCTCTATAATATTACAATATAATAAAATCAATCATATTAGGATGAAAGAACAATACATCGTTATAATCCAATTTAAGTTATATTAATCCAATTCGTACACCTCGACATTTCCATTATTGTTGACAACTTTACGACCGATTTTTTGCTCGCTCTTCTGTCCGTTGACGTTTGAAGACGTATGGATTCTGAACCCTGCTTCACCGTAAACATGCGAGCCTGGTCCTTGAGGCTGTAGGTTTTTGATAGCCTGAAAATTTTAAAACGATACGAATGAATAAACATTATTCCTTCTTCTATCCGAACAACTATTATCTGTAAAATGTGTATATATATATATTTACCTACCATAGGTAGGTCACTACTAGTGAATTGTCACCCATGGCAAATAAGGTTAAATTCGTTCTTTACCCGTAGTTATACCACCCTCTAAGCCTTCGGACGCAACAATGGTTGCACCGCTGCCTAGTGGCAGGAGTATGGATAATATAAGATATTTTACGTGGTTTTACTCTCCGCAGTGTACTATTTGTAATATCTAACAAAATCGACTCCTAACTATAACCTTATTTACGTTAGAAGTCTATTAAAAGTCCTGCTTAGTTTACAACTTCTGATATTATGGATCTAAGTGTCTAGTCTAGCATCAAAGGACGTGCAGTTTTGTGGTCACTTGGATGGAAGGCCAAACTGGCCTCTTAAAAGCTTTGCGTGCTCAGCGGAGCGGGACAGTATTTCATGCCGGCATACCACCTGCAACATTACAACGCCCAGGTCCAGCCACACATGTAATACTGTTTCCATCTCTGGGCCGGATATCCCCAGTGCCAGCTCCTTCCATTAGATCGCATTGAGCGCAGAGCAGCTCAAATCGTCGATGACCGATGACCTGGACCTGGACCTGGAGAGTAGGACCACGCTCTCATAGTGTAAAACTGCAAAATGGTGCTGCTGTGTTTCATATGGTAAGTGTAGAGTACCGAAGTTTTTTTACCGGTAACGAGGCATTCCATCTTAGTCCTCAGGTATGACAACGCTTCTGCTTTTTCATTCTGAATCGAGGACAGATGTAGATGTCTATGTATCACAACATCTACTTACCATCATGTAGACTGTACTCGTTTGTCTTTCTTATTCTATAAAAAATCTATTAAATCGTAGGTGATAAGTGAGAACGCATCTGTTTAAAGTTGGTCGTATGTGTTCATGAGCTGCAGTACCTTACAATTTGCTGAAATATTGACCTGAACTTAATGATTTCTGTGACTGTAAAACTGTTGAAATAAGATATTACCGCCGTGGTCGTATCCGGTCAAGAAAATATATTATACTAGCTTGCCAGGCAGACGCTGTTCTGCCCTTTTCGACGACTCTTTGTCATGTCCTAAATACTGTGGGTCTCTCATACGCGAATAAAGTATCCTATCTCTCAAGTTGGGTCAAACTGCACACGGTGTACAAATTTGATTAAAATCGGTTAAGTAGTTTAGGAGTCCATCGCGGACAAACAACGTTACACGTAATTTATATATATATATATTAAGATTTATTAATATCTATCATCAACACAAATTTCTGTACATTATATTATAAGTATAGTTATATTTAATACTGATCGGTAAAGGCAAACATTGTAAAGAAACTTGGATATTGTTTCATAAGGTGTTAAAACCTTTTTGCTTTGTTAAAATGCGTGAAATTAATAGGTTTCCAACTTTTATTTTAAATAATTACCTCTCATAATACAGTTTTTGGATATTTGTACTACTTGCTTAAAGACCACTGTTTTAGATATGCAGGTTCTTTTAAGTTCTACGAAGATGAAGTAGCAAGAAGATAAATTGAAGACGTCTCTACTGATTATTATACCTGCGCTAATTACGTTTAGAACTTTATACCTGGCAGTGCACTGTTCTACCAAAGAATTTTATTCAGCGTTAAGATGTGCGACTATTGCAATTTGTGTTCTTTTTATTACAGTAAGTACTATGGTGGACGCAACGATTGAAACTCCGCCATTTCAATTTTACAAGACAACCCGAGAACCTAAGAACCTAAGAAATTTAAATAACTGTTTAAGGGCAAACATACCAACCGCGATGAGACGTTGGAAATTAATTCCCGTTTCTAGAATTTGTATAGTGTTTTGTTGATAAAAGCCGACTCCTCATATAGTTTAATATTATTTATTCAGGTCACGAAGTCATTACAACAGTCTCATTATTATGATTAAAAAAACTTAGCACGACTTAATATTATCCTTATCAAGGTCGAGGATTTCCCAGTTTCTTGTTAATAATTATGAGCAAAATAACGGTGCGAAAATCATGATGCATTAAAACCCTTTTTTATACAAGTCATCGGTACGATATGATCGACAAAAACAATCTATATAAAATCACTATATTAAGTTAGTCAAAATTTTATAAGTAGACATAGCTTTATACATATAATAGTTGATTGTCGCTTGCGTAACTTTGGTATTAATTATCTATGTCAATATGTAAAAAGACAAAAGATATTATGCATTGCTTAAATTGAAGTCGATTTTTTCTAAAGCCGAAGCTTTTACAAAATAATAACTTGAACCTAAAATTAAGTGAGTTAATGTTTACCGTGTAGCGACGGTGTAAGAATATCCACTACCCCATACCCGTACCCGTATCCCGTAGGTGGCGTAAGAGGCGACAAAAGGAAACAAATCAGCAGAGATGCAACAGTGTCTATCTAATAACGACGAATATAAAAAACTGCGGTGGCTAACACGCTTGCCAAGAGTGGCAAATATGGCAAATATTATGTTCAGCCACAGAACACTTATTCCGCTATATTAGGTGTTCTGTGTGTTCAGCAGTAGACTATAGGCTGTAACGGTAACGATAAAATTAAATACCCTCTTAAGTTTAAGGGTACACTAGTCACTCGTTCTTCCATACAAACGTAGTCTGAAGATTACTCCACTGTTTGATGGTGTACGTACAAAATAAAAAATTTAAACTTTTAGGTAGCGATGAATATTTCTCGGGGTTTTGTTGTAAAATTGTATACATTACACTATAAAGAAATTACTGACACTTTGAAGTCGAGTAAGTGGTAGTACTAGCTCATGCTTGTTCCTAGAATGTTTTTACAGAATGTACATCACTACTTCTTTTTGGTAAATATAATATGTATCTACTAACGATCCGCCCCGGCTTCGCACGGGTGGTTTCTGGACATAGACTACTATAATATACAATAGAATGTCTGTCACCCTGTTTTGTACGAGAATAGGCGTCGCCGGGAGCACGCATACAAGCAATTACATCGTATTATCAGTTAATCACTACTACAAACCTGATTCGTTGTATTGACAAACGGATTTTAATACATATTTAACTGCCTCGTTGGACTAGTGGTTGTAGTATGTAGTGCGACTGCTTATCGGGAGGTCCTAGGTTCGAATCCCGAGTCGGGCCAAAAATCAATTACTGAGTTTTTCTGTCAAGAAATTCTAAGTAGCTACCCGGAGTCAGAAAGTTGGCGGTGTCTTACCCCTGTGCCTTGGAAAAGAACGTAAAGCCGTTGGTCCTGCGCCTGATCTCTCCCGGTCGTGTCGGTTTACCGTCCCATCGGATTACGAGAGTGTGGGAATAGAGAGTGCACCTGTGCTTGAGCATACACTTGGGCACTATAATCCTGTCCTGCGCCGATGGCTAGCCTCCGTTGAGGCAGGCCGCCGTGGCCGGAATTCGGTCAGGAGGACATTATTATTATTATTATATGTAAATAGCGTGCAATTTGGCGTTTTCTAAATAATTTGCATGCGAAGTTCGGAAACGATTGTAACGTCAAAACACATCTCGTGTTAACATTTATACGTGTAAATTGACGTGTTAGTGGCATTTTAGTAGCTACACGGGCTCCGCCCACTCCACCGTTCTATTATGTACGTATTATAGTATTCTATGTTTCTGGATCTCGACAATAGTGCCACCTTTCAAATTCAAACACATATAAAATGTTTCACCAAAATCAGTTGAGCCGTTTTAGATTTTATGCGATATTAACGGGCAGCGATAGATTTTTATATATAGAGAATTATTATAATCTATATAAACATCATTTTAAGCGGTAGAACCACGCTGTAGCTATGCTAGCTATATACATCAGTACAAATTGTTACAAAACGTAGGACCATCGTCCTACGGTATGGAGCTACGGTATGGATCGTAAGACCATATTCTCACAGAATACCATAAATTGGAGAATAATGCTGATGTGCTTCGTATGGCAAGTGTAGAGAATAGGAGACCCTTTTTACTGCTAACGAGGCATTCCATCTACTCGTAAGTCTTCAGGTGTGACATCGCTTGCGTCTGCATTTTCGATGATAGTAGATAGTTGGCTATGGACGACCGATACTTGATTTTAATAATTTTTTTAGTTTTGGGGGCTTGTTAGGGTTAAGTTTGAAGACTGTTTTCAGATGTCGGAAATGTGTTTTGAATTAATTATGATAAAAATAATTTTTACTAAAAATTTCTTATGACGAAACGCAAATATTTCAATTTGGTCTAGTATTACGAATAACATGGATACGAATACGAATACTAGTATTACGAATAATAGGGCAACCTCACTTTATAGATACGATTGGTCGAATCTCTTCTAAAACCGAATCAGCACGCCCCGACTTCTCGTAGTCTTGTCTGCCCTACCCCTAGAGTGTTTTTGTAAAGTCGTAAGCGCAGAGGGTGCTCACCTCCGCAGCTTTGGCTTATTGGTTACCTCCGGCGCCCAGCCTCAGTCGCTAGGACTCGTACGCACAAGAAACTTTGGGTCAATATTCCTGTGTAAAAAGTGAGACTGTGATTTTACAAAAAAAATCATCACTAGTAGGGGGCTTCTACTGCATCCCCGTACGCAAGTACCGGATGTCTATCGTTTTACCATAGATGGTTATGGACCACACATTACCACACACATAGCATCCATTTACCGTCAGGTGGACCGTGTGGTTGTTTGTCACTCATATTTTATTAATAAAAATAGGGTAGTAATGGAAATCCCTTAAACTAGTGGACAAAATGAAACAACTCACGTAATTTTAAAGATAAAAGAGCGATTTCCAACTAATAATGGGTGCGTTCGGCAGAAAAAAGCGCTAGCAAGCGCTTACTAGCGCTAAAATAGTTTTCGGCCAGGACACGATTGCTACTTCAGTAGCGTTGACACAATTTTGGTTATCATCCACCATTTTGGTCATTTAATTTGTTTGTTTTGAAGTAGAGTTTATAAGTCGTTTTTTTTGCAATATTAGTTTTAAGTAATATAATGACATGAATGGACATATACATTTTATTAAAAATTCATGATTGGTAAGTTTTTAATATGAATACTTCCCAAACATATATTTAAATTAGGTTAGGTTCCCTGATTAAAAATAACATCGTGTCCTAGGGGAAAATAGCTACTTACGATTTGACAGCGCTTACCGCTTACGATCGCCATTTTGCTTACAAGCGCTTGCTAGCGCTTTTTTCTGCCAAACGCACCCATCGACTTACTATTTTATCTTTACTTGTTATATCGTGATGATGTTCCAACACCCAATTCTAAGTACTCATTGAATAAAAACTCCTCATTACGTACATATAAGTTTACTTATGTAGGAATATGTTCTGGTCATAATATTGGACTTTAGTATATGTTTTTTCCACGATAATTCGCAGTATCTATTTTGTTGTATGGTTGTTTTATTTTTCTGTTTTGCTGTGTATTTAAGTGGATGGATGGTTAAATAAACGTAGGTTTAAATTTCATATTTCAAAACATACATATGAAATAGTAAAATATATGGGTCACTCGTGGGCAAAAAATATATCATATCTCTTAAGTTGGACTAAACTGCACACGGTGTGCAAATTTGATTAAAATTGGTTAAGTAGTTTAGGAGTCCATCGCGGACAAACAACGTGACACGTAATTTACATATATTAAGATTTAATATAATATGTACAAACAAGCTTTTAAACACGAATGTCATTTTTAAGTCAAGCAATAAACTGTAACTTAAGTCTGGCGGTAGTTAGTGTTCTTTTTCACACCGCAACTGTTTTTGTTCAATGTTAGACATAAACATAGTATTCTGTTTTTACTATGACATGGAGCACAATTTGTAGGCCATTCACATATTATACAAATATGATATAATAATTTTAAGTATTTTTCTTTGTGGTTAGCGCTCGCTGTTTATTTCACAGTACGCGAGCAACTCGGGATCGATCCCAGTCGGCACTGACTACTGATTTACCGCGTGCTCGGCGGCGATGGAAAACATCTTTAGGAAACTCGCATGACTGTGAAATCAGAAAAAATATTTTGAAGACGTGTGAAGTTTGCCAACACGCATTGTCAATGTCAATTGGAAAGGCAATGTCCGCCGCCGGGCAGCGTGGCGGACATTGCCTTTCCCTAAAACCCTCTCAAAAATGAGAGGAGGCCGTGGTCTTGTTTTTTTGCTTTTTTATAAGATAAGAGTCCCAAACGAGTACACAGTCCAACTCATGGTAAATGGTTGCCGTGGCCCATATACATCTATATCTATCCCCGATTACGAATCATAATGCCGATGCGTTGTCTGCCGTAAGGACTTAGGTAGAATGCCTCGTTTCCAGTAAAAAGCTGCTATTTTAGGCTGGTCTACGTAAAACGTTATTAGTGAAATTGTGTCGATTGCAAATCTAATCACTCTTTTTTAAATAAGACTACAAAAAGACTGTTACTGACAAATAAATAAATAGTCCAACTAATGTTAATGGATGCTGCGACCTGTAAACGTCATAATAATATACTCTCTATTAAATGCAGATGCGTTGTCGCTCTTGAAGACTTAGGTGGTACGCCTCTTTACCGGTAAAAAGGGTCTGATTCTTGTCACTACATATATTATAGGAATACAACAGTATTATACTGCTATCTTATTTTCGCTATTTACTGGTACTTTGCGTAATTGTGGTTCTTTCTCCGTTGAGCTGACAGATTCTCAACCACATAGGAATATTTAGCATAGATTGTGATTAAACCACGTTATTGTGATACATTTTTTATGGATATACATATTGTGATACAACGACGTACTTTATATATTATTTTATTAAAAATGGTACACCAATTGCTGTGAAGATTCGTCAGCCTTGCGTTGCTATTGCTGTCGTATAGGTACATATCACTCCATCAATGCCACTGCCAGTTTCCTAAGCAGAACGATTATAATGCTGTCTACAGGAAGAAATAAAGATCATTTTAAAATTTCCCATAGTTACTTTTTATGACAGCAAAAATAAAATCGTTTGATGAATACTGTAACGCCAGAAAAAATATTGGTGTGTAGAGTGCTATGTGAAAATGTCCACAAATCAAGAGTGAAGATGTGCCTACGTAAATCTTCATTTTAGATAGTTCTAAGATGAAGATTTGCTAAGGCAAACAAACGTTTGTTAGTTTTAACTAACAAACATTAGATTATATCTTTTACTTTTACTTTCTATTATCTAACACGTCATAATAAATAAAGGAATTCAACCCTCCATGCGTGAGTTAAATAGTATCTAGCTAGCTTCTTTAATGTGTTCTTGCTTACCTCAAATTGCTCTCCAAAATCAAATCCTTGGCTCAACCTGCAAAACAAATATTCATTGTAAAATTAAAACAATATTTTGTTTTAAATAACCTGAATTAAACCAAATTTTTTTAAGTTTTGGAACGCAGAGTTGACGAAAATGCGACTAAAGTATGTTGCGGCTTTTTCTATAGTAATACCTCGAAGAGTCAGCTGTGATTACCAATAATGGTCAACAATTGTTGGCGTAACCACGTATACTAAAATATCATCCATAGCCTAAAGATTTCTATTTATCATATAAGAGGATATTAAATCGAATAAAAAAAATAACGGACACCAAAAAGTGTCGAGTCTCACAAGCTGTGCCAAAATCAGAAATTCAACAGCGGACGTTGTGTATTTTAAGGAATAAATACCTAAACTAAACGAATGTGTAGGCCTATGTTCAGCAGTGGACATGTGATTTTAATGATGATGATGATGAAACTACTAATGATAGTTTTTATTTCGTAAAAAGAATATTAACAATGCTATAAACATTACTAATATGCCCCTTAACCACTCGTGGGAAGCTTAAATTGCTTGTGTTACGAGTGGTAGTTGCATTAGTAGTTATTAAAAATAAAAAGTAACTAAAAATTTATCTCAAAAATACTTCGTAAAGGTACTAAGCATTAAAAACCCAAGCCAAAATATTGCATTGAGTAACGGCGATAAGCTTAACTATAAATGAATAACGTGGAACGAAACGAGTTGGAATTATAGCTACGTAATCACTACGATAAATTTAATTAGACACAGAACGTCTAATTTTATACCTTTCCTTGATTGTTTCTAGAATCTTACTAAACTTTCCCATAGAACACCAAATGAATGTTAACTCTACGTATATACAGGGTTATTTTTCAAAGAGTAGCCAAATTTTAAACTGAAGTTCCAATATATAAATAATGATATACCATTATTAAATAAAATACGAGTACGAGATTAGAAAATACGAGTAAATAAAGCTTCTACTTTTATTTGAAAACTAGCTGTACCCCGCGGTTTCACCCGCGTATATCACGCGTCTCTGCCGCGCGACATGATATGACACCTCGCTCATTTAGTTCAATCATTTTAGCTAAAAAATAGTAAAATTAATGGCGTAATTTTCGGTACATCTATCGGAATATACACGTTATACAGAAAATTTAAATTATATCCACTCCCCCCCCCTATAATTTAGCTTTCTATTGGTAAAAATTGATTAAAATCGGTCCAGTAGTTTCGGACTTATTTGGTACAAACAGACTAACAAAAACATCTTTCCTCTTTATAATATTATATATAAGTGTAGATAAAGATTTTTTTTATTATTTTTTACGTATCTTTTTTATTTTATTTTTTTGTTCTATATGGTATTGCAGACTTTTATGTAGATATTTATATCCTCCATAAAACTGTAGCACATCACTTTGCTCTATTGTCAATAGTTTCCGCAGCGTACGCGATATAAGGTTTTTTTTTGGAATTTTTTTCACACCTTGGGTTACATTAACGAAGTTTTCATACGGATCCCTAAATTTTTTGAAAATGTTCTATCGCCTATGTTCATCAGGAATAATGTAGGATTCTAATGGTGAAAGAATTTTTCAAATCGGTTCAGTAGTTTCAGAGCCTATTCAATTCAAACAAACAAACAAACAAATATTTCCTCTTTATATTAGTGTAGATATCGCAAATTGAATGTGATTTATGGGCAACAGCCTTTTTGCCTACCGATTGACCGTTACAAAAGTGTGTGTGCGCCTTAAAATCAATGAAAATAATACATTTTGAATATAAAAGATAAAAGGACAGAATGTTTGCGATTTTTTTAGTTAATTTTTCTGCACTATTTCCCTGTATTACTTATTCTGAACCTTCTCTGCAAAATTTGGCCGATTATTGCAAAATAACTCCGTATTATTAGTATTGATGATAATATGATTCTTAAGTTATCAGTATAGCATATATCAGCATTGCAGTATACTTACACATTAAGCGATCAAAGTGAGTAAATGAAAATGTTTTATATCCACCTATTATAATATAATGCTAAAAATTACCGGATACCTACCGAGGACGAGCCATTCGAAATTTGAGTCCAGGGCTGTAAATAATATAAGTACGTTGACTGAGATACTATACACTTATCAACACTATTTAGCTTTTATAAACTGTTTATTAGTATTAGCATTTTGACGTTACCTTGTAACATTACAAAAAGTTTTGTTAAAGTGACATACATACTAAATGCATTATCATATTGAATGTCGTTTGTTACACAATTTTTTAACGTAACGTAGTAACGTAAACATATAAAATGTTCAGTACTGGTTTCCGATTTTTAGAAAATTGGTCATTTCTTGTACTCATAAAAAACCACTTATACTATCATCAGGCTGCGGCAGTCTACTGCTGGACATAAATGGTTATATTAATAAATAAATGACATTTATAGCCACTGGCAATAAATACAATTGATATTAGTATAGTCTTTACTCTTTACGTAAATTAAAATTTTTACCTACCGGTAATGTAAAAGTTTAAAGTTGTGTTCACGTCTGAAAAATTAAATAGGTATATTGCAGTTTTGAAGTACAAATACTTTATATACTGTATAATATTTATGATTCAAAATATATAAAATAATTATTTTTCATGTTCTCTACGGTAAAGGGAAAATATTGTAAGGAAAGCTGGGTGTCTGATTAACGAAATATTTGGAGATCACGTGAAGCCTGCCAACACACAGATCTTCAAGAAACGAGCCTACTCTTTTTTTAAAGGCTGGCAACGCACCTGCGATTCCCCAGGTGTTACAGTTGTTCATGGGCGTACTTACGATCGGGCACGATCCTTTGCCCCCTCTTCTATAAAAAAGCAGCGCGTTGGACTAATTACTCCTTTCAGTAACTAGGTGATGCCTGTTTAAGCGTAAGCGTGTAAATTATGTAACTATACTTTTTTATCTCATATTGAGGAAATTTATAATTTATTACATGAATATCATGCTCTTTTTTCATTTTTTTCATAAATTAGAATACATATCAATTATCATCCTTTCTCTTGATAAAAATTTACAAAAATATTTTCATTTTGAGCTTTTGTGAAAACGCCACTTTTGTAGATACGCTTTATTTCGAGTAACATCTGTTAATTTGATAAGAGAATCGCCCATGATCTTTATCAGTACACAAGATTGAAAATATTTAATTTGATTAACCACTATCGCAAATATATTTACAATTCTGTTTTGCTTGGGAACCAGTAAAATGCATCGAAATTCTCTCGATTGGTATCATTTAACGTTCAAATAATGTTGAAATTATAACTACTAATAAATCCTTAAATTTAATGAATAATATACAATACGGAATCAGTTAGTGAGAATGGAATACCACCACTAAACTTTATAATGTTTAAATCACCACCACCCAGATTATTGTAAAAACCAATGACGAACTATTATTTAATAGTACACAGTTAAAATTTAGTCATGCAATAAATATTTTTCATTTTATTTGATTTTATTATATGTAATATTGATTATAGATTGAATATATACGCAGTACAAGTAACGAAGTATGTGTTCAAAAATTAAGTCCACTTACAATTTTTGAAACGCACTCCAATCTCCATTGGCTGCAGCCACTGCGATGTCGTTTTCTTGCGATGGTGCTCCTTTTCAATAAAAATAAAAATATATATATTATTACCAAGATTTTTTTACATATATCAAGGTCAGACCAACAAAAAAAGCACAGTCCACCTGATGGTAAGTGGTTGCTGTGGCCCATAGACATCTACATCTATCCTCTATTACGAATCGAAATGCAGATGCGTTGTCACCCGTGAGGACTAAGATGGAATGCCTCGTTTCCTGTAAAAAAGGTCTCCGGATCTCTAAACTCGCCACAACACAGCAGTATCAAGTTGCTATTTTACACTGGTATTCTGTGAGAGCGTGGTCCTTTCCCGATCGAGCCGACCCATTTGTGCTACAACTATACTACTAATATAACTGCTGCATGGCTCTACCACGTATAAACAATATATTTCAAGTGTTACCTAAACTACGCCAAAACCATGCTCAATTTATTGTAAGAACTCGCACTTACGTACACATATGCATCTAAAATAATTTGCTTTCAAGAACATCGCTAGGTGTGTATACATCCAGCAGTGAACTTTTACTGGCTGTTAAAGAAGAAATATATATATATATATATATATATATATATATATATATATATATATATATATATATATATATGTGCGCGAGTGTGACGTCTCGTGATACACAGAAAAGTCAGTTCCGAAAAGAGCTATTATATTATCAGCATGGAGCATGATATTGTTCTTTACGAAGCCGTGAACACGCGTAGCAGGAATGCAGATCCGTTCGACGCGAGCGCTCAGAAGAAATGGGACGCTTCTGACTGGTCTAGATGATGTTGGTGCTGTTAGTCTTTTGGGTTTTACACCTTCATCGATATCAGGGTTAGTTAAAATAAAAGGGGTAAGTCTAAGTCGTTCTACATCGTTACTTGCGTAACGATGTTCACCTACTTCATTTGTGATTGTGCACTTAAATGAGTATCTAACGGCCATCCGAACAGGGAGTGGTGGGCCCCCTACTCTGTCGGCTAACACGTATCGTTCACAGGGAGTGGCGGGCCCCCGGTTCTGATGGCTAACTCGTATCGTTCACTGAGGTGGCGGGCCCCCGGCTCTAATGGCCAACTCGCATCGTTCACAGGGGGTGGTGGGCCCCCGGCTCTGATGGCTAACTCGCATCGTTCACAGAAGGTGGCGGGTCCTCACTATGACGGCCAATTCGTATCGTTCACCGGGGGTAGCGGGCCCCCGGCTCTGATGGCTAACTTGTATCGTTCAATGTTCTTGGCGGTGATAGCCGACCAGGGACGCAGGTGTACGGTATGTACGCGGTATGGAGGGGTTTGCGGCGTGCCAGTCTGCAGACTTGCTACGTCCTATCCGATGTACTATTCGTGTTTGTTGCACTAGGTGTGTGGTGTTCGTGTGTGACTGGCCGGCAACATTTGAGTCGTCGGAATCTAGCAGAACAGGGGTTTGATTAAAACGTTACGGGGCCTCCGGAGACTTTCCGCATCGTTTGAAGTCAGTGTGTAGGTGGCAGCTTTTAACAGTAATGGGTTGGGATATGTCTCGGCCCTCTCAAAGCAGCGCTAAGACATTTCCTTGAAATATTTAGACATAGTTAGATAGTCAAGAGTTGACATTCTCCTGGAGACCGGACTCCAGTGGCTAAGCGGATGAATCTGTTTCGGACGACTTGAAGGTCGTACAAATAGCGATGGGCTACGTGCGCGAAAACAACGCTTGCGTAGGACATGATAGATCTTACGCAAGCTTTCTAAAGATGGGGCTTATGTCTTTAAGGACAGTTTGCTCTTGGTGTTAAATTGCGAGTGGAGACAACTAATGACGAATTTAGTAGGGTTGCGAACGGAGCGAATATATTTCGTAAAGGTTATGCCGTGGTCGAAGATTATCCCTAGATATATGGCCGATGATTGCCAGGGGATCTGGTGGCCGAACAGGGTGATCGTACCTATCGATTTCTCGGGGTTTGTATTTTGACGATTGAGAGTGGGGGTCCTTTGAAAGTATATTGCTACACTTTTCTCAGGATTCACTTCGATTCTCCATATGCAGAACCAATCACCTAAGCGTTTGACGGCTGCTTGGAACAACTTAGTATTATTTTGTTGTGATGGCTACGAAGAGTGTCGTGTCATCGGCTAAAAGTGCAGTGTTAACTATTGGGTCTCTAGGAATGTTACTTGTGAAGAGTGTGAAGAGAAGTGGGGAGAGGACAGAGCCTTGAGGGACTGCAATCTTAAGGGGACCTTTTGAAGAGTGGGTGCCCTCTATTCGATAGCGGAAATGACGGTTGGCAAGAAAGGCTCTGATGATGTGAGTGAGCCTATCAGACACGTTGAGTTTATACAACTAGTAAAGCAATCCGTCGTGTCAGACTTTGTCAAACGCTTTAGCGACATCAAAGCGAAGATGGTGCCGGTGTTACTAGACCTCTTTCTGGGAGGTTAAAGCCTTTCATAATGTATTCGGTAAGGCGATGAAACTCGTTTGTGCACGAGTATTCGGGTCTGAAGCCGAACTGCTCGTCTGGAAGCATTTTGTTAATGAAAACAAATTTTTGTAGGCGTTATATCGCCTATCGTATATATGAGTCGTTCTTATACTTTCCTCAACGTTCTGAGGAGACTGGGTCTGTAGCTGACGTTAATTGTGCAGTTTCTCTTGTTTTGGGATTCCTATAACGTTTGCTTCATTCCAGGCTTTCGGAAAACAGCAGCTGGAGAAAAAGGCGTTGAAAATGCTCACTAGGAGGTAAAGGCGCTGAGAGTGGTTTAAGCATCCTTTTGTTAATTCCGGCGGGGCCGGGTGCTGATATATTTTTAAGGTTTTTAATTACTTCTGTTACTTCATTGACAGTCACAGGCTCTAAGGGGTCGCTCGTAGGCGGTAGCGCAGACCTACACTCGACTTCTGCTTCGACCTCTGCAAGGTGAACGAGATCTATAGGTCCGCTATAAGGAGTGCATTGGCTCTCTAAACTGCCCGCGAGGCATTCGGCTTTTTCAGAGTCGTTAAGGCGAGATCGGGATTTACTGGCCTAATGAGAGGCGGCATGGGTCAGAATTGTTCTGTTTTCCGAGCTTGGGTCAACTTCCAGAAGGCTGTTTGGGATGACTCGATATCCTCCAGCAGATAATACCACTTATCAATTTTAAATTAGGCGATGCGCTCTTTTACCTCGCCTTGGGGGTTGCGCAGTCCAAATTTATTCTCTATTGTGCGGTAGTTATCATATTGTCTTAGGGTCACCTTTTTCGCTCTGATCAGTTGTCGAACATCACTCGTAAGCTTCTGGTGTCGATTGCTCGACATGCGATTTCTATTTCTGGGGGCTTCAACTGCAATCCCAGTTAGGTTGCAAATACTTCGGACGTTGAATATCTCCTTGCCTTCTGGAGACAGGTCCTGTGACAAGGCACAGATCTAATAATCGATTTTTGTCGGCACTTCCACCGAATTTCTTACAACCAGTCACATGTTAATGAATTATAAGATCCTTACTCGTCGTAGTAATCTTAAGCTTGTAAATATTTTAAAGTAGATATTTTTATTTTGTATATTTTGTAAATTTTAGAATATAAGGAATCTCATTCTTGTAATAAATTATTCTACTCGTTTTTACTCATTCTATTCGTTTCTACCTTTAACTGGTGGTCTGTCATCATCACCAAACTTATGTTATAAGATAACAAATATTACGTCAACGGCTATGAAATATGTAATGCATATAACGGTTTTTAAAGAGCGTGTTTGAAGTGCGTCGTCGGCTGACAATAAATAGCGTGGGAGATGCAAAAAAAAAACGCGCGCTCTCACAGACTACCAGCGTAAAATAGTAGCTTAATGCTGCTGTGTTTCGTATGGTAAATGTCGAGAACTGGAGACCCTTTTTACTGAAAACGAGGCGTTCCATGTTAGTCTTCACTGGTGACATCGCATCTGCATTTTGATTTGTAATCGAGGATAGATGTAGATGTCTATGGGCCGCAGCAACCACATACCATCAGGTGGACTGTGTGTTCGTTTGTCACCCTATCCTATAAAAAATTAAATATTATTGGATTAATTTATTCTTTCAAATTACAATGCTAACAAAAATATCATCAAGAACTGTTTGTATTAATATATTTCATTAAGGCGGAATTTCAAGTAAATTGTTAGGAAATGCGCTAGCCAATACGAGTATCACATCACTTATCTAAAAAAAAAAAATCAATAGACACTTATCAACTTATCATCCACTTGACATCCACTAAATAAATGCATTATTTATATAAAATGTTACAAACACGTTTAAAGTGGAGTTTAAAGCACATGGAATACTGTTCCCATCTCTGGGCTGGGGCTCCCCAGTACCAGCTCCTTCCACTTGACCGCATCCAGCGCACGACCGAGTGCTTTCCGATCGGCTCGATTCACTGGCGTTGCGAAGAGATGTTGCATCTCTTTGCGTATTTTATCGCATCTATCACGGGGAGTGCTCTGAGGAATTGTTCGGATTAATCCCAGCCGCCAAATTTCGTGAACGCACGACACGGCAAACGTCCCGATACCATCCACACCATCTGGATGCTTGGCGGTCCACCACTGTACGTTTCACAAGGAGTTTTCTTCCACGTACAACCTCTCTGTGGAATAGTTTATCACCGGCGATTTTTCCGGACCGATACGACCTGGGGACCTTCAAGAAAAGAGCTTACTCCTTTCTAAAGGGCCGGCAACGCACCCGCAATTCTCCTGGTGTTGCGGTTGATCATGGGCGGCGGTAGTCACTTAACATCAGGTGAGCCGCATGCTCGTTTGCCCCCTCTTCTATAAAAAAAAAAATAAAAATAAAGTGTCAATGATGAGGTTAAACATTGACATCGGTAGAACAAAACATTGTTTATTCAATGATCGTATTTTCGGCAAGATTTTGACGCTCGAGAGTAATACTTCCTGAAATCGTATCGTTTCGAAAAAGATATGCGCATACATGAACCATTTTAATAAATTAGATCCTTAGTCTCCTACATTTGTATTTACATCCTTAATTTCCTAATAATAAGCGTTAAAAATAAAGTTACTGGACAAATATGCATCAAGCGGAGAAAGGGGCGCTAAAAGCCTTTAAAAATGGTTAACTTGTCCAAATCGTTATATGCGTTGTGAACATTGCCCAGGCCTATATATAATTAAATCCTTTAGTAACCGTTTGTTTCTATTTTGTCGTAATGGGTTTAAATGTTGCATAATTCTGAGTTTTGTCCACATAACGTTCGCTATAAATATAAGAGACAGTAAAATAAAGTAACATAATATATAAACTAGTATAGCGCCAAGGATGAAAGAAAAGAAAGAAAAACCTTAAATATTTGCACTTAGCTTTTGGGTGAGAAAAAAGAACCAGACCAACTGGTCTGGTTCTTTTTTCTTTTTGAATTTCTTGAGTTGAATATAAACATTAGCAAAACGTGTTCATTTAATAACTAAGTATAGTGTAAAATAACATAATAATAAGATGACACTATAATTATAATTTTTTTTTGATTTCACATTATTTACAAAAATAGGCATTTATCATAAGGCGATAAAAAAATACTTCATATAAATATCGTTTATGAGTGAGAATTTATGGTGATGATTATTTTCGGTAATATTCTGATTAAAGTTTTCGTGCGTAAATCAAAGTATGTTTATAATAAAACATTCTTTGAAGTATTTGTGTTTGGAGAACCAGGAAAACAAATCTCTTCTCGTTGCAGATTCAGTTCCTTTAAAGACTTTGCCTTACCTAACGGACCAATAGGCGTAGCAACAAATGACATAAATATGAATTAAGATTATAGATTTATATTGGATCCATTTACTCAGTTAAGATACTTTTGACTTTCGGCAAACGTGATAGAATCAGTAAAATCTTTTGAATTACATCATAGTTAAAAGGTATTTGCGCAATAAGATTGATGCAGATCGTCGTGGTGCATGCATTATATTTTCGTATTTCATATCTATTTTGCATTATTTTAACAAATCATTCATAATTATAGAGAAGTTAACCGCCAGTTGACCATGATATTTAGCAGTCTTTGAGCTTGCTTATTGTTTTAAAAAATATTCAATATTTAAAAAATTTAAATGTTCTACCAAAATATGGCATCTAGGTTTTAAAAACAAGTTGATAACAGAATTTACGATAATCTCTGTAGTGAAAGATTAATAGGACATTTTACAAATATTGTCCTCAATGAATCTCACATAAACTCACGCCTATCACGCAGAAAGTGAGGTTAACTAAGATTTTTTTTAAATCCGTACTTGTACTAATTAGTACTTAGTACTAATTTCTAAAAAAGAACCTACCACATTCCTGTAACGTTAATTTTACACTAACGGTTCTTCTGCCATACCAAACTTTCACTATCATACGAGTGTATTAATGTAGAGAATAACACAACTCTGTGAATTACTAAAACTTTTAACACACTCTGACTTCACAAATTGAGTAAAGAGTCGTTTACTCTGTATCCTGCATTTACTTTTGGTTATATATTCTTGTCATATCTACTGTCGAAATTCACAAAATTGCACTTGCTCAACCAACTAATTCCTTCCTCTCCATTGCACCATTAGACAACCAGGCGGTCGGCGCATCTTAAAACCTTTGTTGTCGAATGTCGATGTTCCACGCATGCTTCGTCTTTTGTAATGCGTACAGCAGAACGAACCCCCCCGAACGGGTTCCCGCCTTGTCGTGGCGGGGGGGCTTAGTAGCCGTGGCTTGGTCTCCCGCGGTGAACAAAGAGGAACCCACTTGGCTGGCCCGAGGGGAAGGGCCGGCCCGAGGTGGCCACTCCGAGTGGGCTTGGGAAGCCCACTTCGGATGTGTGCTGGTGGACTGCAGCGAGAGGGGAGTCTGCACCCTCTACCGCTGCAGCCGAGGTGGAGTCGCGGAGGAAGAGGAGTGTTGGTATGGCGATGCGCCACTCGCCCTATCCTCCGCGACTCAAACGGGGCCGCACCGTTGATGCGGTGGTGGTGGGGCTGCGGGGGAAGAGGATTGTCGGTATTGCGAGGCGCCGCTCTCCCTATCCTCCGCAGCCGAAACTTGGTTGGCGGCGGAGCCATAGACCAGATCCGCCGCTGGGGTCGGGGAGGCTAGTACTTCTATGTGCTCGTTTTTCCTGGCCCCATGGCCTTCGCGCATCGAACGCGGGGGCGTCTGATGCGCATATTTAATTGGAGGCCGTGGAGGAAGGCGCGCCATGTGTTCTGGTGCGCCTTACCTGGGATGGAGAACGGGGAGAAATATTCCTCTCCCGAGGAGGTGCTGCGATGGGGCGGCAGGCGCTGGTAGGGCCGCGGAAGTGTGCGAAAGCGTTCCCGTGGCCCTGCCAATATGCGACGAAGGTGGAACACCATGGGGTTTTAGTCGGTGCGAGTCCGACATAACCCGTCATTGCCCCCGCGAGGCGGGTATGCGTAGGCATTTCCCCATGTTAAAAAAAAAAAAAAAAAAAAAAAAAAAAAAAAAAAAAAAAAAAAAAAAAAAAGGCTGCTACTGAGAATTTCTCGAGAGAAAAACTCAATTCCTGATTTTGGCCTAATACGAACCATGAACCTCATGATGAGCAGACGTACTTGTGACCACTGGACCAACAAGGCAGTATAAGATTATGAGAAATTAATTAAATTTCGCCAGCAAATATTTCTATGTACTAATATAATGGTCGATGGTCGTGTTATATTGGCTACAAAATGGTAAGCAAACCAATGTTCGAAAAACCAAATGAAAGTTTTTTTTACAGTTGTTATGTATAAAATACGTGAGAAGTAATGAACCATTCCATAATAAGCTGAAAATTTCATTTACATTCTTCACGTATCTAACCATATAGCATATCACAGATAAGTTTTATCAGACATTCATTAATTATAGTTGAAAAATTACGATATATTTGTAAAAACGTTAATTATTAGGTTTTGTTGTGAGTCCAATACATGTTATGAGTTTTATAGATTTACATAACGTGTAAAAAAAGTCAGTGGCGAATCAATACCGTCTGCACCTCCTCCCTCCCGAATTCAAACATGAATAGAATTATAATGTATTTTTTCTACTTATCTCTACCATTGGTGAGTGCGTTTTTAAAATATTTTAATAAAAAATGAAAGTTTTTTGATTGTTTGACATTAATTCTGATATTATTTTAAAAAAGGCTGAATCGGACCTTCATCCACAAAATGCCGCTTCTAAAATCTACCGCCCGGGGACATGGCCCGCGGCCACTCCTTGCCACTAACTAAGATTCTCCTTAGTCAGTGGCAGTAAGGTTTGGCTAAATCATGAGTAACATTAATATTGAAAATCTCCAAACCTAGCTAGGGATAGGCTTAGAGATTAGAGGGCCCGTGACTCACTCACTCACTCGCACCCCGAGTCATTGTCTAGGATTCTATTTCTTATTCAACTGGATCGATTCCAATATAATTTAACTTACCCGTATTATACGAGTATAACCAATTGGATATAAACTATGACCAAAGTTCATCCCGTTTTTTTATAATAATTTCGGGCACGCATCTTAATTTTTTATATTTTCATTTTATTATTAATTAACACAAAATACAGAGTAATGAATGTAAACATATAAATATAGCTACAGCGTCCCGTACAGGGCTACGGACCGTATCACTACTGCATAGAGGCGACGTACTTCTTCCCTTGGACCCCCTAGATTGGGCAGCAGTCTACGCAAAGCACCCGCTACCCTTTCAATCCCCCCGGATTGAAAGGGTAGACTAGGCGCTCTAAGTGTTCTTCGAAGCCCCATCGACTGTCCAGGTGGAGGCCCAGGTACTTCATGAACCGCCCCACTCTGACTACCGACCCACCTATGAGGATGCATGAGTCGGGTGGTTCTCTGCCGCGTCGTAATTTATGGAACCGTAGGTCCTTGGTCTTGTACGATATACGATAGAGAAATATATAAATATCAGTATAGATATATTTACAGATTTATATGTATTACTACAATATTATATCACAATATATTTTTTACATATAATGTTAATTTATTTTAGTTTCATTTCTTTTCTTTTTATTTCTTTCTATCGCTACACCAACGTTAATCCTCATTACTCCACGGGTTAACTTGTACAGGATGCCATTAGGCATTAAGTCTCCTTTTGTATCCGGAATGCAATAAAGATTTTAAAATAAAATAAATATGGGAAAAATATAATGTCATTATGAATTCACAGTACGAGTAATAATACGTAGGTATTACGTATCTTAAATTAATATTTTTGTGGTGTTTTATGTATTAATTTTCTATTTAAAATATTTGTTTTATTAATATTATATGCCTGATGCATTTCATCATCATCATCATTCTTACAACGTCAACAAGTCCTCTGCTAAACAGGGACCTTCCTTATTTATTGCTACAAAATACGGTTCTCAGTCACCTCAATGCATCAACTAACTACATCATTTAAGTTACTGATTCTGTCGGTGGTCGCTCAACACTGCGTTATCCTAATTCATGTATTTTTACAAAAGTATCTAAGTAAATTTTGGGACCTCATTGAATCAATATGATAATTAAAGCTTTAGAAGTTCTTACCTTTAACAGCAACAAAAAGCAATCCAAATAACATAAACACGGTAGTTAGATTTAACATTTTGTCTACTAAAGAAATAAAACAAACACGATATTTAAAAATCGTTGCAAAACGTAACGTACATGCGAGGTTTCGCGTTCTATTGATATGATGGCAAGGCTCTCCCAGCTTATATTGCGCGCGAATACGACTATAATTAAAGGGTTATTCTGAAATAAAAAATAATAGTTACACAATCAAATAAGCTCCATAATATAAGTATATTTTTATTTATTGTTCTTAGTGAAAAAAATTATGAAATGATAAAGTTTTTAGGATTTGTCTAAGACTCACTAAAAATAATAATAATAAATAATGTCCTCCAGACCGAATTTCGGCCACGGTGGCCTGCCTCAACGGAGGATAGTCAACGGCGCATGACAGGATTATAGTTCCCAAGTGTATGCTTCAGCACAGGTGCACTCTCTATTTCCTCACTGTCATAATCCGATGGGACGGTAAACAGACACGATCGGAGAGAGGTGAGGCACAGGACCAACGGCTTTACGTGCTTTCCGAGGCACGGGGGTGACACACCGCCAACTTCCTGACTCCGGGCAGCTACTGAGAATTTCTTGACGGAAAAACTCAATAACTGATATTGTTGGCCCGACCCGGGATTCGAACCCAGGACCTCATGATCAGTAGTCGCACTACTGCAACCACTAAGACCAACGAGGCAGTCACTAAATATTAAATTACCGTGTAGTGGCGGTGTAAAATTATCCAGTACCCCATATCATCCCGTGCGTGGCGTAAGGGACGACAGAGAGAAACAAATCAGATGAGCAGCAGCGTCTTTGCAATAAAGTCTTATAATAAAAAAAAACTGTGGTTGCCTCCCCACTTGCGAAGCGTAGCAACTATTGCAAATATCCCCCCTACGAGGAAATCTATGGGGGAGCTCTATCAGAGTATAACCAACTTAAAAATAATTAGAGCTTAAGAGACTTTAAACAACACGCATCGATCGTGTGTTGTGATGATGGTATGGTATGGTGGCCTTGTAAGAATGGTAGGTTCTAGTTATATTATTATACTTAGTAAGACCGCGAAATATTTGATTATTCGGACGTCTAGAAGTGGGTGGAATCCGATTTACAAAATTCCATTATACATACAGGTCAAATAGATATAAAGCGTGTAAAAAGAGAAGGTCATTGTCTATCCTACTCGTACATAGGTGTTCTTTGTAAAAAAAAAAAACTTATGGTGGATTTCAATATCATCAAAATCAAGTCTATTTAAGTCATATGTCTTTCAAACAATGCATAATTTTAGCAAGCATCATTTGGAAGATTTAACCATATTACATCACGCTACACCAGGCAGCGGACGAATGGTACGCGCAAGCCATTTCCCGTACCCTGGTAATGGTAGTGGTGTTAGATATCATTACCTTCATCAGTCGGCTGCCAGTGTCTTGATTGCTATTTACCAATGCGTACCGCTTGTTAATGATATTAGCACTTTGAGGGACATATAAGTATATTACACGTGGTAGAGCCATGCTGCAGTTATATTGGAAGTATAGTTGTAGCACGGGTGGGTCGGCTCGACCGGGTAAGGACCGCGCTCTCACAGAATACCAGCGTGAAATAGTAGCTTAATGCTGCTGTATTTCGTATGGTTAGTGTAGAGAACCGGAGACCCTTTTTACTGGAAACGAGGCATTCCATCTTAGTACTCACGGGTGACATCGCATCTGATGTAGATGTCTAGGGGCCACAAAAACCATTTACTATCAGGTGGACTGTGTGCTCGTTTGTCACCCTATCCTATAGAAAAAATATACTGCTTTACACTTCTCCCATACATCCATTACAGACTATAAAAGTCCACTGCTCGCGGGGAGGGTTCAGCCATATTTGCCACACCTGGCAAGCAGGTTGGCAACCGCAGTGTTGTATTATTTTGAGTTGTTACAAAGATGACGCTACTGCCCATCCCTGTAACAACTCAAATGCTCTCCCGTTTCATTTTCTATCTGTCCCCTGTTGCGTCACCCTCGGGACGATATGGGGTAGGGGATATACTTACACCGGCACTACGTTTTCCAGGCAGATTTACAAACTTTATATCACGGTCACGAAGGTTTCTGACAAAGTTAGAAATAAATAAAATATCTACTATAAATACCTAGTTATGTCTTTACAATCGATTTTACAGAATACTTTTGGCAACGAGTACACAGTCTACCGGATAGTGAATGAATGCTGTGGCAGCTACATCTGTTCTCGGTAGATATAAACAATGGAAAAACAAGGGAAAAACATGTAATCTATTCTCGATTAAGGATCAACTAGACCCGTTGTCACGCCTGGGGACTAAGATAACCAGCATCCATCGATCCCTTGTATGTTCCACCAGGTCGTCCATCTAGTGGGGGTCGCCTTACACTTCGCATACAGGTACGAGGCTGCCACTCGGGAACTTTTTTCCCCATCGGTTGTCGGTTCTTCGAGCTATATGCCCAGCCCATTGCCACTTGAGTTTACTAATCCATTGGGCTATGTCGGTCACTCTGGTTCTACTGCAGATATCCACATTTCTAAATTTATCACGCAGAGAAATCCCGAGCATAGACCTATCGCAGCTTGCTGAGCAACCTTAAGCTTCCTCATAAGGCCAGCAGTGAAGAACCACGTCTCAGACCCATAACTCATCACTGGCAACATATATAGTAAATACAAAGTAATTAAAAAAGATTCACCAAAGTCTTACATTATATAATTCATGTCTTATTATCAAAATGGTAATGAAATTCATGGAATAGGTACTACTTTACATAAATATGTCATCATCCAGTGTTCCTTATTAACACACGCATTAATAATCTCGATTAAATTATACAAATATATGATTTTAAGACGGTATTTATTATTCATTATTGTATACCTACATGCAATAATATGTAAACATGTTTATGCAGAGAGTTGAAAACAAATTAAGTATTTTTCTGCATTAGAGCTTATTTTCCAGGAAGTTAATTTGGGTATGGTATTTTAAACGACATAAAATCATAAATAATCTGAGGGGGAAGAAAGGGTCTCCAGTGAATGTCTGAGGAAGTAGGGTGCCCCACCCTAGTGTGGATGGTGAAGACCTGGTAAGAAATGCAGGAACTCGATAGATGGAGGTGGTTCAAGACCGGTTTTATTTTCGCCGTGTAGTGGAAGTTGGAAGGGACGACAGAGAGAAACTGAAGTAACAGTAACTAACTGTAGTCAAAAACTGTGCTAAGCAAACGATGACAAATATACCCTTATAAAAACGTGGTACAGCCACGGTCCAGCTATTATGGTTGTAGCATGAATAGTAAGGACCATGCTGTCACAAAATACCAGCGTAAAATAGCAGCTTAATGCCGCTGTGTTTCGTATGGTGAGTGTAAAGAACCGGAAACCCTTTTCACTGGAATCGTGGCGTTCCATCTTGGTCCTCAAGGGTGACAACCCATCCGCATTTTGATTCTTAATCGAGGTTAAATGTAGATGTCCATGGGCCACAGCATCCACTTATTATCAGGTGGACTGTGTTGTCACCCTTATCCTATAAAAAAAAAAAGGAATTTATGTTAAAGACCTTTATTCTGCTGTGTACTTTTGATAGAATGTAATGAATGCTGAAGAGAAAAAAATCGTTTTTATTCAATACATATTATAATACTTATCGATAGTCCTTTAAGGTTCACCAGTGGTTCGGAAAAAATCTCTGTCCCGAGAAGAACCAGCAAGAAAGAAGAAAGTCCCAGCGGGGCTAGTTAAAAAATATAATGTACTCGTTTAATAGTATATAACCCTTTCTAAATAATGTGTGCTTAAGACGACACATCGAAAAAGTGGCTCCAGGCTCTCGCCGTACTGATCAGAGTGAATACATAATTTCTATAAAAACTTGAAAAAACGCCGTCATAAGGTCTAAAATTGCGCAGCGCCCGCGACGATTAAAACCGCTTAGAAATTGTCAGAATCTTAAAATATTTTTTAAAAATTTATTGATTTAAGTAATCAAAATAATGAGCAAGTAAATTATGAATATTAATGTTATCAATATATTTGAGTGATTCCCAAGTATATAGATTATGTAATTTCGTTGTAATTTCAACTATAGTGATTTTTTAGAGGTGTTTTCGCAAATCATTTTGATCGAGTCAAAATTATAAAATCGTGTTTTTGAACAAGCAAATTCAAGTTAAAGGCATGAATTTATCTATATCACAATTCCACTTTCGCTAGTGGTCTCATAGTCCTTATATTATTCGATGAAAAGAGGTGCATTTTTTCGCGGTGTCGCCTTAACAATAATGTTAAACCTTTTGATACATTGACATTGACAATAACATTGTCCCATGAAGGAATTACTGACTCTTTGGAATCGAGTAACTGGTATAACTAACTTATGCTTGTTCCTAGTTACAGTATATACATCACTATTTTTGGTAAAATTATTTTTTTTGTGTACGAATATAAAATTTTCGTAATTATACTGAAGGGCGAAAGTTATTGCATTTAATTCTCTAAAATTTTCTCTATGGGATTGCTTAGAACCTAGGTTATAAATTATTCTTGTCACTTTCTTCTGTAAAACGAAGATAGTTTCAATGTCAGTCGCATTAACCAAGATTACATGTTGTGACATTATACTATGAATATAACTGAAATAAACTAGATTTTTCAATCATGTACGGCCTCTAATATTTTAACAGCATATGCTGCAGAACTATGTTTGATAGCTAGTTTAGATATATGAGGGGCCCCATTGAAACTTCGCGTCAATTGTAATTCCGAGGAAAACAATGTATTGTAAACAGTGGTGAACAGCTGTTTCCCATTTAAAAGTACTCAGGTATTCACCTGTTTGGTGTTTTAAATTTAGTAGATTTCGTTTATTACCGTTTTAAAGCAAATTCCTGACGTTAAACTATTGTACTATTTTTGACATAATATTATTTACATACTTAGTAATATTTTAATAACTTTGCCGTTTAAATCTGATAATATTAACGAAGTACCGTCAGCAAATAAAACTAATCGTGGTTATTCCCTACGAAGTAAGGTAAGTCGTTAATATAAACAAACGTCCTTCCCCTTAATTACATCCAGCGCAGAGCGGTTCGAATCTTCGGCGACCAAGCTGTTTCTGGCGCTGCGAAGTGATTTTGCATCCCTTTGCATTTTATCGCATTTACCGTTGGAAGTTCTCAGAGGAATTGTTCGGACTAATTCCAGTCACTCAATTTCACCGTCGCACATCGCGACAAAACTAGCGATAGCATCCGTAGGTCCGTACCATCTGGATGACTGGTGGAAAAAAAGTTTTCTTCCACGCACAATTTCCTTGTTGAGTCGACTACCACCGACAGTTTTTCCCACAGTCTATAAATCCATTTATTATACTGTGGTTTTTCCGGACCAATACGGGTAGGGGCCTTCAAGAAAAGAGCGTACTCTTTTTTTATAGGCTGGCAACGCATCTGCATTTCCCCAGTTGGTGCAGTTGTTCATGGGTGGTGGTAGTCCCTTACCAACAGGTGAGCTGCATGCACCTTTTCCCACTCTCATATAAAAATGTTTTCACATCTGAGGACTAAGATAGAATGCCTCACAGACTGTTGTAATAATGGTTCCTTTACCATTCAGGCCTGAACACAGCAATTTGCTGGCTGAAATAGATAAAAGGGGAGTATTTATCTAGACGATAAGAAGTCCTATCCTACCACCTAGACTGTGGTACTATGAAATATAGGGCTCTGACCTTAAGAAACCATGGATATCTTTTTTATATCCACGTGATTGCGGTGTTTGAGAATCCATTCTCCAATTTCATCTTGTTGGTGTCGTTAGACGGAACTATGGGACATTATGTCAAAAATATCTTCATGGCTTTCGAAAGTTGGCGTTATAATTATTCTCCGTTGAGACTGACCGCCGTGACCAAAATTTAGTCTGGTGAACATAATTATTTTTTCCGCCAGATTAAATATTGACATGTGTCAGCCATTGTTATAAAAATTGTGCGTAATAATTGGTAGAATACCAATTATTAGACTTTTTAGGATTTATAGATTAGGCAATGCAGGCGGCAATTGATTGATTTATGTTCTATAATTTAAAAAAATATATATATGAATATTAAATACCTACTTACAGATTGAGACATTTTGGTAATCAAATGGCTTATGTAACACACGCACACGCACACGCACACACACACACACACACACACACACACACACACATTTTTTTAAAATTGTTAATTAACAATTCTTTTCTAATGAGACTTTATTTATTCTAGTGTTCTTATTACAATATAATTTTTAATTTTTAAATTAATATTTAATACTATAAAAAATATTTAAAATTATGATATAACCGTCTTCAGCGGCGATGCACTCATGCCGTAACAGTCACGCGGAGTCCTATATCCAGAGTTAAATAAAACACTACAATTATAAATAATGGATATAGAATTCCGAGAGTCGAAACTGTTTTATAGAAAATTTTCTCATCTTTAACGATCTTCAAAGTGCTTAAATATTATTAGTTTTTTAAATTAGTAACGAAAAACTAAATATCTTTTTTTTTCATCTTGTTTCGTTAATAACAAACGCATTTTTTATGTACTAAAAAACTCTTGAGATACATTTTTCTAGACATCATTCCGAATTGAATGAGCTATCGCACACATTTTAGAGTGGGACACATTTAGAGGAATTAACACGTTTTTGAACTTTTAGACTTTTTTATAGAGTAAGAGTGACAAACAAGCACGCAGTCCACTTGATGGTAATTGGATGCTGTGGCCCATAGACATCTACATTTATCCTCAATTATGAATCAAAATATAAATGCGTTGTCTCCCGTGAGGTCTAACATAAAATGCCTCCTTTCCAGTAAAAAGAGTCTCCGGTTCACTATAATCACCATACGAAACACAGCAGCATTAAACTACTATTATACGTTGGTATGTATGCGTAGGTATATGGATGTGAAGGAGGCGAGAAAGGTGTGTCAGGATCGTGCCAAATGGAAGTCTGTAGTCTCTGCTTACCCCTCTGGGTGACAGGCGTGAGTGTTTATGTATGTATACGTTGGTATTCTGTGAGAGCGTAGTCCTTCTCCGGTCGAGCTAATCCATTCATGCTACAACTATACTATAGCTGCAGCGTGGCTCTACCACGTCGATATACAGAATGGGTCCCACATATATGCAATAAATGAAACCACAAGTAATACTAGTCCGTAGAAGTGTAGAAAAATTAAATATTAAATTAAAACACGTAAAATAAAAAAGTGAAATTTTCAAACAAAATAAATATTAATATAAATTCAGTAAAAGTGAACACTCTGTTTAGACAACGTACCTTGACCCCTTGGAAGAGTGACAACGTTGCACGCGGGTGGCACGCCGACAAAAGACACCGCTGTCGATACGTCGCAATACCAATAGTTTGCACTGCGTGGCAACGTCGCTTTTTAATGTTCAATGATTCAAGTTCGTTGAAGCATTGACTTAGTGACCCAATTCTATAGAGTGTTCAAATTTGCTTAAAATTAAAACTCTACTTTTTGACCTAATTACTGGACCGATTACGTTCATTTTTTGTATATCGTCAGCAAAGGCGATAACAAGTATATGGTTTCATTTATTGCATATATGTGGGACCCATTCTGTATAAGAAATATGTATGTCCCGTGTAATGGTGGAGTACAAATATCGACTACCCCATATCACACGTTTCGTAAGATAAGATGGGCAGTAGCATCTTCCTAATAACGGCTAAAAATAAAAACTGCGGTTGCCAAACCTTTTGCCAAGCGTGGCAACTATAGCAAATGTGGCAATCTATGTGGAATAACTATAAGGCAATCTATGTGGAAGGCCTATGTTCAGTATTGGACTGTATTAGCCTTTAAATGGCCACCTGCAATGGTTTTGACATTTTATCATCACTAAATGTCTTTGGTTGTGTTTAAACGTTGCTAACATAAAAATATGTAAATGTTTATTTATTATATCGATTTCTTAAAAGAAAGTAAGTAAGGTTATAGTTCCTTATTAAGCTTTAAATTACCGGTTATCTAATGTTTAGAAAACCGTGACCTTGCTCCCGGTCACCGGAAATATCTTCATTTTGCGCCGACCTAGCAGCTTGAATTTTTTACATCCCTTGGGGGTTCAAGACATTACGTATTTAATATTAATATTAACTAGATATCTCTTTCAATTTTTGAGTAAGGGATGAAGACGGACTTTCTTTTTATGGAACTCTAAAAACAACTGACGGTGCCGTAGCGCACTGGCTTAGCGTCTGAGAGCCGCGGGCTCGAAACCCGCAGGAACATGTATTTGTGTGACCTACCTACAAATAATGCATGTTTGCCCAATTAATGTAAGTAAACTGTCTCGACGATATGGGACAAAATTCTAGTGTGGGGGTAACTTTTTTTAACGAAAAAGTGAACCTGTCGGAAAAGATTATTTTAATATTAAATATAACAAATAATTCATATGCCTAAGTCGGCTCGACCGGGGAAGGACCACGCTCTCACAGAATACCAGCGTAAAATACTAGCTTAATGTTACTGTGTATGCTGTGTTTCGTATAGTGAGTGTAGAGAACCGGTGACCCTTTTTACTGGAAACGAGGCATTCCATCTTAGTCCTCAGGGTTGACAACGCATCTGCATTTTGATTCGTAATCGAAGATAGATGTAGACGTCTATGGGCCACAGCAAACACTTACCATCAGGTAGATTGTGTGCTCGTTTGTCACCCTATCCTATAAAAAAACTACACTTCTTATATAGCGGCATGGCTCTACCACGTAAAAAAAATAGATAGATGTCTATAAACTACGGTATTCACTTACCATCGGGTAAATTCTGTGTTTGTTTTACTTAGGTAAGGTAAGCTATTTGAAACGAATGAGAAAAAATATAATGTATACTTCACACTCAATACAAATCATACCTCCACTATTAAGATGTAAACATAGTACAAAGGTACGTATCCGACAACGGCTTCCTGTAATTTAGAAAACTATTTTAATAGCGCGGACGAAGCTGATCGATTTTTTTTTCTATGCAGTATGACAGAACGTTAACTATGACGATCGTAATTTTGAATGATATCGCAATTAACATGGTAGAGATACGTTGTAGCTGTCAGCGCTTAGCGGAACTATTTCGCACCGTTTAAATATATTTAGCCTTAGTATGACCACAGTGCAAATGGGTCGACTCGACCGTGGAACGACTACCTTTTGAAAAAATACTATATATATTGTTTCGTATTGCAAGTAATGAGTTTTTTTTAAATAAAATCAAAGCAACAAGACACCAGTTCACCTGATTGCTATTACAGTCCATGGACAAATTTATCCAGCTTTAACAAAGAAGGCTAGAGATGCGATGTTATCATCGAGGAATCTGATGAATTAATTAATGAATGAGTATAATTTATTGTACACCACGAAACAAATATACAAATGACATAACAAAAAGCAGATTATATGTACAATTTGGCGAACTTATCGCTAGAATGCGATCTGTTCCAGGCAACCAAAGGTGTAAAGGATAAATCGATGAGTACAAGGTAGGCGGTGCAATATAAATATACGTAATGAATGGAATTACAATACATGCGATATATAGACAATAAGTGCAATAAAATAACATATAAAAATCTAATACATGAAATAATAGAAATTACTAATACAGAATGTATAATATACACACATACATACATATATTAAACATATAAAACAAACTTGTACGGGGTGGGCCAGAAAGGAGTACGATTTTAAAAACACTCTTGCGTTTGAAGCTTTAGAGAGGGAACTGCGCGGGTGGTGGGGTTAAGTAGCTCGGTTCTCGGAAATTTAGTCGCGATGGATCACTTCACGGGAGCGCAACGTGCTTTCTGCGTTAAACATTATTATAAAAATCACGATTCGTGCGCTATTGTTCGGCGTTTATTTCGACGTGAGTTTGGATTACATGACCTAAATCAGTGTCCGAAGGAAAGCGTGATTCGATCGTGGGTCAGAAAGTTCGAAGCTACTGGTTCGACTCTCAAACAGAAGCCTGCGGGACGCCCAAGGTCAACAAGAACGAAAGACACAATTGAACAAGTTAGAGCTTCGGTTCAACGTAATCCTGTTCTATCGACTCGAAAGCGTTCAGCCGAACTTGTGGTGTCCAGAACATCTTTGCGTCGCATTTTGTTGAAAGATCTGAAATTGCATCCGTATAAAATTCAACTTGTGCAGGAATTACAGCCAAATGATCCAATTTTAAGGAGAGCTTTTGTTGAAACGATGCTGGAACGCTTTCGGAGTTTCAACAATATTCTGTTCTCCGACGAAGCCCATTTTCACATAAATGGGCAGGTGAATAAACAGAATTGCCGTTACTGGGCTGCAGAGAACCCACGTGCAAAACATCAAACGCCTCTACATTCGCCGAAAGTAACCGTTTGGGCGGCCATGTCAGCGCACGGAATTATCGGACCCCACTTCTTCGAAAATCGACAAGGCCAATCTGTCACTGTAAATTCTGACCGATACATAGCCATGTTAAGGGATTTTTTCTTTCCACAACTGCAACAATTTGAAGCCTATAATCGTGCGACATGGTTTCAACAAGATGGCGCGACATGCCACACAGCTAATGCCTCTTTGACGGTCGTAAACGGGATGTTTGGTTAGAAACTGATATCGCGCCGAGGTGACATTGAATGGCCTCCTAGAAGTCCGGATCTTACACCACTGGACTTTTTTTGTGGGGATACCTAAAAAGTAGAGTCTACTCCAATAACCCAGCCACAATTGACCAGTTGAAGACCAATATCCGGAAAGAAATGGCAGATATTCCCCGTGCAATGTGCCAGCGAGTTTTTACCAATTTGAGGTTCAGATTCGAAGAATGTTTGCAGCGCGATGGTGCACATCTGGATGATGTTATTTTTAAGAAATGAATTTCCCAGATGTAAATATAGTATATTGGATCCTTACATATAAAATTAGCGTTTTGTCGTACCGACCACTTTGATGTGGTATAGTATATATAAATATCTCCTCTTTAGTTAAGAATTCATTTAGCTGGTACATTTGAGTTTTGAAAACAGACATTCATTTGTTTTTTCCTCATTATTTTTTTTTTGGCGTCGCTTATTACCGCACAATGAAGAAGAACACAAGAATGAAGAGAAAACATGAAATATCGGTATATTTACGAGTACGAGTTCTACCGTAGCACCAGTGCTGCAGAAACAGCTGGAGGGATTAATGATGTGTACGGCGCTGGTATCGCAAATGAAAGCACGGTACGTTTTGATTTCAACGTTTTCGTTCTGGAAATTTTGACCTTCAGAACCAACCCTATGGACGTCCGGAGACCAAAGTGAAAAATAAAGAATTAAAGGCTATTGTGGAAGCGAATCCATCACAAAGCACTTCAGAGATAGCTGCAGGCTTCGGGGTAAGTGATAAAACTGTATCCACTTGAAGCAAATCGGGAAAGTAAAAAAAAACTTCAACGATGGGTACCTCATGAATTGAGTGAATCGAACTTGCAAACACGCATCTACTGCTGTGTTACTTTACTCAACCGACACAAAAATGAAGGGATTTTAAATCAAATCATTACTTGTGATGAAATGTGAATACTGTACGATAATCGGAAGTGCTCGTCGCAATGGCTGAACCCTGGAGACCCAGCCAAATCCTGCCCTAAACGAAAATTGACTCGGAAAAAGTTACTTGTGAGTGTTTGGTGGACTAGCACTGGTGTCGTTCACTACAGCTTTCTAAAATCTGGCCAAACGATTACGGCAGATATCTATTGTCAGCAATTGCAAACCATGAAGGAAAAACTAGCTGCTAAACAACAGAGATTGGTCAATCGCTCTAGGCCACTGCTGCTTCACGGCAACGCAAGACCACACACTGCACAACAAACAACCACTAAGTTAGATGAGCTACAATTGGAATGTCTGCAACATCCACTGTACTCCCCGGACCTTGCTCCAACAGATAACCATTTTCCGGAATTTGGACAACTTCTTACAAGGAAAAAAATACAACTCCGATACGGCAGTCCAAACCGCCTTCAAAGAGTTTTTTGATTCTCGCCCCCATGGTATTTTTAGTAAAGGGATCAATGAACTACCTATGAGATGGCAAAAGTGCATATACACAAAACGCCAGCCCCTTTCCTCAAGAGGGGTCGCTTCCGATACGGCTAGAAGATCTTACCAGGTTAAAGCTAGTTTCACTGAGGTTTCTCAGTGAGTCCCACATAACCACGCGGCTGGTTGCATGGTATGCTTAGAGCATTCACCACCTCCCTCCCCGCTTCCCGGAGGGTAGCCCTTTACTTGTGCTTCTCGGCGCAAAAAAATCACTGCTTTTTTGGCAGTCTTGTCCCTGGCTAGGCACGGTGCACTTGTTGTATCCCGCTGCTAGCTTATCCTAAACACATTTGATAATTAATTCGTGCAAACGAACTATTATTCTCAACTACAAAATTAGTCTTACTACAATTTATAGTTGATTAGTTCTGTTCTTATCAATGTAGTCAGTGTATTTCATGATTGTGTAAAGTAATAATTTGTAAATTAATTCTATTTCAAAGAAATGTCCCGAAGGGTTTCTTGCTGGTTCTTCCCAGGGCAGTGGTATTCTCCGAACCGGTGGTCACAGTATTTTATTGAATAAAAATTATTATATTCTATTTAAAAGACTTTTTCTGTAATAACTCTACATTACATTATATTATAATTCTATATTTCTACATATGCATGTTTCGGCGAAGTCGGATAGGTAAGGAACTTGATACGTGAGCGAAATATTTACATTTGGACCCGGTAAGTAATTTTATTGTTGAGATCCAGAAATTACCTGTGCGAAGCCGGGGTTGATCGATAATTACTTGTAATTTATACCTAGGCTGCACTAAAAGTATCGGGAATGGAATATTTCCACTGTTCCTGTCATATTAATAATAATAATTTATTTAACAAAATTGAATACCATTTATTTATTTAAAAAAAAGATTCTCGGTCTTGTCACAAGGTTTTGTCAAACTTGTTTAGTCGTTGAGAAAATGGAATTGACTCGAGAAAATTGAAGAGCGATGATTTATTATTACTTTCGAAGTGATTTAACACAAAAACAGTGTGTTGACCGGATGATTTCTGCATTTGGTGATGAAGCCCCATTCAAAACAACTATTTATCGCTGGTTTGCTGAATTTCAACGTGGATGTGTCAAGCTCAGTGATGAATCCCGTCAAGGTCGTCCAAAAACTGCAGTCACCCAAGAAAACGTTGATGCTGTGCGTAAGCTGATTGAGAAAGATCGATATGTGACATACCGCGAAATTCAGACAACTTTCGACATCAAATACAAATAATCAACAATGAACAATTAGGTGTAAAAAAGTTGTTTTCCCGATGGATACTGCATTCGCTCTGTGAAGAGCAAATAGCGGCTCGCGTACTTGGTGCGTCAGAACTCTCGAAAGATTCCACGCAGGATCCTCAAATGCTGTATACAATATCGTATCAGGTGACGAATCGTGGATATACGCGTACGAACCCGAAATAAAAAAACCAGTCACGAATTTGGGTGTACAAAAATGAGTTAAAGCCAACAAAAATTGTTCGTTCACGAAGTGTTGCAAAAAAAATGGTGGCCACGTTTGTCTCCAAAACCAGCCATGTTACGATTATTCCTCTGGAGGGACAAAGAACGGTTAATGCAGAATGGTATGCTAGCATTTGTTTGCCACAGGTCGTTTCTGAACTCCGTAAAGAGAACTGCAACCGCCGCATCATCCTCCACCACGACAATGCGAGTTCTCACACCGCACACAGAACAAAATAGTTTTTAGAGCAAGAAAACATAGAATTATTAGACCATCCGCCGTACAGCCCCGACTTAAGCCCTAATGATTTCTATACTTTCCCTAAAATAAAGAATAAATTGCGTGGACAGAGATTTTCATCACCTGAAGGAGCTGTGGACGCCTACAAAACGGCCATTTTGGAGACCCCAACTTCCGAATGGAATGGTTGCTTCAATGATTGGTTCCATCGTATGGAAAAATGTGTCAAATTTCGCGGAGAATACTTCGAAAAGCCATAAATACATTTTTAAATAGTAATGTTGTGTCACTTCCTTGATTCCCGAAATTTTCAGTGCCGCCTCGTACTATAAGTATCGCACTAAAAAAATCTAAGTTTAAAAGGTAATTCCTCAAACACAAAGCAAAATCTTGTAAGTGATTAAATAAACATTTTATTTTTATTTAACTTTCTTTTTCGGTCAGAGAAACACTCAGATGCAAACAAACAATTCTGTTAATTTTCCAACTATGTTAATATAGATGCAAATAAAGTACAAAATAAGTAATAAAATACATCATTTTTTCAGATTTACTATCATTTTATACAAACATGTAATTATAAGCGCCTATATATTTCATGCCGCAAAAATGCTTAACACTAAATTGCTTTATTATTAGTTTATCGCTTTTGAGAAGCATGAAAAACTCAGATGTAAAGAAGGTAAACTCAGATGTTATATAGTATTTGCCGGAATCGTTTTGCTAGGCAGGTATTATCAATTTAAATAAAACTAGGTTTTACGGATTTAATCGCGTAGGTATATTAACTTATTTTATATTCTCCACGTTTCAATTACTTTACAGCATCCACGGTCACGGAGGGGACTGAGGTGTTGTACAGTTGTGACAGTACAAAATAAGTTATAAATTACATATTTTTTTCAGATTTACTACTATTTATATACAGCATCATCCACTGTACTCCCCGGACCTTGCTCCAACAGATAACCATTTTCCGGAATTTGGACAACTTCTTACAAGGAAAAAAATACAACTCCGATACGGCAGTCCAAACCGCCTTCAAAGAGTTTTTTGATTCTCGCCCCCATGGTATTTTTAGTAAAGGGATCAATGAACTACCTATGAGATGGCAAAAGTGCATATACACAAAACGCCAGCCCCTTTCCTCAAGAGGGGTCGCTTCCGATACGGCTAGAAGATCTTACCAGGTTAAAGCTAGTTTCACTGAGGTTTCTCAGTGAGTCCCACATAACCACGCGGCTGGTTGCATGGTATGCTTAGAGCATTCACCACCTCCCTCCCCGCTTCCCGGAGGGTAGCCCTTTACTTGTGCTTCTCGGCGCAAAAAAATCACTGCTTTTTTGGCAGTCTTGTCCCTGGCTAGGCACGGTGCACTTGTTGTATCCCGCTGCTAGCTTATCCTAAACACATTTGATAATTAATTCGTGCAAACGAACTATTATTCTCAACTACAAAATTAGTCTTACTACAATTTATAGTTGATTAGTTCTGTTCTTATCAATGTAGTCAGTGTATTTCATGATTGTGTAAAGTAATAATTTGTAAATTAATTCTATTTCAAAGAAATGTCCCGAAGGGTTTCTTGCTGGTTCTTCCCAGGGCAGTGGTATTCTCCGAACCGGTGGTCACAGTATTTTATTGAATAAAAATTATTATATTCTATTTAAAAGACTTTTTCTGTAATAACTCTACATTACATTATATTATAATTCTATATTTCTACATATGCATGTTTCGGCGAAGTCGGATAGGTAAGGAACTTGATACGTGAGCGAAATATTTACATTTGGACCCGGTAAGTAATTTTATTGTTGAGATCCAGAAATTACCTGTGCGAAGCCGGGGTTGATCGATAATTACTTGTAATTTATACCTAGGCTGCACTAAAAGTATCGGGAATGGAATATTTCCACTGTTCCTGTCATATTAATAATAATAATTTATTTAACAAAATTGAATACCATTTATTTATTTAAAAAAAAGATTCTCGGTCTTGTCACAAGGTTTTGTCAAACTTGTTTAGTCGTTGAGAAAATGGAATTGACTCGAGAAAATTGAAGAGCGATGATTTATTATTACTTTCGAAGTGATTTAACACAAAAACAGTGTGTTGACCGGATGATTTCTGCATTTGGTGATGAAGCCCCATTCAAAACAACTATTTATCGCTGGTTTGCTGAATTTCAACGTGGATGTGTCAAGCTCAGTGATGAATCCCGTCAAGGTCGTCCAAAAACTGCAGTCACCCAAGAAAACGTTGATGCTGTGCGTAAGCTGATTGAGAAAGATCGATATGTGACATACCGCGAAATTCAGACAACTTTCGACATCAAATACAAATAATCAACAATGAACAATTAGGTGTAAAAAAGTTGTTTTCCCGATGGATACTGCATTCGCTCTGTGAAGAGCAAATAGCGGCTCGCGTACTTGGTGCGTCAGAACTCTCGAAAGATTCCACGCAGGATCCTCAAATGCTGTATACAATATCGTATCAGGTGACGAATCGTGGATATACGCGTACGAACCCGAAATAAAAAAACCAGTCACGAATTTGGGTGTACAAAAATGAGTTAAAGCCAACAAAAATTGTTCGTTCACGAAGTGTTGCAAAAAAAATGGTGGCCACGTTTGTCTCCAAAACCAGCCATGTTACGATTATTCCTCTGGAGGGACAAAGAACGGTTAATGCAGAATGGTATGCTAGCATTTGTTTGCCACAGGTCGTTTCTGAACTCCGTAAAGAGAACTGCAACCGCCGCATCATCCTCCACCACGACAATGCGAGTTCTCACACCGCACACAGAACAAAATAGTTTTTAGAGCAAGAAAACATAGAATTATTAGACCATCCGCCGTACAGCCCCGACTTAAGCCCTAATGATTTCTATACTTTCCCTAAAATAAAGAATAAATTGCGTGGACAGAGATTTTCATCACCTGAAGGAGCTGTGGACGCCTACAAAACGGCCATTTTGGAGACCCCAACTTCCGAATGGAATGGTTGCTTCAATGATTGGTTCCATCGTATGGAAAAATGTGTCAAATTTCGCGGAGAATACTTCGAAAAGCCATAAATACATTTTTAAATAGTAATGTTGTGTCACTTCCTTGATTCCCGAAATTTTCAGTGCCGCCTCGTACTATAAGTATCGCACTAAAAAAATCTAAGTTTAAAAGGTAATTCCTCAAACACAAAGCAAAATCTTGTAAGTGATTAAATAAACATTTTATTTTTATTTAACTTTCTTTTTCGGTCAGAGAAACACTCAGATGCAAACAAACAATTCTGTTAATTTTCCAACTATGTTAATATAGATGCAAATAAAGTACAAAATAAGTAATAAAATACATCATTTTTTCAGATTTACTATCATTTTATACAAACATGTAATTATAAGCGCCTATATATTTCATGCCGCAAAAATGCTTAACACTAAATTGCTTTATTATTAGTTTATCGCTTTTGAGAAGCATGAAAAACTCAGATGTAAAGAAGGTAAACTCAGATGTTATATAGTATTTGCCGGAATCGTTTTGCTAGGCAGGTATTATCAATTTAAATAAAACTAGGTTTTACGGATTTAATCGCGTAGGTATATTAACTTATTTTATATTCTCCACGTTTCAATTACTTTACAGCATCCACGGTCACGGAGGGGACTGAGGTGTTGTACAGTTGTGACAGTACAAAATAAGTTATAAATTACATATTTTTTTCAGATTTACTACTATTTTATACAAACATGTAATTATAACGCCTATATATTTCATGCCGCAAAAATGCTTAACACTAAATTGCTTTAATATTAGTTAATCGTTTTTAGGTACATATTAAGGATTAAGGTATAGGTTTAAGGTATATATTATTTGTTGGAATCGTTTTGCTAGGCAGGTATTAATAATTTAAATAAAACTAGGTGTTACGGATTTTATCGCGTAAATTTTCATATTTTATATTCTCCACGTTTCAATTACTTTACAGCACCCATGGTGACGGAGGGGACTGTGGTGTTCGACGCGACGTCCTAATCATTAAAAGAAGAAATTTTTTTTAAACTGGAGATTGGATTGGACTGGATTTTTTAAAACCGTGGTTAACTATGACATTGGAACGTCGAACTCCTCAGTCCCCTCCGTGACCACGGGTGCTGTAAAGTACTCGTAACGTCGCGTCGGGAATATAAAATAAGTTAATATACGCCATAAAATCCGTAAAAACTAGTTTTATTTAAAGGTGCAGTGTTCGCGTAAATATAAGAAATCATTTTTATTAGATAATATTATGTATTCTATTTTAAATAAAATGTATGATTTAGAAATAAGTCATAGAGGGAGCTACAATACTTATACCTAATTGCTTTCTTTCTAATATTGTAGAACAATTACTTTGATATATTATGTCTCCCTGGAAAAAGGACAAGCCAATGTGATCACAGATATGTGTGTTGTTTTGTTTATTTATTTTTTTCTTGAAAAAAAAAAAGATGGTGAGTGGTAAGTTAGATGATGTGGTCCATAGATTTTTTTTTATAGAAGAGGGGGCAAACGAGCATGCGGCTCACCTGATGTTAAGTGACTACCGCCGCCCATGATCAACCGCAACACCAGGAGAATTGCGGGTGCGTTGCCGGCCCTTTAGAAAGGAGTAAGCTCTTTTCTTGAAGGTCCCCAGGTCATATCGGTCCGGAAAAATCGCCGGTGGTAAACTATTCCACAGAGAGGTTGTACGTGGAAGAAAACTCCTTGTGAAACGTACAGTGGTGGACCGCCAAGCATCCAGATGGTGTGGATGGTATCAAGACGTTTGCCGTATAGTGCGTTCACGAAATTTGGCGGCTGGGATTAATCCGAACAATTCCTCAGAGCACTCCCCGTGATAGATGCGATAAAATACGCAAAGAGATGCAACATCTCTTCGCAGCGCCAGTGAATCGAGCCGATCGGAAAGCACTCGGTCGTCGACGACTCGAGCCGCTCTGCGCTGGATGCGGTCAAGTGGAAGGAGCTGGTACTGGTGAGCCCCAGCCCAGACATGGGAACAGTATTCCATGTGCGGCCGAACCTGCGCCTTGTAAAGTTGCAGGCGGTGTGCCGGCATGAAATACTGTCCCGCTCTGCTGAGCACGCCAAGCTTTTTAGAGGCCAATTTGGCCTTCCCTTCCAAGTGACCACGAAACTGCACGTCACTCGATATGTCGACGCCGAGGATTCCGATACTGGCTGAGGCAACAAGGGGAGTGCTTTGAAACTGAGGGGATACGACAAAGGGGTTCTTTTTAGCGGTTAACGCGCAAACTTGTGTCTTCTGGGGGTTAAACTGGACTAGATTTAGTCGTCCCCAATCCGAGACTCTGTTCAGCAAAGACTCGACTTCAGACACAAGTTTGTCCCGGCACTCGGAGACGTTTTCACGAGAAATATTGGCTCGGCCGGTGTAAAGAGCATCACCAGTGCTGTCATCTGCAAAGCAATGAATGTTACAGGTATGCAACATATCATTGATTTGCAGAAGAAACAGCGTTGGCGATAGCACGCAGCCCTGTGGAACACCAGCATTAATAGGCTTGCAATCGGAGCTTGCACCGTCTACAACGACCTTGATGCTCCGATCTGCAAGAAAGCTGGTGATCCAATCGCACAATTTCTCGGGAAGCCCATAGGAAGGTAGCTTCGAAAGAAGCGCTTTGTGCCAAACCCGATCGAAGGCCTTCGCAATGTCCAAACTAACGGCCAATGCCTCCCCCTTGAACTCTACTGCCTCCGCCCATCTGTGAGTGAGGTAGACCAGAATATCACCAGCTGACCGACCACGGTGAAAACCGTATTGGCGGTCACTAATCAGCTGGTGATCCTCCAGGTACCTCATGAGCTGGCAGTTTACAATGGACTCCATTGTTTTGGAGCATAAGGAGGTGATGGCGATTGGCCGGTAGTTGGACGGGTCTGAGCGGTCGCCTTTTTTAGGGATCGGGTTTTTTTTTTTTTTTTTTTTATAGAAGAGGGGGCAAACGAGCATGCGGCTCACCTGATGTTAAGTGACTACCGCCGCCCATGATCAACCGCAACACCAGGAGAATTGCGGGTGCGTTGCCGGCCCTTTAGAAAGGAGTAAGCTCTTTTCTTGAAGGTCCCTAGGTCGTATCGGTCCGGAAAAATCGCCGGTGGTAAACTATTCCACAGAGAGGTTGTACGTGGAAGAAAACTCCTTGTGAAACGTACAGTGGTGGACCGCCAAGCATCCAGATGGTGTGGATGGTATCGGGAAGTTTGCCGTGTAGTGCGTTCACGAAATTTGGCGGCTGGGATTAATCCGAACAATTGCTCAGAGCACTCCCCGTGATAGATGCGATAAAATACGCAAAGAGATGCAACATCTCTTCGCAGCGCCAGTGAATCGAGCTGATCGGAAAGCACTCGGTCGTCGACGATTCGAGCCGCTCTGCACTGGACGTGGTCAAGTGGAAGGAGCTGGTATTGGGGAGCCCCAGCCCAGAGATGGGAACAGTATTCCATGTGCGGCCGAACCTGCGCCTTGTAAAGTTGCAGGCGGTGTGCCGGCATGAAATACTGTCCCGCTCTGCTGAGCACGCCAAGCTTTTTAGAGGCCAATTTGGCCTTACCTTCCAAGTGACCACGAAACTGCACGCCACTCGATATGTCGACGCCGAGGATTCCGATACTGGCTGAGGCAACAAGGGGAGTGCCTTGAAACTGAGGGGATACGACAAAGGGGTTCTTTTTAGCGGTTAACGCGCAAACTTGTGTCTTCTGGGGGTTAAACTGGACTAGATTTAGTCGTCCCCAATCCGAGACTCTGTTCAGCAAAGACTCGACTTCAGACACAAGTTTGTCCCGGCACTCGGAGACGTTTTCCCGAGAAATATTGGCTCGGCCGGTGTAAAGAGCATCACCAGTGCTGTCATCCGCATAGCAATGAATGTTACGGGTATGCAACATATCATTGATATGCAGAAGAAACAGCGTTGGCGATAGCACGCATCCCTGTGGAACACCAGCATTAATAGGCTTACAATCGGAGCTTGCACCGTCTACAACGACCTTGATGCTCCGATCTGCATGAAAGCTGGTGGTCCAATCGCACAATTTCTCGGGAAGCCCATAGGAAGGGAGCTTCGAAAGAAGCGCTTTGTGCCAAACCCGATCGAAGGCCTTCGCAACGTCCAAACTAACGGCCAATGCCTCCCCCTTGAACTCTACTGCCTCCGCCCATCTGTGCGTGAGGTAGACCAGAAGATCACCAGCTGACCGACCACGGCGAAAACCGTATTGGCGGTCACTAATCAGCTGGTGATCCTCAAGGTACCTCATGAGCTGGCAGTTTACAATGGACTCCATTGTTTTGGAGAACAAGGAGGTGATGGCAATTGGCCGGTAGTTGGACGGGTCTGAGCGGTCGCCTTTTTTAGGGATCGGGTGGACAAAAGCCGTCTTCCATGATTTTGGGACTACGCCTAGGGAGTAGGAGTACCGGAAAAGACGCGTTAAAACCGGTGCCAACTCTGGAGCACACGTCCTCAGCACAATTGGGGGGATTCCGTCAGGCCCACTCGACTTGTGGATGTCCAGGGAGAGGAGTGCTTTGCGAACCGAGCGCTGTGTGAACTGCACTTCCGGCATGGAGCACTCACACCGCGGGATGGTCGGCGGCGTACTCCCCCCGTCATCGAGAGTCGAGTTAGATGCAAAGAAAGAGCCTAGAAGATCGGCTTTCTCCTTTGCAGTATGGGCCAGTGAGTCGTCCTCCCTGTGCAGAGATGGAAGAGATGGCTGACAGAAATTCCCCTGGACAGCCTTGGCGAGAGACCAGAATGCAAGGGTTCCAGAAGGAAGGCGAACTAGTTTCTCGCCAATTCTGCCTATGTGCTCTGACTTTGCCTTGGCAATGACGCTTTTGAAGGACCTAGAGGCGGAATTATACTTCTTTTTTAGAGCGCTGGTGTTTACCTCCCGGGACGCTGATGCATCAACCCAGGCTTGGTAGCACTCCTGCTTATAGCATGATGCTATTTTACAGGAGCGACCAAACCATGGCTGAGACTTGCCTCCAATGGGCACTACAGAGGAAGGAATAAAAAGTTCCATACCCTGAAGTACCACATCAGTAACAGAATCCGCAACAACGTTGGGATCATCCGGCGAGAAGCAAACCCGCCCCCAAGGGTAGGATGCAAAGAAAGACCGCATCCCATCCCAATCGGCTGACCTATAGTGCCAAACACGGCGGCAGCCTGCAGAATGCAACCGCGATTTCAGCGTGAGTGGCACAACACTCCGGACCAGACAATGGTCCGAGGAGCCTAAAGGGGCGTCGACGGAAATCTGATATCCGTCCGGGTGAGAGGTCAGCAGAAGGTCCAACAGGGAAGGTGCATGATCCTCCACATCTGGAATCCGCATAGGCGAAGTAACCAGTTGTGTCAGATCATATGCCAAGGCAAAATCATGAACAGATCTCCCCGCATGATCGGTTAAACGTGAACCAAGCCATTCGGCGTGATGGGCGTTAAAGTCGCCGAGGATCACGATCTCTGCGGAGGGGATCTGCTGTAGCAACAAATCTGCAGCCATTTGGACGTGGTCGAAGAGTCGGTCTGTTTCGGCATTACCGCTATGGGACCTATAGAGGCACCCGTAGACGCGCGGATGGTCGTCGCTGTCTACGCGTAGCCAAAGGATGGACAGGTCCGAACCTTCAAGTCTGCCGAGGCGTCGAGAAAAGATGTCCTCTCTGACGTAAACGCAAACTCCAGCCCGAGGCACAAAGGAGTGTTCCAGTTTGTACCCCGGGTAGGAGAGATACGAGACATCAGCCGGAGGGGACACCTGCGTCTCGGTCAGAAAGAGCAGAGCCGGCCTCGCCGTCTCGAGATGGTAGTGGACGGCGTTTAGGTTAGAGTGAAGTCCCCTGATATTGCAGAAATTCACGGACAGCGTGGCAGGGGTCGCCTTGGTCTTGTTGCTCCGTTTACCCCGAGCAGTTGTAGTCTTGAGCGGAATTTTGCCCCCCCAGAATACGCGGGGCAGCCTGAGCACCCACGCTCAGAAGTGGAGAAACATGGTCGTGGATGCTCAGCGAGGGATTCTCCAGGGGTGCTGGTACCCTCCTGGGGTAGTCTATCATTATTTAATTCCGCTACCATGTTGATGGGGGGGGGGGATTTGGGCCACGGGTGGACGAAAGCCGTCTTCCATGATTTTGGGACTACGCCTAGGGAGTAGGAGTACCGGAAAAGACGCGTTAAAACCGGTGCCAACTCTGGAGCACACATCCTCAGCACAATTGGGGGGATTCCGTCAGGCCCACTCGACTTGTGGATGTCCAGGGAGAGGAGTGCTTTGCGAACCGAGCGCTGTGTGAACTGCACTTCCGGCATGGAGCACTCACACCGCGGGATGGTCGGCGGCGTACTCCCCCCGTCATCGAGAGTCGAGTTAGACGCAAAGAAAGAGCCTAGAAGATCGGCTTTCTCCTTTGCAGTATGGGCCAGCGAGTCGTCCTCCCTGTGCAGAGATGGAAGAGATGGCTGACAGAAATTCCCCTGGACAGCCTTGGCGAGAGACCAGAATGCACGGGTTCCAGAGGGAAGGCGAACTAGTTTCTCGCCAATTCTGCCTATGTGCTCTGACTTTCCCTTGGCAATGACTCTTTTGAAGGACCTAGAGGCGGAATTATACTTCTTTTTTAGAGCGCTGGTGTTTACATCCCGGGACGCTGATGCATCAACCTAGGCTTGGTAGCATTCCTGCTTATAGCATGATGCTATTTTACAGGAGCGACCAAACCATGGCTGAGATTTGCCTCCAATGGGCACCACAGATGAAGGAATAAAAAGTTCCATACCCTGAAGTACCACATCAGTAACAGAATCCGCAACAACGTTGGGATCATCCGGCGAGAAGCAAACCCGCCCCCAAGGGTAGGATGCAAAGAAAGACCCCATCCCATCCCAATCGGCTGACCTATAGTGCCAAACACGGCGGCAGCCTGCAGAATGCAACCGCGATTTCAGCGTGTAAATATTTACTAGTGTCAACTGTCAAAATGACGTCCTTAAAGTGACCCTCACATACTATTATCTTTTTTTTTTCATATGAGAAAAAGGCACAATTTATGACGCCCTTTCCTATACATAAATTAGTAATGCTTTTTATGGCGATAGATCATTTTTGAGAGGTTTTGTGGTAAAATTATAAGAATCTTATTCCTCCTTCTTCCTACCTTCTTCTATTTAAATGTTCTATGAGCTCAATAAGTATTTTCATTATTTCACATTATCAGTTAACAGTAAATTTTTATTTTTGAGGGTCCCACCTGGGTCGAGCCGACCCATTTATGCTACAACCGTAGTAAAGCAGCAGCTGCTGCAGCATGGCCCTACCACGTAAAAAAGGAGACCTCTCAACATTTTTACAATAGATTAGTTCTCTATGAAGGATTATAAAAAACTTTACTTTTTTAGTTCACGTTTCCTATCGCAGTTTGGTATTAGTTATTAACATCATAAGACTCAAACCATTTTTTAATAAAAACAGCGTTTCCTTCAGCGAACTTATATTAACAATTTTCGCAGTTTATGTATGAACTAAGTGATATAACTACCCCATTTCTCTCTCGGAGGTAGTCTTTGTAGATATCACAGCCTCTTATCTAGTACCGATATCAATACAATCTGTAAGGCATTCCATCTCGGTCTGTAGAGGTGACAACGACCTTCTTAGTTTGAAGTTAGCTGCAAGTTCCCATCAGCTGTAGTAGCCACTAACCATCTTCAGGTGGACTGTTAGTTTGTTGGATACTTCAGTTTTATAAAAAGACTTTAAATAAAAAATCCTTATATAGTATACATTTTAGAACATGTATTTTCGAAATGTCGAGAATATTTTGAATTACGCCTTTTATTTGATATCCAAACACGATATTTTAATATTTATTTAATTAGTACAGCCATTTAGCGAGTAAACGCAACCAGCGCTGTTGGCACGATACCACGGGGATCAGGGTAGGACTGTATGATAATTAAAAGATCCTTTCTGCATCCGATCTGCCTTTATGTATTACATTTGCAAAACACCACCATGTATATTAAGGTTAAATTACGTTATTCCATCTTATTATTGTTAACTGCGTTTTAGATATAATTATAACGTTATGGAAAATTATTTTACATCATTTATTTAATTATGATTTATGATATTAGATTAAAATGCACTCGATGACTCAACGCCGCCATTTAACATTTTCGTACTTATACTTCGTATAACTTGAAAATGAATCGATTTTAATAAAACAAAGACTGAATGTAAAACGAAGATACGCTTTATACTTTCCTTACCAATTGTTTTGATATTGTTACGAGCTTGAGGTTCTTGACAATAAAAATTGCCGATAGAATGTATCTACTTTGAAAATATCAATTATTCAAATCAATCTATTTTTTAATCTATTCATGTATCACGTGGGAAGCCATGGAATATCAATGGCTGTTTAATTTTGTTTCGTTTATTTATAAATAATTTTTTCGGCTGAGAAATTCTGAAATTTTCGGTGTTTGAGCAGCCTTGTAATAATATATTTTACTAAATACAGACACTTTTACTCACTCCGGGCTCGGCTGTCGTCTTGATTGAGTTACTGTATCGTTTGTTTACAGTGGCTCGTGATGAAAAATACGGATCGCTGTAGAAATATAAAATACTTGATCAATGTATATTGTTATTATATAATTTATAATTACAGATTTTCATTACAATATATTTTTTCGCTAAAAGTACGTAGGATTTATACAACATGCAACATAATTAACGCACTTTGAGAAAGTAGTTTGTTTAGAATCGTTTACTGAATCGATTCCTATCATTTTTAATATAAGTAATTTTCTGTATGCTCGGCCGTCCACCACTGTACGTTTCAAAAGGAGTTTTCTTCCGCGTACAACCTCTCTGTGGAATAGTTTACCACCGGCGATTTTTCCGGACCGATACGACCTAGGGACCTTCAAGAAAAGAGCTTACTCCTTTCTAAAGGGTCGGCAACGCACCTGCAATTCCCCTGGTGTTGCGGTTGATCATACAACAGTAGTAGGCAGTCACTTAACGTGAGCCGCATGCTAGTTTGCACCTCTTCTACAAAAAAAAAACGATAGCTTTTTGCATAAGCTTCCAGCGTACGGAATATGCACTGATCTGATTGACTGGGTAAAGAATTTTCTGAGTGAACGGTCTCTCTGGATCGTTATCGATGGCTGCTCTTCCGATCCTGTGGTGACTAACGACGATGTTCCTCAGGGATCCGTTCTCTTCGCAACTCTCTTCCTGTTGCATATTAATGATTTGCTTATACCCGTATCTACGGGTATGGAGACGGTAGCACTGTTGTGGAGAGATACCAACCAAGTCCTTGGGCCAGGACTACAGGCAGTCTCCTAATGGGGCGATACCAATCTTGTGAAATTCACCGCTTCCAACACACAAGCGTGTCTCTTCATTGCAAAAAGGAGCCTGCTCACGTTGGCTCCATTTTTTCGAAATTTATCACTGGAATACACCGACCGCATCGGTTGTTAGGGGTTGAGATGTCCTCGAACGTCGGGTGATTCATTGAGTCCAAGGCAAAGCAGCTGTAAGGTAGCTAGGAGTGCTTGCAAAGGTGCGGCGATATTTTACGCTGGGTTAGCTGCTTACTTTATATAAAGCACAAGTTCGGTCGTGCATTGAGTATTTCTGCCATATATGAGCTGGTGCTGCAAAATGCCACCTAGCAGCTTTAGACTCAATGGAAAGGCGTGCTTATTGGCGATCCGAATATGGTTAAAGACAATCTTACCAGCCTTGAACACAGGCGCAAATTAGCCAGCCTTTCGGGTTTTTTGGTTTGTGTGTGCGCAGAAATTGCGTAATATAATTCCTCCATCTTCCTTCCACCATTGGATAACCAGAGGTTAGGCCAGTCTGCGCCCTTTCGTTGTTGACTTACCACGCTTTCGAACCAAACAGTTCGCTATGTTGTTCACCATGCGTACAGCAAAGGAGTGGAATAACTTGCCAGTAGCTGTATTTCCATCCGATTACTGTGTGTCTTCAAGACAAGAGTGAATAGGTTTTTGTTAAGTCAGTGCGCTTCACCATCTTAGGCTACATCACCACTTACCATCAGGTGTGGTAGTAGTTAGGCACTGGCTTAGAATAATAAAAGAAGATAATAGGAGTTACTCGATTTCAAAGGGCAGTTATAATTTCATGGGACAATGTATACACCTTTACAACAAAGTTCCAGAAAATATGTAAGACCTATATCTATCAAAAATTGTTTAAGGGTTATTATACTACTAAAGAGTACGTGACTGATAAAAACTCCTCTAATAAGATGATCACTACTATGCTGTTTTTAAATAATATAATATTAATAGTAATAAAGTAGTATAATATTAATAGTATTAATAGTTTGAATAGGAATAAATCTAATATTTAATGTTTTAAAAAGTCCGCTGGGTTTCTAGCTGGTTCTGCCCAACGATTTAAATAGTTAGATGCGCCTTCACCTCGAAAACTGTGGCATTATTTTTGGATGTGTTGGTTTGCAAGACGCTAACGCGCGCACACTAATGCAATAGTGTCATCTCTTATTATCTTACAGAAATTGTGTATATTTCTTTCTCTGTCGCACAAATGAGCACTGATTGCGAATGAGTGAGCTCACTCATTTGAGTATGGACACATTTCGGAGCGGTCATACTATGATAAGGGCGCATTTAACTATTTAAATCTTTGGTTCTGCCCACGACAGAGGCTTTTTTCCGAACAGGCGGTAAAACTTAAATGACTTTTAATAAGTATTCTTGCAATCTATATTGAATAAAAATGATATAGATGGCGAGATTTTACCTACGACTAACAGATGGCGCTGTTTGTCACGTAACTCACTCTATACAAGCGATTTTTCTGCACCATAATATTGTTGTTTTTCAAAGTATAGTCACTTCTTTAATACAGATTCATATGTTCAAATAGCGCTTTATTTTAGTCGGTAATTTCTCGAAACAGATTTATATGCTATTCAAAATACAATATTAAAAATTGATTTAAAAATAAAAATGCACGCATACGAAAATGTTTAATTTTCAAAAACACACAATACAATTAATGATAGATGATAAAACTCAACGAAATAGTCAATATATAGGTAGTACAATAAAATGTTAGGATGTCAAGCTGCTACAAATCTCTGCCATTGCTGTTTTAGAATGATTTTAAAACGTCTTACTAAATATCATTTTTTTCTAATCCAAGAGTATGTTCTTCGATTTCGTCATTATTGTTACGAATGGTCTGGGAAAATCCTATGTAATTATTTTCTCCATTAACAGAGCTCACTGCGCTTGATGTAAAGGCGCTAATAAACGTATCACTATTCCCTAGCTTGATATCCTCTTGCTGCTAGAAACAAAAAAGATACATTTGTTCATTTTCTATTTATTAGTGAAAATAAATAAAAATTATACTTGGTAAGGAAACGTTTGCGAAACGTCACTCAAATAGAATTGAACGTAATTGCATTTATTCCTTACTCAGCCATCAACTACCAGCAAATAGTTTATTGCTGTAAGTGGGTCTCTCCGGTAACGGAGATTTATTATAATCACCAAGACTGGCAGGCGTTTGAGCAATTTTAATACCGTACGTGTCTCAAATTTGACCCTGCTCTCTAACAACTTTTTATAGAATAAGGGTAAGCGGATACAGTAGTCCATAGACGTCACAGACGTCACAAAGAAGCGTTGTCACCCCTGAATGAATAAGATGGTTTCTTCGTATACGTTACTACCCCTGTTCATTAATGAAGTTTTTCTTACGTTCACCGTGAATAAACATTTAATAAACTTGAAAGTCTACTCGAACGTTAAAAAATCAGCATCTATTCGATGGTGCCAGTCAATATTCAATGTCGCGAAGATCGTGAAATTCAATTTAATTTAATTTATTATTTGTCAAAACTTTATTTATTTTAATTGTAAATAAATAAATATAAAGTAAACGACGCAATTCTGATTCCAAGACAATTTACCCTTCGTAAGGATACCCCATAAGACTTGCTTAACTTGCTACACGTGTAATGTTATCATCATCATCATCATCATCATCATCATCATTACTGCCCTTTACAAGTCCACTGCTGAACATAGGCCTCCCCCAAGGTATGCCACAAAGCACGGTCCTGAGCCACCTGCTTCCATCGGCTTCCTGCATGTCTTACCAGGTCGTCACTCCATCTAGTGGGGGGTCGCCCTACACTTCGTCTACCGGTACGAGGCTGCCACTCGAGAACCTTTTTTCCCCAACGGTTGTCGGTTCTTCGAGCTATATGGCCGGCCCATTGCCACTTCAGCTTACTAATCCGTTGGGCTATGTCGGTCACTCTGGTTCTACTGCGGATATCCTCATTTATAAGTTTATCACGCATAGAAACTCCGAGCATAGCCCTCTCCATAGCTCGCTGAGCGACTTTGAGCGTCCTCATACGGCCAGCAGTTATAACTATGCCTAATAATCTATGTCCAAAAAATCTCTGAGAATACAAAAAGATGTGATAAACAGACATAGAGGCAAGGACACCGAGGTGTCTCTACAAGTGAATCAATTTTGCTAATTCTGAGAACAATATTAATGTTCCTAAATGGAAGCCCATGCGAGTGAAACCGCGGATAAAAGCTAGCTATAAATCAAATATTGCCTTATCTACATCTTGCACTATAAGCACATTTAATCTATGTATTTACAGAATAGAACATACAATTTTTATTCAGTACAAACATAATTAGAACATTAATTTCAATAAATCCTAAACTTCTTTCTATAAATGTAATAAAAGTTGTACACATTATTGACGAAAATGAGAATTAAAATAAAATCAAACCATTATGCTACGTTACCTCGTCTCTTTTGTAATCTGTAGGAAATTAAAACATCAAAATGTAGTAATAACATGCTTAATGTCGCATATTTATTACATATCGTGAATAGTTTAGAAATTAGAGAGAACTTAGAGTATAATAAGAAGTTTACAGAAAATAGTGTAATGTCATAGCGCGGCATTTTCAAATTTACTATACCTTGGGTAATTTATTCTAAAACTGAAAGAATGAAAAATTTATTTATTTATTGTTTTATTATAGTTTAACTCTATAGTTTTTAACAATGCCTACTAAAATACGTAATACTACGTACCCACCTGTTTTTATTTACAGAGCATTCCTTTATTCTTGCTTTTTTAGTTTAATATTTTTAATAACTATTATTTATAAACTATTACTATTAAAATATGACTATATTTATTTTTATTCATCGCTTACCGAAGGCATCCTAAAACAAGAAAAAAATATTTACTCATGTATTGTTTAAATTAATTAATTCTAAACATGTGCATGCACTTACACGTTGCCTTTTTTAAAAACATCCGGCGCATCACCGACTGAAACACAATAAGTTAATATGTTATTTATACATCACCTACATACGACAAAATACATGCAACATACATATGGACTGTTTTTAGTTTTTTTAAGCTGACTGACGCGGCAGCAATCGTGTCTCTTGGTTGTTTTGTATGTTTAGCTTGTATCTTACATTTGTATGTATTGTATTTGTTATATGTATATGACTGCCTCGTTGGTCTAGTGGTTGTAGTAGTACGACTGCTGATCATGAGGTCCTGGGTTTGAATCCCAGGTCGGGCATAAAAATTAATTATTGAGTATTTTCGTCAAGAAATTGTCGGTAGCTGCCCGGAGTCAGGAAGTTGGCGGTGTCTCACCCCCGTGCCTCGGAAAGCACGTAAAGCCGTTGGTGCTGCCTAATCTCTCTCCAGTCGTGTCGGTTTACCGTCCCATTAGATTACGAGAGTGAGGGAATAGAGAGTGCACCTGTGCTTGCGCATACACTTGGGCACTATAATCCTGTTCTGCGCCGATGGCTAGCTTCCGTTTAGGCAGGCCGCCGTGGCTGAAATTCGGTCTGGAGGACATTATTATGATTAATATTATTATGTAACAATAATATGGATTGTAAAGTTAACATGGAAACTATATTTTTTTTAGTTCTCCGACTATTGCAGCGTGTAAAAAATAGACGGATTCACACCTAGGAGAGGTGCCTGTATTTAGGCGACTACAAAAAAGGAAGGCGGTCCAGTGTTTTTTTAAATGTATATTACCCGATATATTTGTCATTTTGAACAGATTTCGAAGATAATTTTTATTAAATAGGTGTGTAGTGATCTCATAAAAAATTGGACTAGGATTCCAATCCTAAGCTTGCAAAAATAATGTTTTATGTGGATTTATGTGGAATTATTCATGTTTACGCTATTAAACAGCATTAAGAGGATAGAGTAAGTCAGCTCAAATTCTAATTTCGTCCCCACTTGCCCGCGCGTCGTATGCTATGTACCGACATGTTTGTAATCACTAATACTGCAAGTAGAAAGGTCGTTAGACACTTATTTCTTTAGGTTTATCATGTTTATGCCTATTTCTTAACGCCAAGCCAGCCGCTTCTTATTTTTATCACGGTTATTTCCCATTTTAATTTTACGTCGTACTGTTGCGTAATGTATATTCTGATCGTAAGCGACACAAACTCCGCCTTTAAAGGCCGAAGCGAAGTGACCGTGCGGCCGGAATCACGCGTCAAGAGGCCGATAGTTTAGGTAATTTCTTTTTACAGTGAAAATATTGGTATTTTAAAAAAAGTAAATAACATAAGCCTTGCTTTATAGTTGGTTCAGTTAGTATGCAAAGTTTCATGATCTTATTTAAAATATTTTATGAATAACAGCAGTTTATTGTTTATTTTGGAGGTAACTTTGGATTTTTTTTCTATCGAGAAAATTTTACGAAATCGTGTTTTCGTCTAACATAATTCTTAAAATTAATCCTTAATCCTCAACTTTACCATATATTTATTTCAAAATGAATGCTACAATATTTTCGGCATAACGAAGGATCTTGCTAAGCCACTTGACATTATATTTCCCCTTAAGCGTTTATTTACTACCTAAAAATGCTACTGTAGATCCAAATTCACTAAAAACAGCTGAAAGCTGTACTGCTACGTTCTGGCTTGCTGCACTAAAACTAATGCATTTTATTTTCAAAGCATATTCAACCGTTATACAATATAAATCATCATAATGCTTTTGAAATGCCGATATAAAGCGCCAAGATGCTCGATAAACTTATATAAGAGTTTATGCGGACTATAAGTTCTACATAAGTTTACTATTCGTTTGTAAAAATGCTTACTGTAATACTTGGGTTTTGACTCATAATGTTAAAAATCTATACAAAAAAAATACATTTTTGGAGGGGAAAAATTAGATCCTTTTCCTTTATTTTTGAAATCATGTCAGTTAAAATCTCTTAAAATCTGAAAAATAGTTTCAAACCCACCGAACCATTGTAAAACACTTTATCAAATAAATATAATGACAAATAACACTAAAAGCTGGTTTAAAACATTTCTCGAGTAATTTATTTATTCTTTATTGTAATCCTTATGTCTTATATTTATAGGCGTACTAAATTTTAACTTTTCATTTTCTGCCAGTTAACTCTGGGGAGTGAGAGAAGTGTTGGCAGGTGCAGACTGACGAAAAGAAGAGAAAAACGAATAAACAGGTATACATTTTTTTATTTATTATCAGCCAGCCATAATCATCATTACAGCCCTTCACAAGTCCACTGCTGAACATAAGTCACCCAAAGAATGCCACAAATAAAGGCCACCTACATCCATTGACTTCCTGCATATATCACTCCATCTATTCGTCCAAGCCAGTGCCTGACCACAATCCCACGCGGTGGTCTTGATGCTTGCCTAAGATAGTAAATCGCACTTTCTTAGCGTAAAAATACCTATTCACTCTTTCTTCAAAGACATTTAAATTGTATTCAGACGGAAATGAAGACGCTGGCAATATATAAATAATGCATGGAATATCGACAACAAGGGGGGAAGACCCTAACTAAAAAGCACCAATATGTAAATACATACATACATCTAAACGAAATACATAAATAAATGGAAATATGAAAGAATATTATGTTTTATTTGCCTTCAGATAATGGTGTCGAAGCAGTATTTTATAACATTGTTTACTCGGAGCACTTTTATTACCTTCGGAAAGGACGTTTTAGACAGAGTCGTGTATTTACAGGATTAGGTCCTTGGCGACAGAAACGGGTGAAAGAGTGAACCAGTTAGAAGAGCCAAGTCTCACCCTTTAAACTGGTACACAAATATATCGGATGGGCTCCTCGGTGGAAACAAGCCCCAGTAGTAGCTAGCTACATCAATATCTAAGGTAACTAACCTGTAAACATCCTTCTTTTGCCGTTCTCGTTTATTATAACAGTGGAGCCACCAGTTTTGACAACTTTGCCATTTTCGTCTACCTTATACTCATTTTTAGATGATGCAACTACAGCATTGACCACTTCTCCAGGTTTTGGCTTTCTATTAATAATGTCCTCGGGATTAAGCATTTTGATTTTAGGAAAGATCGGTCGTATAGGTTTAATTTTAGGAAACTGGGAAAATGGTTGGAATGTAGGCATCTGAATGGTTGGGAATGTTATTTTAGGAAATGGGAACTGTAAACGAGTAAAAACAATGAATTAAAAAGAAAATACATACAGTTTTATGATTATAAACAAAATAAAATATAATATGTTCTATTATTTTCTATTTTATTCTAAAAACAATGAATTAAAAACAAAATACAATTTTTAAATCGAAAAAGTTTGTTTAACAGCCGCTGTCTATGGATTAAATATAGAAATAGGTATCCCAATCAAAGTTCCCACTAGTTCTACTGGTGTAATATATAAATCAATATACTGACTAGTTTAATTATTGAAATATTGAAACTGAGGGAAGAGACCCCAGATGTTGAACTGCCGACACAAAACGGATGTACTTACACTACTTGATTTAACTAAATCATGAAATCAAGGTTTATTATTATCATCGTATTAGGCAAGAGGTAACTTTTATCAAAGGTTTTTTTGGAGTACCTAATATTATTATATTATTAACATGGTTTAAAGCCACAACCATTTCTATAATATATAAATTATTTGGACTTTACCTAAAAACCATGAGTAATTTTAAATTAACCTAAATTAACCAAGGCTAGTTTTCATTATTAGTTAGGTGGTCTGAGTTCAACTATTATATCTCAGTAGTTCAACTCTATGCTAAGTAGGGGTGGCGTAAGAATACCCCCCCACCCCATAACATTGCGCGGGTGTCGTAAGAGGCGATTGGGCAAAACTGAACCAGGAGATGGAAAGTACACTCTTCGTGATGAACAACTGAAAGTAATAAAACTCTGCAGTTGTCAAGTCGTCTGCTAAGTGTGGCAAATATGGCAAAGTGCAATCGATACAATATAAAAACTACATTTTATATTTTCTTTTCTGTTTAATATATATTTTTTTATTTCATTTAAATGCATTTAATTAAGAGCTAGTTATAATAATATTATTTATAGTTTACCTGTGAGCCTGTAAAAGGAAATCTGAAACAGAAAAATAATTGGTAAATGTAAAATAATACAATTTTAAAATTTTACGTCATGTTTACCTGACTTATTTTATATACTCCTGCTGTTTCAAATGCTTACAACATCCATTGTCACGTAATACTTAAAGGATTTATAAACATGTCAAGGGCACCAACGAGGGAAGGGAATATATTAAAAAACCCTCTCAGAAATGAGAGGAGGTCTGTGCCCAGCAGTGGGGGACGCATAAAGGCTGTAACTTTACTTTTATATAATTTCTATTGATATTCTTCAATAAATATTTTTGTTAATAAAAAGCATTATCGGAATAGTACCATAGAAAAGTCTTAGTAAGTTTTATGTGCCAGGTAAGAAACTACCGTGTTGTATGGCTCGTTTTCTGTCTAGGACCATGCAGTGCAACCGCTACTGTATTACGATAAAAATCTAGAATAATAAAAGATGTTTTATTTTAAGCCCTGGGGGTGAAAACGCGTTTTAAGCTATTTTCGTTTAAATTTAGAAGGTGAATTGTTAGCTACTTGTCATTATTTATTAATATCCTACCGTGTTTGTCGTAAGAAGCGACACCTGGTATGAAACACGATATAGGTAACAGTGTCTTCTTGATAATAACTTAAAAAAAAAGAAACTGCAACTGTGAGATATATTCCCCTACGTGGCAACCTATGGGGGAGCCCTATTTATTTTTATTTTTTATTATGTGCGAGCAGCTATGCAGGTCTAGGGAAAGAGACCAGTATCACTGCGACCTAAAGATCTATTGTGATCGCCGCTATGACTATAGTTTACTGCTTAGCCTTATGTCTTCAATGAATAGAAGGAGTTGTTGCAATTTCACTTCTTCTGGACGGAGTAGATAGTTTCCCAGATGAGGGTTACGTTTGCGTATTAAGGGTCCCCAGACAGTTAGGATGTGCAGAGGCGTATCTTCCGTTATGGAACAGAACCGACACATCCTTGAGTTGCTTAGACCCAGGATGGACATGTGCTTTTTAAGACAACAGTGTCCAGTTAGGGCTCTTGCCAGAATGCGCAATTTATTTTTACTTAATCTCAGGGCTTCTGAAGCGAATTTACGATCAAAAGCCCAGATCAAGTTTTTAGAATGTTTTAAGCCTGATGTTACAGACCAGATTTTAAGAGATTTATAGTGTTTAAAGAGTTTCAAGGGTCAATCCGGCTAGACTTCTTTGAGCCCTCCCGCGCAAGTTTGTCGGCAAATTCGTTGCCTACAATACCCGCGTGACCCGGAACCCATCGTAAGACGACCCTGTTGTTACATCCCAGGGCGTTCAAACGGTTCACGCAGTCTCCAACTAGCTTCGAGTTCACTAAGTTTGACCTCAGCGCTAGCAGGGCTGCTTGACTATCAGAGTTTATATAAATTATATGGTCGACGTAGTGTTTTTGCAGATTGATTTCCTCACACTCAAGTATGGCGAAATTTTCTGCCTGGAAGATGAATAGCTGAATCATGTAAATTCATACTAACTTTAAACTTGGGGCGTTCTCCGTAAATTATAAAGCCTACATCGAGGCCCATTTTAGACCCATCGGTATACCATATGAGGCTACCGACCTCACAGATAACCTGGCCATTCAGCAAGTTTTCTTTGAAGAGTAATTCCACTACATACTTTTTATCAAAAGTGTGTAGTGGAAGCATGATATCTGAGATCATGCATAAGACCGGTGTTTCCTTAATTGAGTCGAGCATGGATCTCAATCTGTAGGAGAGCAGGCTCAGACCGCCCTGGGCGTTAATCCTATACAAACTAGCCCTCGCGTTAATCCTATATAAACTAATCTCCACTAGGAGAGGGGTATCGGTATCCTTCTTCCCTATCTGGTGAAAATCTTCAGAACAAGTTTTGCATAGGGATGTATTCCAGAACGATGGACAATAGTCAATGTTCTATTTATGCCTAAGGCTGGTAGAAAGGACTACGCTCTATTAAAGTCCTTTAGACATATAAGCCTATCTTCCTTTCTTCTAAAGACATTGGAAAAGGTTATATATATATATATATATATATATATATATTTATATATATATATATATATATATATATATATATATATATATATATATATATATATATATATATATATATAAGGGATGTAGCTCTAGCTACGAGGCCCATACATTACAACCAGCATGCTTACCGCAGAGGCAAATCTACGGAAACAGCCCTGATCAGTGTCATTGACAGGGTCGGGTTTCTAGAAATTGAGGGCGCCTTCGATATTAGCCTCACATCATAACAATGACTTCAACCATCAGGTAGTTGAAGTCGATGCTCTCAAATATAAAGCCAAAATAGCGTTGTTTCAAACTTCGATTGAGGTTGCAACTACAGGAGCCTGCCCACAAGAAGATGTTTTGTTACCTCCTTCTTTGGACTCTTGCGGTTGAACAACTATTGTACAAGATGACAGACCTACGCATTGACACACTGGGTTATGCTGATGACCTTGTGAACATTGCGAGGGGCTTTTGCCAAAGTACTTTATCGTCAATCATACAAAAAGCCCTAAACACCATAAATAACGGGTGTATGGATAACAGTTTATCGGTTAATGCTGATAAAACTGTTTTAATACCCTTTATCAAAAAGATACTGTTGGACAAATTAGTCACACAAAAACTCAATAATAAAGAACTACCTTTTTCTACTGAAGTTAAGTACTCTCACCTTAGCAACGTATGCCATAAGGCAAAAATTGCTTTAGGTACGTGCAGTCTTTTGGTCAGGAACAAATGGGGCTTGCGTCCCAGTATGGTCAGCATCATAGTAGGGCTGATTCTCACCTACGCCTCAGCTGTCTGGTGCGACAAGGTCAACCAAAAGATGACTGCGGACAGACCAAATAGTTAACAAGGACTGCCTGCTTTCTCTGTTCTCTGCTTCTTCTGCTTCAGTCTTATGCATGATCTCAGATATCATGCGTCCACTATACAATTTTGATAAAAAGTATAAAGTGGAACTACACTCCAGAGAAAACTGGCTGAAGGGCCAGATTGTCTATGAGGTCGGTAGCCTCATATGGTATACCGTTGGGTCAAAAATGGGTCTTGACGTAGGCTTTGGAATTTATGGGGAGCGCACCAAATTAAAACTTAGTATGAATCTCAAGAAACCTAGCCCGATTGACCCTTGAAACTCTTTATCACAACTAATCACTTAAGATCTGGTCTGACACACCAGGCTTAAAACATTCTAAAACCTTAATCCGGGATTTTGATAGTAAATTCGCTTCAGAAGTCTTGGGATTAAGTAATAGTAATTACGCATTCTGGCAAAAGCCCTAACTGGACACTGTTGGCTTAAAAAGCACATGACCATCCTGGGATTAAGCAACTCAAGGATGTGTCGGTTCTGTTCCATAATGAAAGAAACGCCTCTGCACATCCTTACTGATTGCGTTCCCTTAAGACGACACATCGAAAAGGCTATCGCCGTACTGATCCGAGTGAATACATAATTTCTATAAAAACTTGATGAAAAATGCGTCAACAGATTTGACAGCATACAGGCAAATGAACAGACAGATCTCCAAATTCATGCGGCGAGACTTACGCAACTTTAATACTGCTCGTATTAAAGAAGCGATCGAGCGGAACCAGGGCTCCAAAGTCTTTGCCAGAGATCTGTCTGCCAGAAAGAGCCAACTGTCAAACCTGAAGACTGAGTGTGGCAGCATCGTTTCCGAGATACCTGAGATTTTGAGTGAGATTGAGAGGTTCTATGGGCAGCTGTACACATCATCGTTGGAGCCACACGCAAGTGTGAGTAACGATCCAAGAGCAAGTCTTACCCGACACTATTCCGATGATATCCCGGACGTAAGTCTGAGCGAGATTAGAATGGCTCTCCAGCACCACAAAAACGGCAGGGCCTCAGGCGAGAATGGGATTACAGCGGAGCTTCTGAAAGCGGGTGGAACACCGGTACTTGAAGTCCTTCAGAAGCTCTTCAATTCCGTCCTCCATGGTGGCACTACTCCGGAGGCGTGGAGCAGAAGCGTGGTGGTCTTGTTCTTTAAGAAAGGTGACAACGCTCTCTTGAAGAACTACAGACCTATTTCCCTTCTGAGCCGCGTCTACGTGCTGTTTTAGAGAGTCATTACGAATCGTCTCGCACGCAGACTTGACGACTTCCAGCCTCCCGAACAAGCTGGTTTCCGAAAAGGCTTCAGTACCATAGACCACATACATACTCTGCGGCAGATTGTACAAAAGACGGAAGAGTACAATCTGCCACTTTGCCTGGCGTATGTGGACTATGAGAAAGCCTTTGATTCCGTCGAAATTTGGGCAGTGCTACAGTCCCTTCAGCGGTGCCAAGTTGACTGACGGTATATCGAAGTGCTGAAGTGTTTGTACAGTAGGGCTACGATAGCTATCCGAGTACAGAACCAGAGTTCGAAACCTATCCAACTGCAGAGAGGTGTAAGACAGGGTGACGTTATATGCCCGAAACTCTTCACCGCTACGTTGGAAGACGTTTTAAAGCTACTGGACTGGAAGGGATACGGTATTAACATCAATGGCGAGTACATCACTCACCTTCGATTTGCCGACGATATAGTCCTTATGGCAGAATCGCTGGAGGACCTTAGCACTATGCTCAATGACCTCAATGGTGTCTCCCAACGGATAGGTCTTAAGATGAACATGGACAAAACAAAGATCATGTTTAATGTCCATGTCACACCTATGCCGGTAGTTGTTGGGAGCACTATGCTCGAAGTTGTTGACGAGTACGTTTACCTGGGACAAATAGTCCGACTAGGTAAGTCCAACTTCGACCGAGAGGTCAATCGACGGATTCAACTCGGCTGGGCAGCGTTCGGGAAATTACGACACATCTTCTCGTCAGGTATACCTCAATCTCTGAAAACTAAAGTGTACAACCAGTGCGTTGCACCGAGCACACCAAAAAATTCTTAAACAGAATTCGAATTTTTTGAAAATATTTGTGTGCCGGTTTGTTCGAATGAAACTTTGGAATGGCTGAACTGATCATGATGAAACTTCACGAATAGATAGAGAGCAATTGCAGAAGTGATCTAGGCTCTCTAAGCACTAGTGAAAATTTTTACATGTACTAGAAAAAAAATTTATTGTTTCTTACCCTTGGAACGGATCGTTGTTTTTGTTATATCCACTGGCTTGGATAGCTGTAAAAAGCAATATTTTTGTTTAATTATACTTTCAGTAAGTTAATTAAGTTAATTAGAAGTAACTGTTAGATAAAGGTCATTCCAAGAACGGGCATAGTGAAATACCTGAAACAGTTGCGTATATCTCACATTCATATATTCCTTATGAAATTAACTAGGGTGATTAACCAACAAACGATCATTAACATGAGTGCTAAATATATTTTTTTAACTTTCTTAAAAAAAGCAGTTAAAATAATAATGGTGACAAGCGAACACGCAGTACTCTAACACCTAAATGTTGTGGCCCATAGACATCTACCATCGATAAAAAATCAAAATCCAGATGCGTTGTCACCCTTGAGGACTAAGATTGAATGCCTCGTTTCCATTGGAAAAGGTCTCCGGTTTTTTGCACTCAACATACTAAACACAACAATATTTTCTATTTTATACTGTTTTTCTGTGAGAGCATGATTCTTTCGGTTGAGCCGATCCATTCTTGTTACAACGAGACCCTTTTTACTGAAAACGAGGCACTATGTGCGTGTGCTCGTTTGTCAGCCTTACCTATAAAAAAAAACTATATTATAACTGCAGTATGTCCCTACTATCCCGTTAGTAAAGTGTTTTCAAATTCGACAACGGATAATACCATTATAAGCCATTCTAAACTAAAGAAAGATACCTTCTACATAAAGGCTGCCTACAGGCTTTCACTGTCATGTTTTCTCAAAAAAGTTAAACATAGTTAATTCCAAGTACTTAATTAAGTTTTAAATGAAAAATAACTTGTTAGATCACGAATTGTTTTAATTTGAATTCATCAGACAGCTGTTTAAACTCTTAAATTACGTAACGCAAGTGGATAGGTGTTTGACTGTTGTTTTCTTCAAATTATATACCATGGTAGCTCAGATTGTTAGCGCACGCTGTAATTTTCACAGTACGCGAGCAAACCGAGTTCAATCCCTGCCGGTAGCAATAAAATCGCTAAATGCAATTTCAAGTGCTGATTTACCATGTGCTCGTCGGTGAAGGAAAACATTGTGAGGAAACCTGAATGTCCGAGAAATAAGAAAAAAATATTTCGAAGACATGTGAAGGTTGCTAATACGCTCTGGGGCAGCGCGGCGAACATTTCCCTGCCCTAAAATCTTCTCAGAAATGAGAGGAGGCTTGTGCCCAGTGGTGAACGTACAAAGGCTGTAACTTTAACTAACTTTTAAATTTAACATTAGAATAACATATGCAATGTAGTGGTGACGTAGATGATTCACTATCCAATATCATTATGACACAGGGAAATGGAAACAGGAGACCACCATCTTATAAAAAAGCTGCGGTTAACAACCTGCCTTATATATGGCAACTGGGGCAATTATCCCCTCTACGAGGCAATGAATGGGAGAAGTTTATGTCGTGGACTTTCAATATACTGTAAGTAATAAGTAAAATAATACGTATTTTTTTATAGAATCAGGGTTACAAACGAGGTGAGTGCTCGTTGCCACCCTGATCCACCTGATAGTGAGTGGGTACTATGGCTCATAGTACCTCATTTTAATTAAAACGATCTCCGATTCTCTACACCTGCCATACGGGACAAATCAGCTTTAAGTTGCTATTTTACGCGGGTGTTCTGTGAGAGCGTGGTCTTACCCCGGTTGAGCTGATAATAATATTGTAGATATATTATATAAGGTGTTAGAAGGAATATGTCAACGTTTTCTCTAAGTGCCAACGTCTTCTGAACGCGGTGTACCCCATTAATAGACGGATCAGCGTCTGATGAACGACTGATGGCGGAAGATTTATCAAAAGTCACTGAATCTTAATTTCACAGGTTAGCACTGTACTCACAAGTCCGTGACGTGTTTGAGCAAATACCAGAATAATATAGTGTAATAGGACCATAATGATATGGTTTCGTATGATAAGAACCGGAGACCCTTTTTATCTCGGAACGAGCCCTTCTATCTAAGTACTCATGGGATATCATCGCATTTACAGACATGACAGATGTATGTTTCTATAGACCATAGCATTCACTTAACATCAGATGGACTTGATCTCTATGCTCGTTTTTCACAAAGTTAGAGGCTAACGTACACTTCGCTTACCGTTACTCACTCACGAACTCGCCACTCGAGAACCTGTTTTCCCCATCGCTTGTCGGTTTTTTAAGAGCAATTGAATATTTTTTTATCCCGTTGTCCAGAAGCCGTGTAAATGCGGTGCTAGAATATCCATTACCCCATATCACCCCGTGGGTGTCGTAAGTGGGAAACAAATTAAGAGATGGGAAGAAGCGTCTTCCTAAAACGACTAGAAATAAAAAAACTGCGGTGCTCAACCCGCTTGAACTATGACAACCCCCCCCCCCCAATGGCAGTCTATGAGGAGGCCTATTTTCAGCAATGCGCTGTAACGGTAACTGTCAAGAAAAGAACTCTGGGGTTTTTCTCGAGTTCGGAAGAAAGCCGTAGGCAGTTCAATAATTTCTAAGACTATATACAGAAAACATTAATAAACTACTTTTTGGAGTTTATTTTTTTATTTTTTTCAAAACAATAAGGTTTAAAAACTCACCGTTAGCTCCAACCATCACCAAAAGGATGGTATAAAGAAAGAAACTCGCCATTTTTCAGGTGTAATTTCAACTCGGCTGCGAAGAAATCGTTCGATTTTATTGCTATTACTGCAGAACTCAAAACTACAATGAAACTTTATGCGACAAATACTCGTTTAAGTATTAAAAATAATAATGTCGTTCTTTGGAACGGTTCAAGCTGTGTAAATAGTGCGACGAATAGGCATTTTGTTTTCCTTGAATCTTATTGAACAACTCACGTAAAGCATAACACATCACAAAGAAAATTCATCACATTGTTCAATTAATTGTACGAAATTTCGTGGAAGCTATATTAACTCATTTCGACACTTACGTATTGAGTATTAAAGTGTTATTTACTATGTGTCGGAATTATAACTTATATGCAATACGTATAACTATTTCTGAGAATAGTGAAGCGTGTAATGAAACCATATATAATGACTTTCGTGACTAAGAAACACAATAAACACGGAGTGTTTTTACTATAAGTATGAAAAATTTGCACATGATAGAAAAAAAATCACATAATAGTACAGTTGTTCCGACAATATATTTGTGTTTTCATAGCTAGATTTACTAATATAAAAAATGCATAAAACATTCTTTACTATAAACCTATCTAGATTACCGTAATATGTTTATACGTGCTAATGTAGATAAGGTTTATACCATTTTATACTTTATCCTCCATGATAAATTAATTTTAGTGAACATGGACAATCATGCAGATCAGGAATAATTATTCGACCATACAAAAAATTGCCAAACGTTTGGCCACTGTGCTACAGAGCCGTTAAGGCTATATAAAAATATGCAATCATAATAGTGTAAACAGAAAAAAACATAGTCACAGTTATTTTCAAAAAGGAAGATCGGTGTTAGGAACTAAACATATTGATTAAAAATAATCACACAATAGAAAAAGCGCTAAACGTTACCAACACAATCGTCAAAAAGTCACGAATATACTTGAGAATTAATTCGTCACTTACCTATTTTAAATTTTTACCTTTAATGGGCGGAAAAAAGTTACCGGTTTATATTATTTCAACGTGCTTTTACCCAAATATGTTTATTTATTTTGTGGCGATGCTTATAATCGACAATGCGCTGTCCGTATTACACTTAAAAAAGTGCAACTGACTTTCTTGTTTTTAATTGCATTAGGTAAATAAAACTGGTCGCCTTTAGCGTGACATTCAAACGTGTGTGTCACTTCTTTATCTTTGATAAATTTTTGTTTCGCTAATTCTTATTACTTATTCTATGTTTACCTTTCTCGATGGAATTCAGAAAATAACATTAAGTATTATATTTGAAACCTATAATCATTACTATCTCGGCGATTTTATTATCGCAGAAATACAACGCATGTGGTAAATTAGATTAAAACTGTAATTTGTTACAATTTTCTGCGACTTAACGCGACGCGATTTCCTACGAAAACTGCAAAATGGAACTTGTAATATTAAGACCTGCGCGAATTGCGCTAATAAAATGCCGGCACCATTTGCATACCGTTTCATAATAAATAATGTCGGCGAGATGCATATTTGAACCGTGCAAGTCTGTTTTCGCGGACAGACAGACGTCTTGCACTTCTTATGATACTCCCCGACACCATAACGCAGCGTGAGGTTAGCATTTGGAGTTGGAGAAAGTTATTGATAAACATAGACTTAGGGTGTATACTATACATATATACTCATAGAAACCGTATAGTCATTCCCCTGCAAGCCTAGCCGATGTTATTAAAAATGAAACGAAGATCATTTTTACTGAAAACGAGGCATTCCATCTTAGTCCTCAGGAGTGATGACGCATCTGTATTTTGTTTCTTAATCGAAGAGAGACGTAGATGTATAAAGGCCACAACCTCCACTTACCATTATTCTATAAAAATAAATAAGTAGTTTGATATATTATGTCCGGGTAAAAACATCCAACTTGGTAAACTTACGTTTACAAATTGTTTTAAGTTTATATATTGTACGTGTATTACTACAATTCATTCGAAATAAGTGTGACTAACACAATGATTATGCAAAACGAAACTATTGTTATTTCGTTCTATATTTAGCGTTTTCGACTATTGGAAGTAAGAAAAGACAATTTCCGCTCGTCTGTTCAGTCCTTTGATTATATAGACAGGTATATAATCAAAGGTCCAGTTCTTTTTGGGCATGTTGACAACCGAGATCTCCGGCCGTGCAATCCCGTTTCGTGTTTTTTTCTACTAAAATGTTGTAATCACGACATGGTTTATTCCAAAAATATAATTATAACGTTTTTCTTACGTAATTTTATATTATAACACAACATTAGTGCTAAAAGCGAAGAAATAAACTCGAAGTAGTATACCCAATTTTTGAGTAGGAATAGGGTATATTTAAAATATTAATTTCGCATCAGAAGAGAATGAAAACACACAAAACTACGTGAAAATATTAAAGATCATTTATATTTCTCGATACTTTTATGTCTTCAGCAAATACCAAACAAGAAAACACTAAATATTTGGGAAGGGACGCCTTAGAAGAAGGTTCACCGACCAAATTGGCGATATTTTGAAAATGCGCCACATTAGGGCCTTAACCGACGACCGTGTATGCGTAAATATATGAATAGACATACAGGTGTAGATGTAAAGGAGGCGAGAGAGGTATGTCACGATCGTGCCAAATGGAAGTCCGTAGTCTCTGCCTACCCTTATGGGTGACAGGCGTGAGTGTTCATGTTTATGTTTAAAACACTAAATACGAGATAAAACTGCCGCTAAACAAGCGCTGCATTGGGTAGATTTAATGACGATTTTCGACTGGCAATATTTTCAAATTTGTCAAGGAATTACCTTAGATTATTCGAGAGTAAATAACCTAAGCGAATTACATACTAAAACTTTTTGTTATCCAGCTTCGTCTATTAACAAGCCTTTCCATAAATATGAACGAGCTATGTATCCGGCAAAATATAAAATTAAACGATGTCCCAGGCGGGTGTGATAGTCTTGCGTCTGTACATCTCGGACGTTACGTACGAAACTTTTTGAAGATAAGGAATACAACAAAGATTCTTCCATGGACAAGTGACCAGAGTGCCCAACCAACACTTTGAAAATATTCTGCTAAGAACAATGTCATCTCCAGAATGGAGACAGATCAGGCACAGGACCAATGGTTTTTACGTACTTTTTGAATCATGGGGAGTGAATTACTGCCGACTGCCTGACTCAGGGCTACTGAGAATTTCTTGACCGAAAACTCCAATAACTAATGCCCGATCCGGAATTTGAACCCGAGACTAGTAATGCAACTAATACTACCTTAACGAATACGAATATGAATATCAAACCTACTATTCGTCGAGTACGAATACGAATATCTCGCCATGGTAATAAATAACTGATTCATTCGATGATTTTCTATTGTTCTAATAATTAGAATTCACAATAGACAAGTTTTTATTTAAAAAACATAAAATTTGTATATTTTCTGGTTTTAGGCGATTTCTTTTTTCAGTATGGATGTTCCTAGCCGTTGAAAAAAGTTTTTCCATGGCAACTGTTCATGGTTTTAGTGAAAAATATTTTTGGGCGGGTTTTTTCAGCTTTGAAAAATAGACACAATCTTACCAAAAGGCCAATGTATCAGCAGTAGGAGATAAATTTGGGAGCTTTAGATAATCATATCGTTTTCCGTTTGCGAAACCCCTGTAAAAATATTTTGAAATTAAATTTTACTTCTACTATGAAGATGACAATGAAGACCTATACTTAGATATCTGATATTAGTAAGATTTGTCGAAGTATTTCCATATTATGTCACTTTGATCTCATTTACGACAAGACATTTTAACCTCAACTTCTTTAAAGAATTAAACTAAAGTATACTCTCTTGCTTGACCTGTGCTTTCGTTCGACTGGAAAATGAAATGAATGAATCAATCCAGGGTTCGTGTAGGGTAGTGATAGGGAAATCCCGGAACCCCGTCGTTGCAGCTAAGGGTACACGTCGTATTTTTTCGCGCCGACGACGCGCGTTTTCCAAATCTGCCAGTAATTAGAGTTGCTTAAAAAAATATTAGTTTTTAAATATTCGTGATTCATCATCATCATAATTACAGCCCTTTACAAGTCCACTGCTGAACATAGGCCTCCCCCAAGGTATGCCACAAAGCATGGTCCTGAGCCACCTGCATCCATCGACTTCCTGCATGTCTTACCAGGTCGTCACTACATCTAGTGGGGGGTCGCCCTACACTTCGTCTACCGGTACGAGGCTGCCACTCGAGAACCTTTTTTGCCCTACGGTTGTCGGTTCTTCGAGCTATATTGCCGGCCCATTGTCACTTCAGCTTACTAATCCGTTGGGCTATGTCGGTCACTCTAGTTCTACTGCGGATATCCTCATTTTTAAGTTTATCACGCAAAGAAACTCCGAGCATAGCCCTCTCCATAGCTCACTGAGCGACTTTGAACGTCCTCATACGGCCAGCAGTGAAGGACCACGTCTCAGTGCCATATGTCATCACTGGCAACACGCACTGGTCTTACAACTTAGTTTTCAGGTTTTGAGGCATACCTGACGAGAAGATATGTCGTAAATTCCCGAACGCTGCCCAGCCGAGTTGAATCCGTCGATGGACCTCTCGGTTGAAGTTGGACTTACCTAGCCAGACTATTTGTCCTAGGTAAACGCACTCGTTAACAACTTCGAGCTTAGTGCTCCCAACAACAACCGGCATAGGTGTGACATGGACATTAAACATGATCTTTGTTTTGTTCATGTTCATCTTAAGACCTATCCGTTGGGAGACACAATTGAGGTCATTGACCATAGTGCTTAAATCCTCCAGCGATTCTGCCATAAGGACTATATCGTCGGCAAATCGAAGGTGAGTGATGTACTCGCCATTGATGTTAATACCATATCCTTTCCAGTCCAGTAGCTTGAAAACGTCTTCCAATGCAGCGGTGAAGAGTTTCAGGGAAATAACGTCACCCTGTCTTACACCTCTCTGCAGTTGGATAGGTTTCGTACTCTGGTTCTGTACTCGGATAGCCATCGTAGCCCTACTGTACAAACACTTCAGCACTTCGATATACCGACAGTCAACTTGGCACCGCTGAAGAGACTGTAGCACCGCCCAAATTTCGACGGAATCAAAGGCTTTCTAATAGTCCACATACGCAAGGCAAAGTGGCACATTGTACTCTTCGGACTTCTGTGCAATTTGCCGAAGTGTATGTATGTGGTCTATGGTACTAAAGCCTTTTCGGAAACCGGCTTGTTCGGGAGACTGGAAGTCGTCGAGTCTGTGTGCGAGACGATTCGTAATGACTCTCGAAAACAGCACCTAGACGCGGCTCAGAAGGGATATCGGTCCGTAGTTCTTAAACTGTAGTCTCTAGTACTGTAGAAGAACAAGACCACTGCACTTCTGCTCCACGCCTCCGGAGTAGTGCCACCATGGAGGACGGAATTAAAGAGCCTCTGAAGGACTTCAAGTACCGGTTTTCCACCCGCTTTCAGAAGCTCCGCTGTAATTCCATCCTCGCGCGGGGACTTGCCATTCGTGATTAGTATTCGCCAAATACGAATATTCGGCAAATATCTACTATTCGGCGAATACGAATATTCGCATTCGGTTCATTCGTTGCATCACTACCCGAGACCACATGATCAGCAGTCATACTTACCACAATTATGCTAAGATAAGCTAATTAAAGATTTAAAAGATAACCATATTTCTAGAATCACAAAACTTCCAACTTTTTTTAAATTTTATACGTGGTAGAGCCACACTGCAGTTATGTTATGGTTGTAGCACGAATGGGTAGGCTCGACCGAGGAAGGACCAAGCTCTCACAGAATACCAGCACAAAATAGCAGCTTGATGCTGCTGTGTTTCGTATGGTGAGTGTAGAGAACCGGAGACCCGTTTTACTGGAATCGAGGCATTCTATCTTAGTCCTTAGGGGTAACAACGCATCTACATTTATATTCTTAATCGAGGTTAAATGTAGATGTCTATGAGCCACAGCATCCACTTACCATCAGGTGAACTGTGTGCTCGTTTGTTACTCTAATTCTGTTTAATAAAAAAGCAACCCTTATGTACATATGTAAAGTAAAGTTACAGCAAAGACACAGGCCACCTCTTCAGTCAGTTAGTTCAGTTCAGTCACTATTCACACGCCTACCTATTGAAGACTGCATCTCAATTGTAACTAGGAAGCTAAAAGATAACAACATGCCTGCTGAATATGCAGTATTACTCAAACATTGCCTCACATCTGGCTATCTATTGTAGAAGGAAGAGTTCTACAAGCAAGTAGATGGTGTGGCGATGGGCTCACCTGTATCTCCCATAGTCGCCGACATATTTATGGAGGACTTCGAGGAGCAAGCCCTTCTTACTGCTCCTTTAAATCCGAGATTCTACAAGCGGTACGTAGACGACACCTTCACAATTTTACCATCTGACAAAGTAACTGCATTTTAGACCACCTTAACTCTATAAACTCTAAAATACAATTCACAATGAAGTTAGAGGCAAATAATTCTTTAGCTTTCCTAGATGTTTTAGTCATTCGAAATCCTGATAACACTATTGGTCACACTGTGTATAGAAAAAAGACCCATACCAACCGATATTTAAATGGTGAATCTCACCATCATCCTTCCCAGTTAGCTACCGTGGGTAAATCTTTGTTTCAGAGAGCACGAGGGATCTGTGACAGAAAACATCTGGCCGCCGAGCTGCAGCATGTCAAGCAAGTGTTGCAAGACCGACCTAGTGAAGCCGGCCACAGTCGAGCGTGTGCCTGCTGTACTACCATATGTCAGAGGAGTCACAGACAAGGTTGGCTACATCTTGAAGCGAGCTTCCATTAAAACATACTACAAGCCGCCGAAGAGGATTAGTCAATTTTTACCATCCGTCAAGTGTAATATCCCTCTACAAGATGCAGGAGTGTACAAGTTAGATTGTGAATGTGGTCTTACATAGGTCAAACAAAAAGATCCATAAAAACCCGCGTGAAAGAACATATAGCTGACGTGAAGCACCGACGCTCCGGGAAGTCTACAGTCTACAGTCTACAGTCTGTGAACCTGTTCAAGATCGTCCCCACCATTAGATCAGATTTGATAAACCACAAATCCTCGCAAAAGAACACCGATTCCTACCAAGGATGATACGCGAGGCTATTGAAATTAAAAAAAAACATCCTAATTTCAATAGAGAAGATGGTTGGGTGCTGCCATCTGCTTGGGATCCTATAATTAACAAAATTAAACCCAAACCCAAGCATACCACTGCAAGACTTCAAGATACTGTAAGTTCGTTTTGCGTAAATCGGACCAAAAATTAATATTCAAAAACTGAAGGTAGCCGGGCTAACAATGACATTGCGACATCAAACATCTCAGCCCCCCCCCCCCCCCCCGTGACCATGGTTGCTGTAAAGCACCCGAAACGTCGGGAATTAAAAATAAGTAAAATCAGTTAAATAAACGCGATAGAATCCGTAAATTTAGTTTTATTCAATGTGTAGTGTTCGCGTAAATTTAAAAAATCATTAAACAAACATTTAAGTTCATAGGATTAACCGGAACCATCCATTTAATATAATAATTGGCAGGCGGGTTGGCGACCGCTTATAATGCGTTGTTCTCAGGTAGATGCTACTGCCCACCTCGTGTTTCAGTTTCTCTCACTCGCCTCTAACGATATCCACTGGCCTTTCTGTTTTTGACCTTTCATTCTTGCACCGCCACTACCCGATCAACCAGAACACTTAAAAAGTTATTCCGGAACACTTTTTAACTACAATTTTTTAATATTAGCTTAGATTGTTATCGCAAATACAATAACTAAAGGTTTTTCATTTGTTATACAAAATTTGCTATTTTGCTGTTTCAGCCATTCTAAGCTTGACTACTATCCCCCCGGATAAGTAATGATGCAGCCGAAGATGGTAAAGCTTGACAAAAGCTTGCCTTAGCTTAACAAAAGCCTATACACCTTGCCTTGAGTAATCCGATAGAAAGACAGGTGCTGACAACTAATTCCACGTCTTGTTTACCAACTTGTTACATATGGATAGATAGATAAACAAGTAGATACCACTTATTATTATATTAATAGATAGATAAACAAGTGGTATCTTATCTAACAGATTTTGATCAAATTTATATGGGACTACACGTGAAGCACTAGCTTTCAAATAAAAAAGGAATCATCAAAATCGGTTCACCATGAAAAAGTTCTGAGTTAACACCTACCATCGAATAGAGTCTCTTCCTTTTTGAAGTCGGTTAAAATGTTTCAGTTGTTACCTTCTGGTTTTATGGAATACAACGTTAGCAGATGTTATAGCGTAACATCAAATCCACCTTTTTGAAAATTATCGCTCAATTAGTGCTATATAAAATATAAACTGTGCGCTTAACGAATTATCAATTTCAATGCTAGTATTATTTATTTAATTACAAAGACCTTCAATTTCAAGTTCACAATCTTGTGAAATTAAATGCCTCTGTATAAAATATTGTTATATATATATTTATTTAATACTATAATGTAAAATATCGATTACACAGGGCGGACATAATGCCTGTTGGTATTCTTTCCCAGTCAAGCCACGACATGTGGAAAGATTATGACTGGCGCCGAAAATAAAAAATAACTAAATTTTAAAACAAAAAATGTTCTTTCTTTTAAATCATAATGTTATTTTTTGTTAGTCAGTACCTATTAAGAATATTATTAAAATTAAAAAATGGACTAACATTATATACATTGACAGAATGACAGAAATACAATACAATTATATACTAAATTTATACACATACACTACGATTATACATACATACACATCACTTATAAAAAGTAAATATTCATGTTAAACTCAAAAAGATACATAAAATAAACAAAGTATAAATAAACTAACAACAAACCCAAAAATATATTTTAAGTCTATTCAACAAACCATATTAACTCACGTCTGATGTCTATAATAAGTATTCGCGTCCCAATCTTTTAAAGGCGGTATTATGCAGTATGACTTCTCACTTAGTACATATTCTAAGTCTATGATGACTCGTATAATCATAAAATATAATAATGTAATACATTGTAAACAGTAACACGTTGAGTCGAGACGGATTTTGTATAGGAGGCAACGGCCACAAAATTGTGCTTCGATTACACATACGAAACAGGTTAAGATGCGATAATTTTGGTGGAATTCCGTAAGAGTTGGTGAGATTTAATTAATATTTTTTGTTATAATACGAAAACATTATTCAACTTGTGACCTGGCTTACAAATCGTGAAGTAAAGGGTTGAACCCATTGTACGAAACGTTTACACAACGTACACATTTTAAAAACGTGTATTATTATTTATCTTTTGTGTTTGAGTCTTCAACTATATTACACTTTACTATTTTAGACTTTAGTTTATTTTTGTAGGGGCAGTGTAAAAAAAAGTAAAGTTACAGCCTATATACGTCCCACAGCTGGGCACAGGCCTATGCTCATTTCTGAGAGGGTTTTAGGGCAAGGAATTGTCCGCCGCGCTGCCCCAATGCGTGTTGGCGAACTTCATGTCTTCGAAAAAATGTTTTTATTGTTTCCTCACGATATTTTCCTTCACCGCCGAGCACTTCGTAAATCAGCACTTAAAATTGCAATTAACCATTTCATTGGTGGCGGCGGGGATCGAACCCGGTTTGCACGCGTACTGTGAAATTTACAGCGAGCGCTAACCATCTGCGCTACCACGGCTCGCATTTGGCATGCATAGTGTAGAAATGGATAGTTATACACAATATCCACTATCTCTTGTCGTCACGTGGGTGTCATAAGAGGCGACAGAGGGAATCTGACACAGGAGATGGGCAGCAGCATCTTCCCGATAAAAACTCAAAGTGATAACAACTGTGACTTTGGAAAAATCCATATAAAATAATGAGGCAGGGGTCCTATAAAAGTGAAGTCTATAAAAATCTACTGCTGCTCACGGCCCGTGTTCAGCAGTGGACTTTTATAGGCTGTAGTGCATTTTATTTAGGATGGGGTTTAATCAAACCGACTTAACAACAGGAAAAGAAATATTGGATTGGATAATGATCACTTCTCTAGCTTATTTTTACCGCAATGGTGACCTAATACTCTCGGAAGCCCAACTACTTAAAGGACTCGCACTATAGTACTTACTTACTTACTTGGTATAGTACTAGTACGCATAACTGTACGCGCTAACACAGGAACACTCCCTCACACACTCTCTCTGCACAATAATTTTAGCTTTGGCTAATGTTCATATGAAAAATCCTGTACTTTTTTGCGCTGTCGCCCCTAAAGACTAAGGTTCCCAAAAAATAGGATTTTTGGTTCCCTACACTCACCGTACGAAACACATGATCACTATGTTGCCATTTCACTTTAGTTGAAACGACCTGCTGGTGTTCTACAAAGTATGAAAACCTAAATAGAACTATTAATTTCAAATTGACTGAGTGTATCTATAAGCTTTTCATTCTTTTCTTAATATTAGTAGGCAGTATTAACACGAATGGGTCGTCTCGACTAGGGTAGGACCGCGCTCTCACGAAATACCAGCTTAATTCTGCTGCATTTCTTATGGTGAGTGTAGAGAACCAGATTCTATTTTTACTAGATACGAGACCTAGTCTTAGTCCTCTGTGGTTAAAACGTACATCTGCATTTTGATTTTTAATCGAGGATAGATGTAGATGTCTAAGGCCGCAGCATCCACTTACCGTCATGGGCTGTGTGCTCGCTTGTCACACCTATTCTATAAAAAATTAAGTGTTATTGCCACAATTTTTATTTTCTTTTCAAGTACATTCTATGAAATTACGTATGGAATATAACCTCAGCCAAATGGCCGCCGCGACTTGCTGCAGGTGGTGTATCCTGGTAGACCAACTTTAGATGATATCTTCGCATAAATGGGGCTCAATTTAATGAAGAACGCCTTGCTTTCAAGGCGGCAATCGTCTGTGATTTTTCTGCGTAGACCGAAGATTTCACGTAGCCCCAAAGAAGGAGTCGAGTGGTGTTACCTAGGCTGCACTAAAAGTATCGGGAATGGATTATTTCCACTGTTTCTGTCATATTAAAATCTTTTTAATTGAAAACTCCTTGGTTTTAAAAATCGAATACGATTTATTTATTTAAAAAAATTAATATCAGACTTGTAAAATACCTAGAGAACTTTAATATTCTATCAAACTGTCAATTCGGGTTTAGATCCGGAAAAATCTAGCAATGATGCAGTACACGAGTTAACTGATAATATCATCAAAAATCTAGACAAAGGAAATAAAACGGTAGGGATTTTTCTGGACCTTGCCAAAGCGTTCGACACGGTCTCTATCCCCGTTCTGCTAAGGAAACTTGAAAAAATTGGTATACGGATTACACAACTAAAATTATTTGAAAGCTATCTAACTAGAAGACTACAGTGTGTTACAGTGTTACAATAAATAACCAATGTAGTTCTGATGTACCTGTTAACTACGGCGTTCCTCAGGGAAGTATTTTGGGCCCAATTCTATTTCTCGTCTACGTAAATGACCTCTTAAAACTTAAATCCTTCCATGGCAAAATCATATCATATGCTGATGACACAGCACTCCTATTCTCAGCAAGTACATGGAAGGAGGCTTTTGATAACGCTCAAACTGGAATTGATGTTGTCTCAGTATGGTAACGTAGTAACCACCTATATCTTAATATTGAAATAACTAAATATATTACCTTTTCCATGACAAGTGATCCTCAATCAACTATGAACTATAAAATAACTGCTAACATTTGTTTAAATTTAATAAAACCTTTAGGATTACCGTGTACCTTCCTATTTTATCCAAAACCAACTGTGTTAAGTATTTAGGTATTTTTATTGATAATCAACTGAATTTTAAAGATCATTTAGAAGTTTTAACGTCCCGAGTTCGAAAACTTATTTATGTCTTTAAAATTCTGAGGCATGTAGCTAAACCTGAACAAGTGAAACAAATGTACACTGCATTGTGTCAATCCATTATAACTTACGGTATAACAATATGGGGCGGAGCCCAAAAAACTACATTAGCTCCACTGGAAAGAGTTCAGAGAGCTGTTTTAAAGGTTTGTACTTTTCTACCCATTCTCTATCCAACATATGAACTATATGAACACTGCCAAGTATTAACAGTCCGACAATTATACATTTATCTGACGATTTTAAAGCTACATGGGTTATTAAACTTTACCTCATCTCAGTTAATAAAGAGAAGATCCGACAAAGTGTGCCTTACTGCTACCTTTAAACATTGGTATGCACAGAAATATTTTTGTTTTCTTCGTCCATTCTTGTACAATAGAATTAATAAGCAACTAAATTTATACATTTTAAATAAGAATCAATGTAAAAAACCCTATTCAAATGGCTTCAAAAACTAGATTATGATGAAACAGAAGTATTATTGAAATCCCTAAATAACTGATTTACTACTATAACGTATAATTAATATACCATTAAATTATATTTTCTTATTATAATTATTACTACTCACCCTGTCCCTCGCATACACACTAAAACACACACACATACACACACATACACACACACACACACACACACACACACACACACACACACACACACACACACACACACACACACACATACACGCACCCACATACGAGAGGAACAATTTACACACAACAATATATTTAGTTATATATGTAGGTTTAATTTTATACTTTAAATAATATTATTGTTTGATATAATATGTTTACGTAAGTTTCTTAACCAGAAAGATTTCTGTTAAATTGTCCCATAAGAAAGAGCACTGTTGCCTGAGATACAAGCTTATTGCTTAGTTCAGGCGCAGATGCAAAAATCCATTACTAATAAAAATACATAGTACCTGGATTCGATATGTGACATACCGCGAAATTCAAACAACTTTAGACATTGGTATGAGTCAAATACAAATAATCTTGCATGAATAATTAGGTGTAAAAAAGTTGTTTTCCCGATGGATACCGCATTCGCTCTGTGAAGAGCAAAATGCGGCTCGCGTTACTTGGTGCGTCAAAACTCTCGAAAGATTCCACGCAGGATCCTCAAATGCTGTATACAACATCGTATCAGGTGACTAATCATGGATATATGCGTACGAACCCGAAACAAAAAACCAGTCACGAGTTTGGGTGTTCAAAAATGAGTTAAAGCCAACAAAAATTGTTTGTTCACGGAGTGTTGCAAAAAAAATGGTAGCCACGTTTGTCTCCAAAACCGGCCATGTTACGACTATTCCTCCTAAGGGACAAAGAACGGTTAATGCAGAATGGTATGCTAGCATTTATTTGCCACAGGTCGTTTCTGAACTCCGTAAAGAGAACTGCAACCACCGCATCATCCTCCATCACGACAATGCAAGTTCTCACACCGCACACAGAACAAAAGAGTTTTTAGAGCAAGAAAATATAGAATTATTAGACCATCCGCCGTACAGCCCCGACCTAAGCCCTAATGATTTCTATACTTTCCCTAAAATAAAGAATAAATTGCGTGGACAGAGATTTTCATCACGTGAAGAAGCTGTGGACGTCTACAAAACGGCCATTTTGGAGACCCCAACTTCCGAATGGAACGGTTGCTTCAATGATTGGTTCCATCGTATGAAAAATGTGTCAAATTTCGCGGAGAATACTTCGAAAAGCAATAAATACATTTTTAAATAGTAATGTTGTATCACTTCCTTGATTCCCGAAACTTTCAGTGCCGCCTTGTTATGTCACATGATTGGGATTGGTGGCCAGTCGATGTCGCCAACACGCAAGATGACGAAGCCCTCGAAATTACCATCCAATAAATTCAATGTTTCCCGTGTAGAATGGCAAACAGCACCGTCCTGTTGGAACCACATATTTATGAAGTCCATACCATCTGTCCTATGCGACTGAAAATTTTGTTATCAAAGTCCCATGTCGGTTTCCATTAAAAGTGAGTGCGGCTTCTTGTGTATCTTCGAAAAAATAAAATAAATAATAACACTCACGCCTGTCACCCAGAGGGGTAGGCAGAGACTACGGACTTCCATTTGGCACGATAAAATAAGAAAAAATAAGGGCCGATAATACCGCCAGATCAAAATCCATAACAAACAGTGACCTTTTAGGAGTCTAGAGGCATCTGATAAATCTCTGATAGATTTTCATAGATACGGAAACTTTGTTTGTTAACAAAACCACTCAATCAGAAATGAACCTCATCATCAAAGATAATTTTTTTACCCATAGCAGGCCAGCCACCAAATGCTCTAAAGCCCAATCAGCGAATACACGACGCTGTCTATGGTCGTTGAGTTAGTTGAACTTTGTAGCTGTGGATAAAAACCCAAGTCCTGATGCGAAATCCGCCAAGTTGGTCCCGCAGAAATACCCCAGCTCTTGCGCTCGACACGCAATGGACTTCTTTTTTTATAGGAGAGGGGCAAACGGGCATACGCTTCACCTGATAGTAAGTGACTACCGCCGCCCATGAACAACTGCAACACCAGGGGATAGCAGTTGCCTTGCCGGACTTTTAGAAAGAAGTAAGCTCCTTTCTTGAAGGTCCCTAGGTCGTATCGGTCCAGAAAAAATCCAAATTCGAATAAAAATTTCCATACCCTGAAGTACCGTATCAGCAACAACGCTGGGATCGTCCGGCGAGAAACAAACCCGCTTCCAAGGGTAGGATGTGGAAAAATGACCGCATCCTATCCCAATCAGCTGACTTACAGTGTCAAACACGGCGGTAGTCTGCAGAATGAAATCCTTCTGGAACCCGTGCATTCTGGTCTCTCGCCAAGGATGTCCAGGGGAATTTATGTCTGCCATCTCTTCCATCTCTGCACAGGGAGGACGACTCACTAGCCCATACCGCAAAGGAGAAAGCCGATCTGCTAGGCTTTTTCTTTGCTTCCAACTCGACTCTCGATGACGGGGGGAGTACCCCGCCGACCATCCCGCGATGTGAGTGCTCCATGCCGGAAGTGCAGTTCACACAGCACTCGGTTCGCAAAGCACTCCTCTCTCTGGATATCCACAAGTCGAGTGGGCCTGACGGAATGCTCCAGAGTTGGCACCGGTTTTAACGCGTCTTTTCCGGTACTCCTACTCCCTAGGCGCAGTCACAAAATCATGGAAGGCTTTCGTCCACCCGATCCTTAAAAAAAGGGGCCGCTCAGACCCGTCCAACTACTGGCCTATCGCCATCACCTCCTCGTTCACAAAACAATGGAGTCAATTGTTAACTGCCAGCTCATGAGGTACCTTGAGGATCACCAGCTGATTTGTGATCGCCAATACGGTCTTCGCCGTGGTCGGTCAGCTGGTGATCTTCTGGTCTACCTAACTCACAGATGGGTGGAGGCAGTAGAGTCCAAGGGCCGTTAGTTGGGACATTACGAAGGCCTTCAATCGGGTTTAGCACAAAGTGCTTCTTTCGAAGCTCCCTTCCTATGGGCTTCCCGAGAAATTGTGCGATTGGATCACCTGCTTTCTTGCAGATCGGAGTATCAAGATAGACGGTGCAAGCTCCGATTAAAAGCCTATTAATGCTGGTGTTCCACAAGGCTGCGTGCTATCGCCAACGCTATTTCTTCTGTGTATCAATGATATGTTGCAAACCCGTTACATTCATTGCTATGCAGATGACAGCACTGTTGATGCTCTTTACACCGGCCGTGCCAATATTTCTCGGGAAAACGTCTCCGAGTACCGGGGAGTACAAACTTGTGTCTGAAGTCGAGTCTTTGCTAAACAGAGTCTCGGATTGGGGGCGACTAAAACTAGTCCAGTTTATCACCCCGAAAGCCCCAAGTTTGCGCGTTAACCGCTAAAAAGAACCCCTTTGTCGTATCTCCTCAATTTCAAGGCACTCCCCTTGTTGCCTCAGCTAGTATTGGAATCCTCGGCGTCGACATATCGAGTGACGTGCAGTTTCGTGGTCACTTGTAAGAGAAGGCCAAATTGGCCTCTAAAAAGCTTGGCGTGCTCAGCATAGCGGGACAGTATTTCATGCCTGCACACCGCCTGCAACTTTACAAGGCGCAGGTTTGGCCGCACGTGGAATACTGTTCCTATCTCTGGGCTGGGGCTCCCCAGTGCCAGCTCCTTCCACTTGACCGCATCCAGCGCAGAGTGGCTCTAATCGACGACGACTGAGTGCTTTCCGATCGGCTCGATTCACAGGCGCTGCGAAGAGATGTTGCATCTCTTTGCATTTTCTTTCGCATATACCATGGAGAGTGCTCTGAGGAATTGTTCGGATTAATCCCAGCCGCCAAATTTCGTGAACGCACTACGCGGCAAACGTCCCGATACCATCCACACCATCTGTATGCTTGGCGGTCCACCACTGTACGTTTCAAAAGGAGTTTTCTTCCGCGTACAACCTCTCTGTGGAATAGTTTACCACCGGCGATTTTTCCGGACCGATACGACCTGGGGACCCCCAAGAAAAGAGCAATTCCCCTGGTGTTGCGGTTGATCATGGGTGGCGGTAGTCACTGTAAAAAAAGAATGCAATCGCGATTTCAGCGTGTGTAGCACCACATTCCGGACAATACAATGACCGTGGAGCCAAGGGGGGCATCGACGGAGACTTGTTATCTGTCCGGATGAGAGGTCAGTAGGAGGTCCAGCAGAGAAGGTGCATGATCCTCTACATCTGGAATCCGTTGTGTCAGACCATATGCCAATGCAAATTCATAAAAAAATCTCCTCGCATAATCGGGTAAATGTGAACCAAGCCATTCAAGGTGATGGGCGCTAAAATCGCCTAGGATCACGATATCTGCGGAAGGGATCTGCTGCAAGCACTGCTCAGTGTTCTCACTGGTAAAAAATTCGTTCCGTTATGGACTGCCAGTATACTACCGCAGTATCCTAGAGAAATATGTGAGGTCATAAATCGCCGCCGCCAAATCGGCGCTTGGGAGGTAGGCGCCTAGAGATTTAATAGCTTCCACGAATTATTGATATTATTATTAATTAATATTGTTATTCAAACAGACTCGTACATTAAGTTTTAAAAGCAACAATATTCAAATAATATTTTTTCTTGTTGAACAGAAAATATGTAGGTACATGATAAATATTTTCGTTTGAAAACAGTATCGAAAAATGGGGATGGCAGTATATTGGACTGCGTTACGTTTTAAACAGTAACCAGTATAGCAAACTTAAAAGGAACGGCTCTACAGCATACTGAACTGACGTCACATCTTACAGTGGTTACAGTGTATATCACAGTGTAAACCTAGATAAGTATTCGTGTCAAAATTGACAGCTATCGCTTTACCAAGCTGGCCGCTATTCGCTGTCAAATTTCGAGCGTCCCTATAGAAAAATCCATTACTAATAAAAATACATAGTACCTGGATGACTGGATTTTTTTTCGGAAATCGTGTATTTTGGGAATTATATTCCCAAAATGTAATGTAATTTATATAGATATAAATTACATACTGATAAAACATGAATAATATTTTTATCTTATTGACATAATAGAATGAGCTGAACTGGTTATATAATAAAAAATCACGAGTGCAATTAGTTTAATTTAAATTTTCGTATTTTTTAAAAAATACTAAGTGGCTCGAAATAAAAGATTTTCTCACAAAAGAAGGAAACTTGAAAAAAAAAAGGAAAAAAAGTCGGACCGAAGTCCGAGGACGCGAACCAGGGCACTACGATATCGCGACGGCCCAATATCCACTTGAGCTATTACGATCATTAATACTGTGTTAAAATTTACCTTCTTATATTGTAGCAGGTTTTCATTGCTTGAAAACACGGACAAAATGACATTGCTAGGCTACGTATAAATAACCACTGTACATAAAGACGAATATCTAAAATATTTTGCAACATTTTTAAATCGAATTACCAACAATTTAAACAATAACTGGAGCAGAAACAAGTGTTTGGTTAACTGTTTTAATATGATTATTATATTTTACAAAAATTTGGAAATATTAATAATATTATATACTTTATGGTTTTAACTATGGGAGTGGCCCATAGACATCTGAATCAACATAAATTTGAAGGTAAGGTTCCTTTTCTGATAGGACGTATACTAATATATAGTAGGTACGTGAGGAAATATGGTCATCCGGTTAAAATGGTCACTTTCTTGTAACTCCCAAACTATAGCCTTGTTTGCATAGATGGCCCTGTGATATGATAGCTCTTCATCAGTCAATCAAATAATAAAAGCTCTAAAGGGCGCTGTTTTATCAACGCCATTATGACAGTTGTTTTTCTGCTACTAGCTGAGGCTTTGTGGGTTTGTAACGTCTTCTTATTTATTTTAGCTTCTCAGTTACTTACGAAATCATAACAAGTTTTGATTAGGTAATACTATAAAATAATGAAAAAAATTATGTAGCAACCTTTACGCATAAACATACAAAAACTGTAATCTGAGAAGTGTCAAGGTTAACAGTAAAAGTAGAGCAAATATTCAAAATTAATTAATTTATTATTACAATCCTACCTTATATTAATACCTTAATTAACCGAATTCCAAAAACGAGAAAATATTATATTCGAGGCGTATGTCTATTTAATGTTTTCATTCTTTTTTTAAATGGGTTATTCTTTGAGTGTGGTCCCATTTTCATAATTAATTAAGAACAACTTCGGGAGTGAAATTTTTTATGCAACTAATTAGCGGACATTCTTGTATTTTATATATTGTATTTATATTCCTTAATTCACTTAAAAGAGTAAAATAATTACACTTTAAAAAGTAAAACCGCTTTTAAAAGCAAAAAAGAATTAAGTGATTTTCACATAATAGCTTCTGAGAGCGGACGTTTATTCTTCGATACATTGTCATAGCTCCGCATCTGAACCAGGAAATATTTTTTATTTCAGTATTGTTTTTGACGTAGGTTTTACTTTTTTAGGTTTAATTATATATTACAATTTACATGGGTACCAATGTTTCATTATCTGAAATTAGTGGGTAAAATACACATTGGTTGGTTTTCGTGTCTATGAAGATGATTGTGATTGTCCCCGTATCTTCCAAGGAAAATTTGACGATGGTATGTGGGAATAAGTAATTAAATTAAACTTTGCAACTGTAGAACTCAAATAAATCCAACGCCACCGTTTATTTGATAACTGACGATAGGCGATAGGATTCAGAAATTGCTGCCGTGATCGAAATCATGCAGAAAACACCATTACATGATTATTTTAGAACGAATTGCATAGGTTCTTTTAAAACTGCGTCCTTTTTAAGAAACCTTATATGGTTGGTAATACTTTTAAATGCGTATAAAATGAAAAACAGCGGCAAAATTCAAACTCAGTGGTAGAGTTCCCACAAGCAAATCCCACGAGAGTTACCCCAATTATTATCCATGCAAATATAGCGGCAATAAACATATTTATTGACGGCTTGACCTCTAGGTTTTCTTTGATTGTATTCATGCAAGAAATTAAACAACGTTCACCCAAATTTAATAAAGGTTGAAGACGTCATCGAAAGACAAAACGACATCTACAAAAAGATTCGTACATAATTATGCACCGAATTAAATAATCAGAATAAATACTACTAATATAAATCATAGAATGTAGTTTGCTTATTTTCAGAAAAATGAAATAATACTTTGTACCTTTGTAGACGTCACATGATGAACATGTGACGTATCGATGCAACGCTGAAAATTGTGACTACACACTTAGTATGAATGACCGTGACACAGAACGTGCGACCCCGACCGGACCGCACTCACCCAGTTTTTATAACAACACTTAGTTACTTAGCTCGTATGTCAGTGATAAGAATTTATAAGAAATCTTTGTATCTTTGAACTTAGCATTACACAATAGAGATTCACCATAATATGTAACAATAATAATGTCCTCCAGACCGAATTTCTTTCTTTCTTCTGTACTATCTGTGCAGGACAGGATTATAATGCTTACGTGAGTGCGCGAACACAGATGCACTGTGTATTCCTTCACTGTCTAGGTCAGATCTTTAGGGGACTCGCAATCCAATCACAACCGGAGAAAGACAGGGCACATGACCAAAGCCTTCACGCGCTCTTCGGGGGTAAAACACCGCCAACTTTTTGACACAGTCACATGTCAGTCACGTCGTGAGCTAAATCCAGATATTTTGTTGCCTTATCTGTTTTGTCTTTCACGAGGTTCTCGTCATACGGAAAGCCAATGTCGACCAAAATTTCCCTTGCCTTTGCCCGGCCTAACAACACAATATCACACTTATTCGCAAGAATATTTCTATCTGTGATGATGGCTCGATTCCAATAGAGCCTGTCACAGTAATTTATGTTGACGGCTTCCGGCGAGTATCTATAGTAAAGAAGTTTCTGATCTACGACACCGAACTGCAGATCGAGCACTTAGTGAAGAATGATGGCTACTAGTTTGTGTATTTATGTGTAAATACTTAGAGTCTATACCGCCGAACAAATGGAGGCATAAAGGGACATTAAGATGATATGTCTAACACACTCCCTTTTTTTATAGAAGAGGGGGCAAACGAGCATGCGGCTCACCTGATGTTTAGTGACTACAGTCGCCCATGATCAACCGCAACACCAGGGGAATTGTACGAAAGAGAACGAGCGGAACACAATCTTTTAAGAACCTGACTTATTTACGCCTATTAAGAGGCTTTCAAGCTTCATTCAAATAGAATTGCTAAAATCTAATGTGATGTTTAGCAGTTCTACAAGATGAAAGCGACTGGATGCGAATAACTTTAGATCATCCATAAAGAAAAGGTGGCTCATGTTTGTTCTTCCTTTCCAAAGCTGAAATTCTCTCTCGAAGGCCTCTAATAATGTACTGAGGGGTTTCAAAAAGAAGCAAACCAGATCGGATTCAAACAGTTGCTCTAGAAGATATTCCTGCTCCAGTCCACTCCCTCCTTCCCGTTTTCCGAACCATCACCCGCTCGCCTAGATGACAAATAATCGTTCTCTACATACACTGATTAAGAAAGTCTCATTAGTAATTTATGAGGCACTGAGTCCTAAGCCCAGGCGGCAGAGAAATTCTGACATCTACATTTAAGAATATTGCTAATTATCTAATTATTATTAGCAGTGTGATTACTTAGAGTTCACTCCTGCTGAGAGGTTGTCGGCAGCATTCACATCTGACTGTTGCTCTGGATCTTGCAGAGCCGCATCAGCCGTTTTAGGCTGCACTAAAAGTATCGAGAATGGAATATTTCCACTGTTCCTGTCATATTAAAATCTTCTTAATTGAAAACTCCTTGGTTTTAAGAATCGAATACCATTTATTTATTTAAAAAAAGATTCTCGGTCTTGTCACAAGGTTTTGTCAAACCTGTTTAGTCGTTGAGAAAATGGAATTGACTCGAGAAAATTCAAAAGCGGTGATTAATTATTACTTTCGAAGTGGTTTAACACAAAAACAGTGTGTTGACCGGATGATTTCTGCATTTGGCGATGAAGCCCCATCCAAAACCACAATTTATCGTGGACGTGTCAAGCTCAGTGATGATCCCCGTCAAGGTCGTCCAAAAACTGCAGTCACCCAGGAAAACGTTGATGCTGTGCGTAAGCTGATTGAGGAAGATTGACATGTGACATACCGCGAAATTCAGGCAACTTTAGACATTGGCATGAGTCAAATACAAATAATCTTGCATGAACAATTAGGTGTAAAAAAGTTGTTTTTCCGATGGATACCGCATTCGCTCTGTGAAGAGCAAAAAGCGGCTTGCGTTACTTGATGCGTCAGAACTCAAGAAAGATTCCACGCAGGATCCTCAAATGCTATGTCCAACATTGTATCAGGTGACTAATCATGGATATATGCGTACGAACCCGAAACAAAAAACCAGTCACGAGTTTGGGTGTTCGAAAATGAGTTAAAGCCAACAAAAATTGTTCGTTCACGGAGTGTTGCAAAAAAAAATGGTGACCACGTTTGTCTCCAAAACCGGCCATGTTACGACTATTCCGCTTGAGGGACAAAGAACAGTTAATGCAGAATGGTATGCTAGTATTTGTTTGCCACAGGTCGTTTCTGAACTCCGTAAAGAGAACTGCAGCCGCCGCATCATCCTTCATAACGACAATGCGAGTTTTCACACCGGACACAGAACAAAAGTATTTTTAGAGCAAGAAAATATAGAATTATTAGACCATCCGCCGTACAGCCCCGACCTAAGCCCTAATGATTTCTATATTTTCCCTAAAATAGTGAATAAATAGCGTGGACAGAGATTTTCATCACCTGAAGAAGCTGTGGACGCCTAAAAAACGGCCATTTTGGAGACCCCAACTTCCGAATGGAAAGGTTGCTTCAATGATTGGTTCCATCGTATGGAAAAATGTGTCAAATTTCGCGGAGAATACTTCGAAAAGCAATAAATACATTTTTAAATAGTAATGTTGTATCACTTCCTTGATTCCCGAAATTTGCACACCATTTTTTTTTGCAAAACTCGGTCTGCCAAGTTTTTCTTCGAACAAGTTATACTCAGAATGGATGACTACCAACACGAAGTCGTCTGGTAAGGATCGGGTGGATACGAGAGGCTGCTGGGTGGTCGTGCTGCACCTTGCGCATGACTGGTGGCTGACACACCCCGGCGACCACCAGGCAGTGGCCCTATGTGTTTGTAAATTCCAACGATTTTTGGACCGTCAATTGACGGCTGATGCCCAGGCCTGGCACCCTTTTATATGCTGTTGACATGAATACAGACCGACCATTGCACCTTGATTGATTTTTGCTGAAGCTTGGCGGTAATCTTGTTCTCAAGATGATCAATGACTGCACTGACATGTAATGACCTCGAGAGAGGATTGATTTCGGTCACGGCATTCACTCTCCACGGAGAATAGCCACCTGCGCAGTACATGATTATAAGTGCTCATTTCGGATGGATGGTACAAAGATTAAGGAGAGTAAAATTTTATTATGTACGGCAAAATACTCAAGCGGTACTCAAGTTTTGTCAAGTGAGCCATGGTAGCTCAGACGGTTAACGCTCGCTGTAAATATAACAGAACGCGAGTAACCCGGGTTCAATCCCCGCCTGCACCAATGAAATTGTTAATTGCAATTCTAAGTGCTGATTTACCACGTGCTCGGCGGTGAAGGAAACCATCGTGAGGAAACCTGCATATCTGAGGAATAAGAAAAAAAATATAATTCAAAGACATGTGAAGTACGCCAACACGCATTGGGGCAGCGCAGCGGACACGTCCTTACCTTAAAACACTCTAAGAAATGAGGGGAGGCCTGTGCCCAGCAGTGGGACGTATATAGGCTGTAACTTTACTTTACTTTTACTAAAGTTTTAGATGTCTTTAAGCCTCATGATGTCACAGTCACTTTGACTTAAAGTGAGAGAGAGAGAGAGAGAGAGAGCAAGATACTTAACGGTATCTTAAAATTAATAATAATGTCCTCCAGACCGTATTTCGGCCACGGCGGCCCGCCTCAACGGAGGCTAGCCATCGGCGCAGTACAGGATTATAGTGCCCAAGTGTATGCGCAAGCACAGGTGCACTCTCTATTCCCTCACTCTCATAATCCGATGGGACGGTAAACCGACACGACCGGAGAAAGATCAGGCGCAGGACCAACGGCTTTACGTGCTTTCCGAGGCACGGGGGTGAGACACCGCCAACTTCCTGACTCCGGTAATCTACTTTTACGGATTTTATCGCGTTTATTTTTACTTTTTATTTACTTTTATTTTTAATTCCCGACGTTTCGGGCGCTTTCCAGCACCCATGGTCACGGGGGACTGAGATGACTGACGTCCCCATGTCATTGTTAAACCCGGAGTACCTTCAGCTTTTTTAATTTTTGTTTATGGTCCGATCTATGCAAAATGAACTGACTATGTCCTGAGGTCTTGCAGTGGTATGCTTGGGTTTAGTTTTAATTTTATATATCAATAAGTGGTATGCTTGGTTTACATAATGATTTCTTATATTTACGCGAACACTACACATTGAAATAATACTAATTTTTACGGAATTTATCGCGTATATTTAACTTTTACGCTTTACAGCACTCATGGTCACGGGCGGGACTCCCGTGACCATGAGGTGCTGTAAAGCGTTCGAAACGTCGGGTATTTAAAAAGTTAAATATACGCGATAAATTCCGTAAAAACTAGTATTATTTCAATGGTATGCTTGGGTTTAATTTTAATTTTATATATCAATAAAATTAAAACTAAACCCAAGCATACCACTGCAAGACCTCAGGACATAGTCAGTTCATTTTGCATAGATCGGACCATAAACAAGAATTAAAAAAGCTGAAGGTACTCCGGGTTTAACAATGACATGGGGACGTCAGTCATCTCAGTACCCGTGACCATGGGTGCTGGAAAGCGCCCGAATCGTCGGGAATTAAAAATAAAAGTAAATAATAAAAATAAACGCGATAAAATCCGTAAAAGTAGTTTTAATCATGTGTAGTGTTCGCGTAAATATAAGAAATCATCCGGTAATCTACTGAGAATTTCTTGACGGAAAAACACAATAATTGATTTTTTTTCGAACCCAGGACCTCACGATCAGCAGTCCCAATACTACAACCACTAGACCAACGAGGCAGCAGATTATCAATAATGGTCACCAATTGTTGACATTAATAATAATGTAATTGTCTTCGTAACCACATATACTAAAATATAAGATTCCTATTTATCATATAAGAGGATATCGCACTACTACAACCACTAGACCAACGAGGCAGTTATCTTAAAATAAAGTAGTGTTTGAACATTTGTCTATAAGAATATTATGTATATTTATTAAATTTCGCTTTACGTAGTAGATTCTAGTTATTGATTTTGACAGATTTGGTAGTCATGCATTGATCGTATCGATCTCAATGAGAAGTAAGTAAAAAAAATAGGAACTTTTTTACTTTTCAACCTTGCAAGTACTTAGCAAACCCTGCAATAATATAAAATAGTTATTCGTGTGTATTTTATAGAACTTCAACCATTTCATGCATCATAGCATTCACGCCCGTTATCTTTTATCGTAAACTAATGCAAGCTACCCAAAGATTTAAATCTTTGAAGCTACCGCGATTATTGGTACAAACTAGGAATTCGGAACCATATTTTTAACAATGAATAGCTTTAGTTTTATCAATAGATAGCATAAAAAATATTTTAAAGGCCAAAGTCTGTATCCCCCACCTTTTATACAAAAGTCTAATGCGTTCTAAGTAGTCTGTTAATATGATCTTAAGCTGCTTTTAATATGTTTTTTGTATAAGTCATCTTGGATTGTCCTGCTGTGGGCTCTCTGTTTTCTTTGTCATGATCACGCTCTTAATCCTGACACTGTACACTCACCACACACACTACGATCTTATCACATTACGTTGAATACAAGTAGGTTCCTCACAGTCCTCATCAGCTCTTTAACTGTCAATTGCAGCACGAATTGGTCGCTCCAACTAGGAAAGGACCACACTCGTTAGCCTAATGCTGCTGTGTTTTAGATGCTGCGTGAAGAGAACTAGAGATCCTTTGGACAGGAAACGAAGAATTCCGTGTTAGTTCTCAGGGGTGATAACGCATCTGAATTTAGATTCTTAATCGAGCCTCAGCATCCATTTACTCCTCTGTATTAGGTGGGCTGTGCGATTTTTTGCCACCCTTAATCTATAATAATCTATAGGAGGTTGCGTCTTATATCAGCAACGGGACAAAATGTGGTAGTAAATAATCTTTCGACGCCACCACACTATACAGGTAGGCTAGGATAAACTAATGCCTCTGTATTATCCCTTTCACCTACAACTAATATAGACCACGTATTATCTTATATATTAGTAGCCTCGAATTCGATATAACTTGATAGAACTTTTGTTACGATGATGAAATCCGTTATCGGTTTCTAAGTAATCTATCCGTCTTAACAATACTGATTTTGTTATACGAGTAACCTTTAAGATATGTCAATAAATACTCTCAAACATTTAAGTAAATTATCACGTCTTAGTAACGACTTTAAATTATAAAATAATCATGGATTTTTTATGAAAAACGTTACCCCCTCTTTTCTCCTGTGTCGTGGAGCAGTTGCAGTTTAGCAAATTACATACATAAATTGCACAATGAATAAAATCCAAAAAATTACTTGTGGGCCATACAAATACTTGTTCCGTGCGGGATTCGAACACGCGGACCTCAGTGCTGTAACTCATTGCTAAGCCTGTGCCACGGAGCCGTGAAATATATTAGAAGTAAATATAACACGGTAGTGCCCCCGCCAAGTCGAGCAAAAAAGAGGCACGGTCGTACCATTCTTTTCTCGAAGCAATACAGGCTGTTTTCGACCCCCTTTAACTTCGTAGTAGATAAAACTAGAAGCCTGAATTTCCAATAACTGAGTAGACATTGTATAAACATGGTATATTTCAAATATCATTCAATTTTAACCAGTGGTTTAAGAAGTATAACTAGTCCAAGTTTCTTAATTTTGTACCTCACTGACTGACCGATCATCAAAACTATAAAGTACTTATAGCAGCCAGAAGCTTCAAATTTAGAATACAATTGGTGTTTAGTGTACAATTTAAGGAAAAACCATTGAGCTACTATGTACTACGCACTAGAGGTGACACTGCATTCAGCTACTATGTTCCACTCAACTGCAGTGCGTACACCGCACTTTAATCAGTCACTCGCTAGTCGCTTGTAGAGTTGACACGTGTTATGTTGATTTAAAAAAATCTCGTGATAAAAATATGTCGTCGTGCGTACTTAGATATTGCACAAATAATTCAAGAAATGTCAGTAAAAACCAAGGAATTACTTTTCATTGGTTAATAAGATACTTAATCAATAAAAAGTATTATAAATTAGTAACAAAACAAATTATTCCTAAGACGCCATCTCGTGTCACGTAATATAGATTATGAAATTAATTTGTTCAGATGCGACATTTCTGTGGGTACTTAAGTATAGGACGAATATAATACACATTTTTTATGTAGAAACGTATGAGTTATCATAATTAGGCCAAATTTTTTATATTTAAATCTGCTAATTATTCTTATATTTTATTTTTAGGTTTCCACATCAGTCAAAGTGGAATAAATTCGTAAATTTTTAACTATCGCGTGCCCAGTATTTATAAACGACTCTTATTCCAATTTAAATAAATATATTTGTAATTTAAATGTTATTATACAAGTTTTGTTGAACATACATTTAGTACGTTTTTTTTTTTAATATTTGAGATAGATAACTTTTAAAATATTGAGATAAAAATATCATTAAAATTTAATTGTGATATAATATTATATTAAATAAGCAAATGTAATATACAAAATAAATGACAAAATTTAAAAAATTGTTCTCGATATAATTTACCTATTTAACAGTGCAATCTATATATTACCTACTGATCATTCTACCTATGCTTATTCTATGATGAAAAAACCGACCGCGGGAACACAGAGTAGCGCACATTTTTTGTTTGAAATAGCTGTTCTAGTACGTAAGTACATATTACTTCAATGGGAAAAACTAAAATATTTTTTATTTCGGTCCAGTTTTCTAGATAAATTAACTGCATAAATAACTTTGTAATCCCATTCAAATATTTAGCATTACAAAGTTATATTTGCGGTGAATGAATCAGTGCACTTCTATTAGTATAATAGGCGTAGATAGGTACGTTGTAGGACTATCTACAAAAAGAAATGAGATGCTATCAAAAACATAACTTGTAAAAAAATACAAGTCTCGCAACTCAGTTCTTCTACCATAAAAAGTTGTGAGATCCATGTAATACCAAGTCGTTTAATTTATTCAGTCCCTACTTAAGGGTCCTTCTGTTTTAAGTTATTGCGTAATTAGCTAACCTAACATTTTATATATATATATATATATATATATATATATATATATATATATATATATATATATATATATATATATATATATATATTTTTTATAGAAGAGGGGGCAAACGAGCTTGCGGCTCACCTGATGTTAAGTGACTACCGCCGCCCATGATCAACCGCAACACCAGGAGAATTGCGGGTGCGTTGCCGGCCCTTTAGAAAGGAGTAAGCTCTTTTCTTGAAGGTCCCCAGGTCGTATCGGTCCGGAAAAATCGCCGGTGGTAAACTATTCCACAGAGAGGTTGTACGTGGAAGAAAACTCCTTGTGAAACGTACAGTGGTGGACCGCCAAGCATCCAGATGGTGTGGATGGTATCGGGACGTTTGCCGTGTAGTGCGTTCACGAAATTTGGCGGCTGGGATTAATCCGAACAATTCCTCAGAGCACTCTCCGTGATAGATGCGATAAAATACGCAAAGAGATGCAACATCTCTTCGCAGCGCCAGTGAATCGAGCCGATCGGAAAGCACTTGGTCGTCGACGATTCGAGCCGCTCTGCGCTGGATGCGATCAAGTGGAAGGAGCTGGTACTGGGGAGCCCCAGCCCAGAGATGAGAACAGCATTCCATGTGCGGCCGAACCTGCGCCTTGTAAAGTTGCAGGCGGTGTGCCGGCATGAAATACTGTCCCGCTCTGCTGAGCACGCCAAGCTTTTTAGAGGCCAATTTGGCCTTCCCTTCCAAGTGACCACGAAACTGCACGTCACTCGATATGTCGACGCCGAGGATTCCGATACTGGCTGAGGCAACAAGGGGAGTGCCTTGAAACTGAGGGGATACGACAAAGGGGTTCTTTTTAGCGGTTAACGCGCAAACTTGTGTCTTCTGGGGGTTAAACTGGACTAGATTTAGTCGTCCCCAATCCGAGACTCTGTTCAGCAAAGACTCGACTTCAGACACAAGTTTGTCCCGGCACTTGGAGACGTTTTCCCGAGAAATATAGGCTCGGCCGGTGTAAAGAGCATCACCAGTGCTGTCATCCGCATAGCAATGAATGTTACGGGTATGCAACATATCATTGATATGCAGAAGAAACAGCGTCGGCGATAGCACGCAGCCCTGTGGAACACCAGCATTAATCATATATGTATCGAAATTTCTCGAACGCTGCCCAGCCGAGTCAAATCCGTCGATTGACCTCTCGATCGAAGTTGAACTTACCTTGGACTTAATTTGACTTGAACTTAACTTACCTGGGACTATTGGTCCCAGGTAAACATATTCGTCAACAACTTCGAGCTTAGCGCTCCCAACAACAACCGGCATAGGTGGACGTTACACATAATCTTTGTTTTGTCCATGTTTATCTCAAGACCTATCCGTTGGGAGGCACTAATGAGGTCATTGATCATAGTGCTTAGGTCCTCCAGTGATTCTGCCATAACGACTATATCCTCGGCAAATCAAAGAAACAAATCAGGAGATGGGCAGCAGCATCTTCTTCTTCATCAGCAGATTGCAAATCGTGGCAACTATGGCAAATATCCCGCTATGAGGCAATCTATGGGGGAGGCCTATATTCAGCACAGGACTTTAATCAATAGGCTGTAACGGTACCGATAGCGAAAGTCCTGCCTTATCTCTGTCATCTTGTCGTTCTTTGTTAATGTAAGTGTGTGATTGTCCAATATTTTTTTAATGCGTAGGTAGTTTTGGACAGACTGACCAAAATACAACTTGTTCGTCAGGTTTAGAATACCGGTATCTGTCAATAGTTTTAAATTATTGTTAAATTATGCTTTACGATTTTAGTAAACTAAAACGTCTTAACGGAATTTATCCATATTCATATTTTTTTATTGTTCAAACAGGAACATTTTATCGCCACTAACGCGAGCCAGTTCTCAGATGGGAGTGACTTCCTCAAACTATGGATCTTACGAATATTCAAAATGATCTCATTTTTTCATGAATAGCATTAGTTTTTCTAGTGATTAAAATATTTGATGCCTAAAGTTTGGTTGGTATAATCATTCACGGAGTTTCCACCCAAAATTTATACAAAGTTTCAAGTATCTAATTCGTTCTTCGCAGTCTGCATCAGACAATTTTTTTCGACAAAAACTTCTAGTTTGTCCGGATTTAAGTAGTTTATCTTCCTTACGTTCGTTGCGAGCTTATTTATCGTTGGAAATCAAATAAATTGCTTGTACAAAAATTTAAGGTGAACGTCCTGTCACTGAACTACCTCGACTTCAAAGAATTACAAATTAAATACATATTATATTTCCTATTCAATTTTTTGTCAATTTTATGTGCGCTTTTTTATATATTATACCGTATACTGCGTGGTGAAGGAAAACACGTGTTAAACCTGCGTGCCTAGATAATAAATATTTCGAGCTGAATAAGGGATCGTTCAGAACGCTGAGTCTGCGGAAACATTATTTTAATAACATCTGTATATAGCGTGGTTCCGTAATCTTTGCTGGAAACACTTATTTGTTCGCTAAAGTAGAAAATTGCAACTCGTACCTGTAAACATTACACAGCCTATATATCCTACTGCTGGACACAAGCCTCCTTTCATTTCGGTTCAGTTTTAGAATTATTATTTTTTGTTTCCTCACGATGTTTTCTTTCACCGCCGAACACACGGTAAATCAGCACTTAAAGTTGAAACTTCATTGGTGTAGGTAAGGTTCGAACCAGGATTAATCGCGTAATGTGAAATTTGCAGCGAACGCTAAGCCCCTGAGCTACCACGACGTTGGAAAAATTTAAATTATATGAAAGGTCACTTTATTCTCCCAACGCCTAAATGTGCGCTTAGTTTTGTGCACTTACGAAATAAAAGGATTCACTCACACCTTAAATGTAGATTATTTATCGAAATGAGAATATCACGAAATAAAGAAACAAGAAATAAAGGTTGCATCATTGTTGCAGCATATCAAAGTTCACCGCCGAACATTGCATATTTTTTTTTTTTATAGAAGAGGGGGCAAACGATCATGCGACTCACCTGATGTTAAGTGACCACCGCCGCCCATGATCAACCGCAACACCAGGAGAATTGCGGGTGCGTTGCCGGCCCTTTAGAAAGGAGTAAGCTCTTTCCTTGAAGGTCCCCAGGTCGTATCGGTCCGGAAAAATCGCCGGTGGTAAACTATTCCACAGAGAGGTTGTACGTGGAAGAAAACTCCTTGTGAAACGTACAGTGGTGGACCGCCAAGCATCCAGATGGTGTGGATGGTATCGGGACGAATGTGGATGGTATCGGGACGATGCATATTTACAAAAGTTGCCACGCTTGGCAAGTGGGTTGGCAACCGCAGTTTTTTATTTTTAATCTTTATTAAGAAGACGCTGCTACCCTTCTGATTTGTTTCCGTCTGTTGCCTCTAACGACTTCCACGGGATGATATGGGTAATGAATATTCTTACACCAACACTTCACGGTATTATATTGCATCATATATGCAATCTTACTGGTCAATTTCTATTTAATCTTAGTTAATAGAAGAGCAGTTGAATCCTTAATTTGAGTACATACTTTTGGTACATCAATCAATAATCATTAATTAAATTTAATTTACTAAGTCTATCTTCAAACTCAATAAAAATTTAATTAAGTACTTATTGTTTTATTCATTAATAGGCAATTTTTTTATTTAATCATTTTTATAATATTTTAATCAAAACTGCAATAAAACTGGAAGAGTAACAGACCAGCTTTTTTATTAAAGCCAGAGGAATTGGGATAAAACTTTTTAGCATAACGCACTTTCACCTACTTGGGAAACAATATGTATCATATGTATAACTACATGTATCAATAAGTAATTAGTTATCAATAAGTAATTATTTATCTTGGCACTAAAATAACATCTTTCGATCTCCTTTCCTTTAAAATACAAACATGCGCATCCAACTGAAGCAGCATCAAACGAGTAAAATGTTTATTTATTGAAGAAATACACCATAGATAAATTACTAAGTTAATTGCGTGCATTGACTACGCATATTAAACGTTTAGAAATAGGACAACGGATTTCCCAATCACATCAGCTCATCTTAGTTTTCCGTTTCTCGTCATAAGTACGCGCAAAACAATAGAGCCGTTAGCTTAAAAAGGAAAAGTTTTATGAGTTTTAGATATCTAAGGGAGGGGAGAATGAGTACTGAACAGGACATCGACTCACACACGGCACAGTGGTTTTTCTGAAGGCTGCGGCGCGGGCCGCATGTCAACGCCGCGCCTGACCTCGCACGACCCTATTAATATAAGAGGCATCGTCCATCGTACATAGTATTCGAACTAATCCCAAACATGAAGTTCCTCTGGACCTTTTTGTGCCTATTGATTACCATAGGGATGGCCTTGTCCACCCCCGCTCCAGCTAACGGCTTCGTATTTCCAGACGATGTGCGACAACAAAGAAAATTGGAGCCTATTACTCCGCCCGTTCTACCGGTCCTAGAGCACCTGGAGCGAGATCCTAGTACGCTACTCCCGGGTGAGGGTGGTAGCAAAAGTTTTCCTGGACAAGTGAAGCCTCGTTTTGGCTTTGGAGGGGGATTCAACGTGGCTCCAACAGGAACAGGGGGCCTGACAGCCAGTATAAGCAGCAGCGCGAGTGGGGCAGGCATCAGTCATGCAGCTTCACAATCGTTCTCATTTGGATTTCAAGAGGGCTTCAGTGCATCGCATTCAGCAAGTCAAGCTTCCTCATTCAACGGAATTGGAAGGTTAGACAATTACTGAGTAAATTAAATATTTTTAATATTATCAAAATCTTCACATTGAAGTTAATTACTATAAATTGTGAACAAAATTTGTGTGATATGTTTAATTGCTGACGCTATTTTTAGGGTTCCGTAGTCAACTAGGAACCCTTATAGTTTCGCCATGTCTGTCTGTCCGTCTGTCCGTCCTCGCTTAATCTCTGTGACCATTAGCACTAGAAAGCTGAAATTTACCAATATGTGTATCAATCACGCCGACAAAGTGGTAAAATAAAAATTGGAAAAAAATGTTTTATTAGGGTAGCCCCCTATATGTAAAGTGGGAAGTGACTTTTTTTAATTTCAACCCTAACGTGTGATATATTGTTGGAAAGGTATTAAAAAATGAATACGGGTTTACTAAAATCATTTTTTGATAATGTCAATAATTTCGGAAATAATCGCTCCAAAAGTAAAAAACAATGTGTCCCCCTCCCCTCTAACTTTTAAACCATAAGTTTAGAAAATATGAAAAAAATCTGAAAAGTAGAACTTTATAAGGACTTTCTAGGAAAATCATTTTGAACTTGGATGGAAACAACAGTACCCACTACCGGGAGCAGTTGCAGGAGCGCGGAGCGCTGCTGGAGCGCGAACATAATGGATACCCACCTTTAAACTCATAAGTGGGAACGCTCGTTGTGACGGACGGGAAACTACGGAACCCTACACTGAGCGTGGCGCGATACGCTCTTGGCCGGTTTTTAATTCTGTCTGCTATAATATATTCATTATATCTTGACCGTGTAGTGGTGGTGAATCCACTAGAATCCACTGTAGGTATATCCACTACCCCATATCATCCTGTGGGTGTCGTAAGAGGTGACAGAGATATGAAACATGAGATGAGCAGCATCTTAATGATAAATCAAAGTAATAAAAAAACTATAATTGCCAACCCAATTGCCAAGCGAGGCAACCAGGGCAAATGAGCAATCTTTGGGCAGACCTATGTGTAAGAGTGAATTTTTGATAGGCTGAAGTAGTAATGATGTATTATGATAACTACCGTTGATTGACATTTTTAGCGAAACTTTCATCGGTTAAAAATATTTTGTTTAGTTAAGTCAAAAGCCAACTGCATCTATAGACTTCCTACATCTCTTCCCATGTCATCGCTCCGTCAAGGGGGCCCGCCTTACACTTCGCTTACCTCTACGACTATTGATACTTCTTCCCCACAGCTGCTCTGTTCTTCGAGCTATATGGCGGGCGCAGAGCCACTTAATCTTATTAATCCGTTAGACTATATCGGTCTATGTGTTCTTTCCATTAAACCTCCTTATATTCAGTAAATCGATTTTATTAACATCTCAGTTGGAAGTTAAATATAGCATTGATCACTTCTGAACTTGCTGTCATGAAATTTGAAAAATGTCTACCTGTTCATGAAATTTCAGCACAATCGGTTAAGCCTTTCAGAAGATTGGTCTGGCTAGACAGACAAAATGTTTACAAGAGATTCCATGGTTAATAAAGAAAAAAAGTTTTTTTTTAATGTCTTAATGGCACAGTATTTTCGATATTACAGACTGGCCCTTCTATTTTATATATATATATATATATATATATATATATATATATATATATATATATATAAATTTAAAGCCGTTATTAAGAAGACGCTGCTGCCATCTCCTGATTTGTTTCCTCTGTCGCCTCTTACGACACCCGCGGAATCATATGGGGTAGTGGATATTCTTATACCGCCACTATACAGCTTATTGTCGTATATGATTCTTTTAAATAAGCAAATACTATCTTAAGATTAAACCATCACCAAAACTGCGTACGCAAAAATTATGCGTAAATATATTATGTCAACAACTTGATTATAGACGACATTGGACGTATCTTTGGTGTCAATTTACTTTACTCATATACATTACGGATACATATATTATGTATCCGTATAGGAGTTAAGTAAATTGCTCTATACATATAAATATATTACCGTCTGTTTGTAATATCGAGGCTTTAATTTATCCGAAAAACTTGGACATTTTTTCTTTTTAATATTTTAATAAAGTCATATTAATAAATCTTCAATTATTATTATATAGAGCTCTACATATGCGCTACACACGTATATAAACTGTTCTTTTTTGGTATTTACTTCAATAAACAAAGTTTATTAACGTTGTATTACGTATAAAATAAATAGGCAACCTTAGAAAATTAATTTTTGTGTGTAATGTAAAATAATTATTATCAATATACTAGCAAGCAACAAGCAAGCTTTGCCTGTCTTGGATAATTATGGGTCTATTAATATGATTTTTTTCTCGATTTCACTAAAGTTTCTAAGTTTTTTACATTGAGGTATATGTACTACGTACTAGAGAAGCCATTCCAAACAAAAAATGTGCACTACTCTGTATCCGTACATGCGCGGGAAACAGTAGAGTCGCGCATTCGCAGTTGATATAAACGCGCGAAAATTGTCATAATAAATAATTGTTTATTTAGATTGTATTGTTATTCGAGTACATTTTTTTTAATTTTCGTTTATTTTGCATATGTGCTAATTTAATATAAAATTATTATTAGCGCCGCTCCACACTGCATGAATATCGAAGCCACAATAACAGGTGTACGGATTGCAGCACAGTTCAGTTGAACATAGTGAGTGTGGAATGCAAAATCTAGTGCGTATGGCTTTTTAGACAAAATGTAGCCTAGATCGTTTCTAGTATTGTTTTCTATCTGTTCGTGATGTTTCATTAAAATCGTTACAGCCATTCTGATGACTAGCCCGAAAAGACACACTGACAGACATACCAAAACCTTTTTTATAAACAGTTATTCATGTCTTAATGGAATGCAAACAACCCCCTTAGCTCAATTAAATGTAGTTATATCAATATTACAGATAGACAGTTAATTTTTATTTGTGTGTACATAGATTAATCAAAACCCAGAACGTTACAAAAATCACAGTTCTGCCTGTTTTAGACATTTTTAACCGACTTTGAAAGGGTGGAGGTACTCAATTCGACTGTATGTTTTTTTTTGTGTATAAATACGTGGTGCCATGCTGCTAGCTATATTATGGCTGTAGCACGAATGGGTCGGCTCGATCGGGGAAGAACCATGCTCGCATAGAATACTCGCGTATAATAGGAGCTCAATACTGCTGTGTTTTGTATGGTGAGTGTACAGAACCGGAGACCCTTTTTACTGGAAACGAGACATTCCAACTTAGTCCTTAGAGGTGGGAACGCATCTGCATTTTGATTCCTAATCGATAATATAGATGTAGATTTCTATAGGCTACAGCATCCACTTAACATCAGGTGGGCTATGTGCTGAATTTTTTTCTATCTGAACCGGTTTTGATGATTCTTTTTTTATTTGTATAGATTTTGAGTTATCCTTAATAATGAATATTTAATTGACTTCGAATACATTAATGATGTTCTCATTTTATTAATATTGAAGTTATTTGTACAAACTTTTTAATCTCACCACTTGTTAAGTAATTAAAAATCTTAAACAAGCGTAATATACGCGATATACGTACAGACTTACCGGTATTGAGTACAATAAGCTGTCAATTAAATCAAAAGCATTTCATTGAAATACAAACCTCCTTTTTTCCTATGTAGGTCCGCTATGAAAACTCACAATTAAACATTTGCATCATGTCAAATATGACTCAAAAATATAAGTGAAATATTCATGCACTTTTTATCAAAAAGTAATGTTGAAAACTAGTTACATCCTGTATATGTCCTAATACTGAGCGCATGTTTTGTCCTTTTATTTCTGAAAGTTTTTAAAGTAAGGAAGTGTCCACTCTGCCTGCAACCACAGAATAAATCGTACCTGCAACTCTATCACTCTGCCGCAATACGTGTTGGCAGACTTCACAACGTTTCCTTTCACTTCCAAGCACATGTTAACTCAGCAAAATAATTATAAAATATAGTTCTTTTATTAACTTACTTTAGCAATAGCCGTGGCATAAATGTATATCACAGTATTTTTTAAATATAATCTAAACTTATTAACATAACATTTAAATATACAAAAATTTTATGCCATAGTAAAAAAGCTAAAACTAAATACTTAATTTTTCATACAATCTCCCCACTGTATTACCAAGACGCACCAAGCGTCTTGGTAATACAGCGGGAGATATATACTTAGCATTTGAGCAAGAAGGAATTTTAAAATTTAAGTCTCCTAATTAAGAGAGAAGTTTGATATAAATATGTGTACGTATTAAGTATCTAACATTTACTTAAGCGCCCGCTCGAAAAGAGATTAATGCAAAATATAGTTGTCGAATTAAAAATCACAAGGCCAGGCACTCACTAGCTCGCTACACAAGTTTGATAACCCGCACAGCAACCCATTGCTGTCACTTCCGCGTAATAGGCACGCTTTATAATCGATATTCCAAGATCAACGAGTTAATTTCTCATGATAGTAGATCACCTTTTAAATGTATGAACATTGTTCCTTCCATGTCAGTAACGTTCAAGATTATACTCTGAAGTATTACACTTTAGAAATATATAGTTAGTTTTAGTCACTTTTTTCTAAGTAACGTTTAAAAAGTTTGGTTAGATCTATTTTTATTAAAAAATCAGAAGTCCATGGGATATAACTCAGTAGTCACTTCACTTCACGATCACTTGAACTCTAGGTTAGTTTGAAGCTTAAATGTTATAATCTTAATATATATAAATTACGTGTCACGGGCAAACAACCGCGATGGACTCCTAAACTACTTAACCAATTTTAATCAAACCAACTTGAGAGATAGGTTTTTTGCCCATGAGTGACCCACAATATTTTTGCGAATTTAAGGATTTTTAATAGAACATGACAAAGGGTCGTCGAAAAGCGCAGAACAACGTCTGCCTGGCAAACTAGTTCAATATAAAAAAGGAATTAATTTTAAAATAACAATAGTATTTATTATAATAGGAAATGGAAAGACCGTTAAATGACATTAACAGACATAAATACATAACTTCACGCCTTTCATCTCCCACCACATAGTCCCAAAATCAACGAACTACTCGAACCACCCCTTACCAAAAGAAAATTGGCTTCAATTGGAAAATTGTGGAACAAGTGTCAGGTGGCTAACCCATCGACTACACAAACCCAATTTTTCTTTCTTAAAATCTATTAAATTACGGTGCAGGAATATGCATAACGCCATATCATCCCATGAATGTCGTAAGAGTTGGAGTCGAGAAAAGGAAACAAAAATTTAAAAAAAAATGTTAAACCGCGTGGCTACTATTGCAAATATTCTATGAGGCCATGTATTATGGAGGCCTATGTTCACACAGACTTTTTGATAATGATGACGACTACCAGTGGTGGTGTAAGAATATCCACTTTTTCATATCATCCCGTGGGTGTCGTGAGAGGCGGCGGAAGACGCGGGAAACCAATTAGAAGATGGACAGCAGCGTCTTTCTAATAACGATTAAAAACAAAAAAAACTGTGGTTGCCATCCCCTTGTAACACGTGGCAACGGTGGCAGTATCCCCCTATAAGGCAATCTATGGGGGAGGCCTGTAGGCTCTAACGTATAATGAAATGATACACACAATATAACGTAGTGTTATTGTTTGGATATTTTAATAGCAACTTAGTTTTGGCGACCGTGCAGCTTAGTGGTTTAAAAAATTTATTATCACGCCGCGAGCTTAAGTTTAAATCCTAGGCGGAGCCAATATTTCTAGGCTTATTTCGTTGTTGTTCTTCATATTTCAGACAATAAGAGATGAGACACCGTAACACCTCCTGCGCCGTTTTAGCCGCTGATTATACATTACACGATAATAAATTATTTATTTATTATTTATTGAACCAAAATATATACAGAATAGACTCAAAGGACGGACTTAATGCAAAAACTTTCTCTGTCCATCCATGTCTGAGCAATAATTCTAAGAAGACGGTTATAGAAAACAAGAAAAAAAAACAAGTAACCATAAACAAACATATCAAAACATATAGGTAAACATTTTCGGAAATCTACCTGGAGAACAATTTCTATATCTACGTAGCATGATTGTAGCACGACTGGGAAATACCTACAATCACTCTTGGAATAGCAACGTGGAATTAGCTTAGTGCTGCTGTGTTTCATATGCTTAGTGTAGATAACCCGACAACCTATTCACTGGAAACGAGGCATTCCACCTTTGTCCTCAGGGAAGACTTTTACATTTTACTTAACAGAGGGTAAATGTAAATACACAACATACACTTACCACCAGGTGGGCTGTGTGCTCGTTTGTCACCCTTATTTTATAAAAAAAAAACATAAAATATAGCTTTGAATGTGACGGAAGTGTGAAATAGTTGTTCCAGGTCTAAACGTTTGTTCAATTTGTGTATGTAAAACACCTTCATGATACGGGAGAAAAACCCAGTGATGGGTGAATAACAGCTTAGTCTTCATTAAGTTGTCTTGATACCTTGTCTTGATTAAGTTAACAAACTGTGACTAATTTAACTGCCATCCACTCTCGGCATAGATCAAATATGGCCCACGTTGCTCTGGCCTATGTTACTCTACGCGCGAGGCGCGGCGCAGTGGACCAGAGGCCGGTGGCCCGTGTTGGTGTGTAGATTTTGACGGCTCCGTGGCGCAGTGGCTTAGCAATGAGGTACAGCGCTGAGGGCCGTGGGTTCGAATCCCGCACGGAACAAGTATTTGTATGGCCTACAAGTAATTGTTCCGGGTCTGGATGTTTGTCCGTGTGAAATTTATGTTTGTAAACTGCCCCCACGATACAGGAGAAAATCCTAGTGTGGAGGTAATTTTTTTTTTAAATTTTGTAGAATTCCTACAATTACTCTCAATAATTGTAGGAATTCTACACATTTTTAACACAGCTCTTTCTTAATTCAAATTTGAGTTTTGCTAAACACCTAACAAAACAATGATCTGATGCGTAACCGAAATATTTCATAATATCGTTTAACGTTTTGTACAGAGCCGTACCGCAAAGTAACTATACGAATTCAGCTGATGCTAACATTGTTACTTATGTAAATATGCATTGTCAAATAGTTGAATATGCAGCAACATTAACAATGTAATCACCAATTACGTCAACGGATTTTGTAAATTAAACTGAGTAATACCTAACTTCTTTATTATATTTTACATGATTAATAATTTCAAAACGTATTCAAGTTAAGAGCTTTTATAAAATATTTACGATCTATAATAGCTCACCTTTTACCACGTTGTGAAATATGGTAATTACGATAGCGCGTAAAGCAATAACCTTCTTTTGAATAAAAAACATTTTACTAATTGGCAAACCAGAATCATAAGATTATCAACATTTCTTCAATAGATTTCTATATAACTATATAGGATGGTGAGCAGAAATCCTAAATCCGAGGCTTCTAATACCTACTGCAAAGATTCTTTCCCCCTCAACTATGGCCATCATACCAAAGGGGATTCACTATAATAATTATGTCAGCAACCAAAAATAGCCGTTATGCGGTTATTGATCTAAATCTAAAAAAGAATTATAGGAGCACTAACTATAGGAGAAACCTATTTACCAGAATTAGACTGTAAAACAAGACAAATAAGAAAAAGTTGAATTAGTGAACAAAATTTAAAGAGTATTTAATGTAATATATGATATTTTAACGCAACTCTCAGATACTTTTAATCAATATAGATTATAAATAATACTTTTTGAAAGTCACTTCTTTTAATTTACCATTGGTTCGGAGAAATCTTCTATCCAAGGAAGGACCAGCAAGAAACCCAGTGGGACTTCTTTCACTTTACCTTTCATAATTTAATTACGAACCTAAGCAATATTATTTAAGGAAGAATTATTATTATTAGATCACAGATTACCCCCTAACGGACACAAGCGCATTAACCAAAAACAAGTTTGTAGTAATGTATATAATATTTTTTATCAATATTGACTAAAAAACATCAAACACATTATTCACGATTTAGTAGACAAGTGTATTGACCGCTGAGTCGCTTCGTTACCAAATATTTCACAGCTCTTATTGGTATATAAGTAATTATTTTAAACTCACAATCTTCAACTTTGCGTGATGCTTTGTCCTATGGACAAATATCTATCTATATCAAAATGAAGGTATGTTGACAATCCTAAGGACTAAAATGGAAATCCTTATCTTTAGTAAGAAGAGAGGCCAGTTCTTGTCATTTACGAGTATCATTCGAAACACATCAACTTTGTTCCGCTATTTTTTGTGAGAACGTGGTTTTCTTTCCCTTTCTTGCGGCGACCATTTAATTCTGCCGCATGACTCTACCACGTAAAAAGTATATATTAGAAATTACAATACAATCAGTGTATATTATACGTATTTATTTCGAATATTGGAGATATAATTTAAAACTTTAACATACAAAGCTATGAGTTGGAAATCCATGACGACCGTTTTGCACTTAAAACTTACGTTATTAAAATTACTTTTTCAATTATATATTACGAGGGCGGCACTGAAAATTTCGGGAATCAAGGAAGTGACACAACATTACTATTTAAAAATGTATTTATTGCTTTTCGAAGTATTCTCCGTGAAATTTGACACATTTTTCCATACGATGGAACCAATCATTGAAGCAACCATTCCATTAGGAAGTTGGGGTCTCCAAAATGGCCGTTTTGTAGGCGTCCACAGCTTCTTCAGGTGATGAAAATCTCTTTCCACGCAATTTATTCTTTATTTTAGGAAAAGTATAGAAATCATTAGGGCTTAGGTCGGGGCTGTACGGCGGATGGTCTAATAATTCTATGTTTTCTTGCTCTAAAAACTCTTTTGTTATGTGTGCGGTGTGAGAACTCGCATTGTCGTGATGGAGGATGATGCGGCTGTTGCAGTTCCCTTTACGGAGTTCACAAACGACCTGTGGCAAACAAATGCTAGCATACCATTCTGCATTAACCGTTCTTTGTCCTTCAGGAGGAATAGTGGTAACGTAGCCGGTTTTGGAGACAAACGTGGCCACCACTTTTTGCAACACTCCGTGAACGAACAATTTTTGTTGGCTTAACTCATTTTCGAACACCCCAATTCGTGACTGGTTTTTTGTTTTGGGTTCATACGCGTATATCCAGGATTCGTCACCTGATACGATGTTGTATGCAGCATTTGAGGATCCGGCGTGGAATCTTTCGAGAGTTCTGACGCACCAAGTAACGCGAGCCGCATTTTGCTCTTCACAGAGCGAATGCGGTATCCATCGGGAAAACAACTTTTTTACACCTAATTGTTCATGTAAGATTATTTACATGTAAGATTATACACGTACGCATAGGTTGGCTCGACCGAGGGAGGACTACGCTCTCACGGAATGCCAACGTAAAATAGTAGCTTAATGCTGCTGCGTTTCGTATGGTAAGTTTAGAGAACCGGAGACATTTTTTACTGGAAAAGAGGCAATCGATCTTTGCAAATTCACGGTTGACAACGCACCTGCATTTTGATTCGAAAACAACAGCAACCACTACCATCAGTTTGACTGTGTGCTTCGCTTGTTACCCTCACCCTGTAAAAAGTACTTTAAAGTTATTTACTTACATATAAAAAAGACGCAACTGTTACATTATTTTACATTAGTATTTTTTTCATTATATATATATATATATATATATATATATATATATATATATATATATATATATATATATATATATATATATATATATATATATATATATATATATATGAAAGATGAATAATAACTAAGTGCTTTCTATTTAATATAATAAAATAGTGAACATTATTTTTCCAGTTTTGGAGGTAGTCATGCAAGCAGTCAGGCTGCGTCGTTCAGCGGTGCAGGCACATCGGTAGCCGCTGCTGCTGCGTCAGCAACTGCACAAAGTAGCAACTTCGGAAGTCAGAGCGCTTCCTCTGCATTCGGGTTCAACTCCCTAAATGGAGGATTCTCTAGACCGGAAGTAAGCTTTAATGCAAATAAATTTATTAAAGGAATTCCCAATTTAAAAAAGTTCATAACATTTCATCGAACGTTAAGCCTACTTAACGTTCGACACAGCGGAAATTCGTTTGAACATCTAGCAGAAATCATTTATAAATAATAAAATAAGTTATAATTTCTTAAAATACCTATGTCAAGTTTCTTTATCTTTTATAAGAACCACGTCACAATATTGTATGCAATTAATAAGGCTTAAAAGAAATGAATGAGCCGAAGCACAAAAAATTACAACGAAACTATAAGTATTATATATATTATAGTGTCCGTAACCCACCATCCTATACTAAAAGTAAAATAGCAGCTTTTATGTATCCCACAGCAAGCCATCTAAATAGAGCATGTGTCGCGGGTGTTGGCGATTTCACGTGTATTTGAAATATATAATATTTTAATTTCTCACGCATACACGTTTCTACACGATATTTTCTTTCACCGTCAACCACGTGGTAAATCAGAACTTATAAACAAATTCATTGATGCCAACGGGGATGGAACACGGGTTCCGTGCGTAGCACAGAAATCGTAATAATAAGACAATAGAAGTCGCATAGACGCGTGACCTACTTGCCGCTATGTGTTGATGAACATCATTCACCATTTTGTTATGTAGTTGCGCGAGGAAAGTCGTATGTGAATTTATGTTATTATAATATTGTTATTATTTCTGTGGTGCGGTAGGTATTGTAAAATTTTCGGCGAGCACTTAGCCTTTGAGCTACCACGGCTCGCACCATCCTCTGTTCTTAAACCAGCTGGATGTGCTTACAAATTTTCAGATCACTACGTCAATTCAATACAAAGTAAGCTTTTCTTAGTTTAATTTGTCAAAATACATTAACAGAGGTTCAACTAACAAAAGCACCCTATAAGTGACTTATAGACGCAGAGAAAATGTACTTTGTGAGAATAAAATGTTATTATTGAAGTTATGACTGACATATCAAAAATATTCACATTAATGCAGCTTAATGTTGTAATACATTAAAGTATCTAAAGATTCGCCCACTATTCTTCTTTCTCAAATGTTTCTATATCCTTGTGTGACGTACGAAATTCCAGTTTACGTAATCATACTGTCCTACTCGAACGCTGAATGTTTCTGATTGTATAATATATTAGTTCGTCACACATCGCTACGTCAATTTAAAGTAATATTTTTTTTTAAATTTGTTATGATACATTAACAGAGGTTAAACTATTATAAAAGTCCTATATGTGGCTTATAGATGAAGAAAAAATGTACTTTGTAAGAGCTTTGTTTTAATTTTTTTTAATTGAAATGATGACCATCCTCATATCGGAAATTCCACATTAATCCATTCTTGATTTTGCAATTCATAAAGGTATCTAGAGATCCGCCCACTATTCTTCTTTCTCGAGCGATTCTATATCCTTGTGTGACGTATGAAATTCCAGTTTACATAATCATTATGTCCTATATAAATGCTTTATGATTCAACAAAGGTTTTTTGACATAAACAAGTTTTAAAATTAAAATTTTTGTACAACCGTCCTCAGTCCTTCAGTCTTCAAAAAAAGGAGTAGGTTATCAATTTGACTGTATTTTTTATGTGTGTTACCTCAGAACTTTTTTCTAGATGATCCGATATTGATGATCATTTGATCAAGTTCTGAGCAGTATTTTTTTAGTTATCCGTAATAATGCTAATTTAATTGACTTCGATTACATTGATAATGTTCTCATTTTATTTATATTGAAATCGGTTGAAAACGCAAAACTTTTGAATAGGATACTATATTACTAGCACATTCCAATTTAACACTTCAAGCTAATATGAAAGTCAAATACGAATCATTATATAAATATCATCCGTATATAAATTACATACTATATTATGGATAAATGGATAAGTTATGCAAAATCCTAGTGAGACGGAAATATTATCAAAGATATTTATTCAAAAATAAAAACTATAAATAGTTATATTTAAGGACTCCATTTGTAATATTTATAAAATTAAATTCAATTAAAACGTTACACTCAATATTATAAAAACTATAATAAAGAAAAACTAAATTTAAAAAATTTATTATCGTAGTATGCCCGCTGCATCGTGCTAAGAACGCTGGCTGCGTTTTCTCACTGATTAGCATAGAAAATAATCACCCGCTAATCATAATCAATTTTTAATAGGTCTGAATGTCTGAATATAGTATTTTTATTATCCTAGACTGTATTCCCTATAATTGGAATCAATTACACGTAATTCAAATTAATGGCAGGCGTTTAATAATCGAACAGATTTTGGGTTTTTGCCGTCAACGATTAGTCCGTTTACAGTTCATCAATAAACTAGTTTTACGTCGGTCGTTGACTGGCTTTTTTGTCGTTACTCTCACATAAAACAGTATTGTGAAATGCGAAATCAAAATAGAGTCGATTGATGTTTTCCCAAGATTGCCAATTAAGTCTATCCTTAACGTACACTGAGTTCATTTTTTTATTAAATATTTCTTTGATGAAGTTCAACAAAACTTTCTTAAATTCTAAAATTGGCTCGCAAGTCGCATTATCTCTATTATTAATTTGTGTTGCAGCAAACCATGTTGCAGATGAAAATTATATAACAGTGGCCATGTTACACTGTTTTTATATATATGCATATGTGTAAAGATCATTAATATCATATCATACGGAGCATCAAGGTCGTTGTAGACGGTGCAAGCTCCGATTGCAAGCCTATTAATGCTGGTGTTCCACAGGGCTGCGTGCTATCGCCAACGCTGTTTCTTCCGCATATCAATGATATGTTGCATACCCGTAACATTCATTGCTATGCAGATGACAGCACTGGTGATGCTCCTTACACCGGCCGAGCCAATATTTCTCGGGAAAACGTCTCCGAGTGCCGGGACAAACTTGTGTCTGAAGTCGAGTCTTTGCTGAACAGAGTCTCGGATTGGGGACGACTAAATCTAGTCCAGTTTAACCCCCAGAAGACACAAGTTTGCGCGTTAACCGCTAAAAAGAACCCCTTTGTCGTATCCCCTCAGTTTCAAGGCACTCCCCTTGTTGCCTCAGCCAGTATCGGAATCCTCGGCGTCGACATATCGAGTGACGTGCAGTTTCGTGGTCACTTGGAAGGGAAGGCCAAATTGGCCTCTAAAAATCTTGGCGTGCTCAGCAGAGCGGGACAGTATTTCATGCCGGCACACCGCCTGCAACTTTACAAGGCGCAGGTTCGGCCGCACATGGAATACTGTTCCCATCTCTGGGCTGGGGCTCCCCAGTACCAGCTCCTTCCACTTGACCGCATCCAGCGCAGAGCGGCTCGAATCGTCGACGACCGAGTGCTTTCCGATCGGCTCGATTCACTGGCGCTGCGAAGATATGTAGCATCTCTTTGCGTATTTTATCGCATCTATCACGGGGAGTGCTCTGAGGAATTGTTCGCATTAATCCCAGCCGCCAAATTTCGTGAACGCACTACACGGCAAACGTCCCGATACCATCCACACCATCTGGATGCTTGGCGGTCCACCACTGTACGTTTCACAAGGAGTTTTCTTCCACGTACAACCTCTCTGTGGAATAGTTTACCACCAGCGATTTTTCCGGACCGATACGAACTGGGGACCTTCAAGAAAAGAGCTTACTCCTTTCTAAAGGGCCGGCAACGCACCCGCAATTCTCCTGGTGTTGCGGTTGATCATGGGCGGCGATAGTCACTTAATATCAGGTGAGCCGCATGCTCGTTTGCCCCCTCTTCTATAAAAAAAAAAGATACAAGGTAATCGTTCATAGAATTAGAATATTATCTACAAATATGAGCTTCGTTAAGAATATTCACAAAACTCACAGCTCATAGAAGTCAGACATTGTGTAATATCAAACCAAAAAGCGAGATCAAATATTCCTTTACCAAAAACTTAAATATCTATTGAAAACACGATTCTAAAGAATTTTTTACGTCCATCTACATCACTCTCAATTAGGAATAACAACGCAAATGGTGTATGTCGCTTAAGTTCTACGAAAGACTACCTTGTTATTCACTTCATTCACTATACGGAGAAAAACAGGTTGTTACTGTTTTTTTATGTCGGTATTCCCTGATATTGAGGTCCTACCTTGGTTCGGATTGAAATTAAATTGCCAATACATTTATGCTGCATCTATAACTCCAGTGTATCTATCACGTAGCCTTAGGGTATCACATATGTCGACTGAGTTACGTGGCGAGATAATTTTATATGATCTAACTGAGCGTTAAATATAATCATCCTCAAATTCTAGACTAGAAGAGATACGGTAGTGAACTCATTAAATCAAGGACTCTAAATTTAAATATTATCTAACTTATATCTGCTACGTGCAGATAAAGTTGGCATTTGGAGAAGAAGATGACACATTCTAGTAACACTTATATACTATCATCATCATCATTATTATTACAGTACAGACTTTTATGTCCTCACAAATATCTAAAATCAATTTAATATAATTTTTAATAGCGTGAAAAATTGGTATAATGCTGCTTGCTATATTTCTTATGGTGAGTGTTAAGAGAACCAGAGACGTTTTTTACTGGAAATGAGGCATTCTATCTTAGTCCTCAAGGGTCACGACAACGCATCTGTGTTAAGAAGTGACACACGAGAGCACACTACGTGCGGTAATGGCGCGTTGCAATTCAAAGCCGCTGCATTCATATCTGTTGAACTTTTCCGATGAAACTTTGTAGTAAATATATTTATTATAAGCCGCGAAGTTATTCCCATAATTATTGGTCAGTAAAATTGCTATACATACAAACTATATGTAGGTAGTCAAAGAAAGCATAGTAGTAGGTGTTCATAGAAAGCATAACCTGAGATAAAAACTATACGCCTAACGCTATTCTCGTGATACGAGCTGTCTTTACCCACATAAGCAAAAACACAATGATTTGATTTTAGACAAGATATGCAAAAAATTCATCACTTAATGTTATGAAATCCTATTACTCAATTGAAGCCAATAGCGGCCAACGCTCCGTGTGATAGTTCGGAGATGTTCTATATTATATACTGTTTATGATTCGGAATTTTGATAGCGTGATTTAGGCTTCGGTGTGTTTCGCTTGCGGCGCGACGACAGCGAAGCCACACTACAATATGTGTATTTAACACTATCTTTTCTTAATTTCAGGCAACATTTGGAGATGGTCTTCTAGACATAAGACATCGAGGGGTTCCGAACTTCCCATTCCCTAATCTGTTTGGCAGGAACAAAGGATCCGGGGCGGCGGCTTTTAGATCATTAAAAGTACCATCAAGCAGAAACGGAGACGATTTTCTAGCCGTTTTAGTTTCAAATTAAATTGATTTCGATACGATAAATACATGAAAGGTTAGGTAATTTATTTGTGTACTTTTTATACAAACTATCAAATAATTTTAAACTGCAAATAATGCCATTCGATTTCGAGTCAGAATATTTAAAAAAAAATACCAAAGTACCTTTACTTTGTTTTTGTTTTTCAATACTGGGGTTTTTCCGTAGGCTAAATTGAAAACCACAATCTCATCATCTACTGCTGGACTAGAGTTAACTCTAAAATATGCCAAAAAGTAATGACCACGCAGTCATTACCTATAGTCTACGGGATTTAAAAATGGAATGAAGATCACTTTTTGAAGGCTTGATTTGTTATTTTCAATTTAGATACTAATCAAGAAAAATTTTTGCAATTATAATTAAACTTTAATAATATCAGCTACAATTTAGCCCCGACTTACTAAAAAAAAACAACTCTATTGTGGGTATCAACTTATTCATGTTCACTAAAAATATTTATGTTAATATGAATCTAAAGTTATGTGAATGAATTAATATGAAACATGGTAGAGTCACTCTGCAGCTATATTATGGTTGTAGCAAGAATTGTCGCTTTGATCGGGGTAGGACCACGCTCTCGTAGAATACCAGTTTGGTAAAATAGCAGCTTAATGCTGCTGTATTTCGTATGGTGGGTGTAGAGAACCATAGACACTTTTACTGGAAACGAGGCATTCCATCTTAGTTCTCCGTGGTGACAATGCATCTGATCCTTAATCAGAAATAAATGTGGATGTTTACGGGCCACAGCATCAACTTACCATCACGTGGACTGTATGCTCCATATATATATATATATATATATATATATATATATATATATATATATATATATATATATATATATATTCAGTTGAAATACTCAACTTTGACCGTTACTAAGCTTACGTTTAAATGTTATATTTTAATTAAATCCAAGTGAAAAATTTAGTACCGAAGAAATTGTTTTATACTTTGTGGTTAATTTTAAACGACACCTGGTCTACTGACATTTATTTATTACTAGTCATTAAGATGTATCATTAAATCAAATTAAAATATGATATTCTCGAGTTGGTTCTTTTATTCAAGTCTATAGCACTGATATTTTACAAAAAATAAAAGAAATTTTTTGAATAATAGCGTTCGAATTTTTTTAACAATTACTTTGCCCTTTTCCCTTGAGCCTCTGACCCAGCGAAGTGACAGGGTTAAAGATGCCTATTAAATTTATTGTTTTACTGCCGTTCGTATGGTGGATATGATTTGAATTTCGATAGCTTTTAATAAATTTATTTATTTCAGAGCCCTCTTACATTTTGGCGTTACGCACATTTAGGTATTTACGCCCCGAACAGGCGATAACCTACACAAGCGACACTTTATTTCAAATATTTTCAGTCGCTCGCACTACGGTTCTGTGAGTATAGCGACTAAACGATCTTGATCTTTCATTATATATATTATATACAAGTTTTCTTAGGATTGAGTTCAGTTGATGGAAAATTTTTGGTGTGTCATTTTTATGTTATCTAATTAATTTATTATAATCTGTTTGATGTATTTTTCATTATTTATGAATCTTAGTTTTGAAATAAGTACACATAAATCCGTTGGGCTATGTCGGTCACTCTGGTTCTACTGTGGATATCCTCATTTCTAAGTTTATCACCCAGAGAAACTCCGAGCATAGCCCCCTCCATAGCTCGCTGAGCGACTTTGAGCGTCCTCATACGGCCAGCAGTGAAGGACCACGTCTCAGTTCCATATGTCATCACTGGCAACACGCACTGGTTGTACAACTTAGTTTTCAAAACACAAGTATACCTGACGAGAAGATGCGTTGTAATTTCCCGAACGCTGCCCAGCCGAGTTGAATCCGTCGGTTGACCTCTCGGTCGAAGTTGGACTTACCTAGCGGATTAGTGAGCTGAAGTGGCAATGGGCCGGCCATATAGCTCGAAGAACCGACAGCCGTTGGGGAAAAAAGGTTCTCGATTGGCAGCCTCGTACCGGTAGACAAAGTGTAGGGCGACCCCCCACTAGATGGAGTGACGACCTGGTAAGACATGCAGGAAGTCGATGGATGCAGGTCGCTCAGGACCGTGCTTTGTAGCATACCCTGGGGGAGGCCTATGTTCATCAGTGGACTTGTGAAGGGCTGTAATGATGATGATGATGACACATAAATATTTTAATTGTTTCACAGTAATCGATTGTTAACCGATGTTGGTTAATAATCGATTATAACTACTAACGGTAGCATAGTGTTAATTAATAGTACGGTTGCAACCTGTTTTAATAAATAAAATAAGCAACTGTGAAATATATATTTTTTAATCGGTAATTACATATAAAAATTTTGGCCGCAACGACATTGACAGAGCTTATCTCGAGTCAATAATTTCAGGCTGTACACACTTTTTACAAAAAGCTTGTAATTTGGCGAACATATTCCAAAACATAAATCCAAAACTTGTCGTCTTTGTAGATGTTAGTTGTAGTAGTCCATATGGCGAGCATACATACGTCTTTATTCTCCATTATTTTTTCTCCAGATATCTCTGGAGATATCCTATCGGATATTTCTTTTTTTTACGTTAAGTGACACATTGATACTTGCATTTATTTTTCCCCATTCGGACTGGTAAGAAAGCTCTCCAAGCAAAATAACTATAATGAATTAACTATCTGGTATAATAATAATGTGCGAACTTTACATTAATTGAAATATACTGTATTAAAGTAAATATTTCGTTTCGTTTTCGTTAAGTTGACGATGCTCTGGCACAAATATTCAGCACCACGGCTAGGGTTGCCAGATCTTAAGACCGAAAAGCCGGACAGACCAACGAACTTAGTCGGGCATTTTGGTAAAAAGGCTGGACACCCTTATTTTTTTAGTCTTAATATAAAATGACAACTATTTTTGAAGTAAAACAATGCTTTTTATTATTTACCATAAAACATTCACAAATTCTAATGAAATAACAATAAAATTGAATAAATCGGTCTTAAATCAAATAATCATTCAATATTCGTATTTATTATATTATTATTATATATTTATTTTCATTAGTAAGTGATAAAGACAATTTCTTTTAACGTGACAACGTCTTATAAATTGGTTTGCCGGGTGACACTTCAAGAAACTGCGTTACGCTCCGCTCACGTTATGCGCTCACAATGAGAGCGAGTGAGAGGCACGCGTCCCTTCCACTCGGGCATGGTTAGCCCGCCTAAGAGCGAGAGAGACAGACATAAAAAGTGTTATTTCATCCTTCTTCCTACTATACGAATGAATATTCACATTAAAATTATTTTACCACTCAAAGTCGTTGTCACGTAAAACTTTCGCCCGTATACCGACTTTACAGGCAACCAATTTTTTGTATGTAGAATGGGCTGGGTGATATTAGTTTTACCGCATCTAACGGGAATACTGAGAAATTAACAATCAAACGGCAATCTCATTATAACCTAAAACTTATAAGTGCGACTCGCTAGTAGTTTTTATCGGTATTTTGTGTTATAATAGTGCAGTGTTAATAATAAAAAGTATAAAAATTGTAGGTTCAAAATATTAAATACTGGGTGGATTCTCCGGAACTTCTAAAATATTCTTTTAAAACAGTTCACGAATAAACAGACTGCGTTGATTTATATGTAGCTATTGATTTTTAATTATATTGTTTATCATGATACCGGTTAGATTATTATAAAATCTTTAGCCAGTTTGGTATCTTTTTTTATGAGTTAAGTTACGTTAAAATTCACCAAAACGTTGGTCCAAAAACGATAGTCTCTTTTAAAAAGCCTAACAAAAGGCAGACAGGCCGGACACGCAACCAAAAAGCCAGACTGTGTCAGGCTTTGTCCGGACGCCAACAACGCTAGCCACGGCCTTCGAAGCCCACTACGATAATATAGAAACGTGACGCAGCGCGCGAAATAATTTAATACACGTCCGACCTCCACGAGCGGTCGCGCTTTCTGTATATTGTATAATATAAATATATATTACTCTACTCTATGGGTCGCGCTCTATTGAACATATAATACTGACTACTATTGAACGCAGAGGGCCGGCGCAGTGAAATATATGATACTTAAATTTAGTTAATTAAAAAATAATAGCAACGAATTAAAAAGTAATAATGGTTGAGTTTAAGCAAATGCTGATGATTATTTTGGTATATATTTTACGTCAAAATAATGTAGAACTTTGGAGATATTGGGGCCTGTAACGAATTTTTTTCGGTAGATAATTGAATGTCGATTTTTTCCCTTACGTGAAAGGCATATTGCGATAATGTATTTAATAATTATTAAAGTATAGGATATTTGTGACTTAAAAATATTTTTTTCGATGGTCGGCATTCAACAGAATCTACAAATTAGAGCTCCCAAATCATGTCTCTCAGAGTCTCAGAGTTTCGGCCTAAACATGCATATTGAGAATGATTATTATTAAATAAATAAATAAGTGATCTAAAATTTGCCTTGAGCTTATTGTAGTAGAGAAAATAAACTATTTTTACCAGGTAATTGTTGTTTCAAGCAACGAACGGAAAACATATAATTTTAACGAGGAAACCTTGTAATTTGGCGTTTTTTTTTTGTAAACTCCTCTTATTTCAAAATGTTTGTTTTTAGTTTTTGTAAAATATCAGTACCATAGGATTCTACTCCGTTTGCATGTTACACTCTATTTTTTTCCAGACGGTAAAAAAATCATCCAGTATATATATGTGTGTGTTTTTAAAATTGATAAAAGTGATTCGTTGTCCACATTGCATGCCGTGGCAACCTTTAATTAAGACGACACTTAGATATAAGCCTTCCTGTAATTTGTAGTATTTACATTGTGTTCGTGTACGTATTGTTGGTTATCCTAAATAATTTAAAAAAATGCCTGCGTACGTCACTGTTCTAGATTTTATTATACACTTCATCGGTTCATAACATTCTAGAACTGAACATGGCACTCTCCCGTTGCTTTGCTTGCGCTTGGCAGACGGAAAGATAATCGCAGTGCTACGTCTCGCATATTGCTGTTTGGGTCTGGGTATTTATCTTGTCCCATGGCAATATACAATCTTTGGTTATATACTTGATAATCAAAGTATACAATCTCGTTAACGCCAGACGTTAAATTTTCTACCAATGAATAATAATAATCTCGTATTCACCAGATGTCGCTGGTTACTGGATTAAACTTTTTTTTGTCAGGCACATGATCACAGAAACATCGTCATTGAAAAGTAGGGTTATAAATTAAAGTTTTCTAGTGCATTTATTTACACGGAATATTGCCCCCAAGCTGTGTTTTTTATTTTTATCCCTTTATTTCACGGTACGTTAAGACATATCGTCGTATGGACGTCAAAGATACACATATACACTAATAATAGGGCTCTATCTATGAAATTGCCGTTCTGCAGTACAGGCCATATCAAATCAAAATATTTTTTGTGTGGCTAAGAAAAAATTAAAAATTTAAATTTAAATTCCAATTGATTTTATTTTAAAAACATGAAATTTGCACACACAAAAAACAAAACTGCCGTTACGATAGCCGCATTTTGAGATACCGCCTGTGAAATACTTGAGCGTACCAGCGCGAGCCATATTTCTCAGACCTTGCATCTAGTAATTTCTATATGTTTCTGTGATTGAAAGAGCATCTTGGAGGACAGAGTTATGAAGACGATGAAGGAGTAGTCGCTGCAGTTTAGACATTTTGAGGTGCTCAGGATGAAGACTTCTTCAGAAAGGGAAATCCCATCCCTCACAAAATACCAGCATAAAATAATCATTCATCATCATCATTATTACAGCCCTTCACAAGTCCACTGCTGAACATAGGCCTCCTCCAAGTAATGCCACAAAGCACGGTCCTGAGCCACCTGCATCCATCGACTTCCTGCATATCTTACCAGGTCGTCACTATATATACCTATATACCTACCTATACCTCAATCTCTAAAAACTAGATTGTACAACCAGTGCGTGTTGCCAGTGATGACTTACGGATCTGAGACGTGGTCCTTCACTGCTGGCCGTATGAGGACGCTCAAGGTCGCTCAGCGAGCTATGGAGAGGGCTATGCTCGGAGTTTCTCTGCGTGATAGACTCAGAAATGAGGATATCCGCAGTAAAACCAGAGTGACCGACATAGCCCAACGGATTAGTAAGCATAAAATAACCTAGCCCTTTTTTACATGGGGAAATGCCTACGCATACCCGCCTTGCGGGAAATGAACGGGTTATGTCGGACTCGCACTGACCATAACCCCATGGTGTTCCACCTTCGTCGCATATTAGCAGGACCACGGGAAAGTTTCGCACACATCCGCGGCCCCATCAGCGCTGCCCGCCCCATGGCGGCCCCTCCTTGGAGAGGATTACCTCTCAACTTTTCCTTCTCAGGTAAGGCGCACCAGAACACAAGGCCTCCATTTTCACGTGCGCAACGTACGCCCCCGTGTCCGATGCACAAAGGTCATGGGGCCAGTACAAACAAGCACTCAGAAGCACCAGCCTTCCTGACCCCAGCGGCGAATCTGGTCTATGGCTCCCCCGACCAAGATTCGGCTGCGGAGGGTAGGGAGAGCGGTGCCTCGCAATACCGACACTCCTCTCCCCCCGCAGTCCCACCACCAACATATCAATTAACGGTGCGGCCCCGTCAGAGTCACGGAGGACAGTGACAGTGTCAGACAGACAGTGAGTGGCGCATCGCCTTACCAGCACTCTTCTTCCTCCACGACTCCGCCTCGACTGCGGCGGTAGGGGGAGAGGGCACCTCTTTTGCCGCAGGCCACCGACACACATCCGAAGTGGGCTCGCCAAGCCCACTCGGAGTGGCCTCCTCGGGCCAACCATGTGGGTTCCCCTTTGTTACCGCGGGTGATCAAGCCACGGCTACTAAGCCCCCCGCCACGACAAGGTGGGAACCCGTTCAGGGGGGGGGGGGAATAGCCTAGCCTAGCCTAACTTAATGCTGCTGTGTTTCGTGTGGTGAGTGTAGAGAACTGGACACCCTTTTTTACTGGAAAAGAGGCATTCCATCTTGGTCATCATGGTTGACAATGCGTCAAAATATTGATTCGCAAAACGAAGATATAATATATAATACATATTATGTAGATGTCTATTGGCCACAGCAACCACTTACCATTAGGTGAACTGTGTGCTCGTAGTCACTCTTATCCTATGTATAAAAGTATACCTATATCACAGTAAAATGCGACCACATCAAAAATAGTAACTTGATAAAAGCTACCTTTAACATACTCATACTCAGTGGCGCCCCTCTAAACACAAAACCTTAGTGTTCCTATACTATGCAGTTTCATTTTCGTGATTTTAAACATAATATTGTTAAGACCCATAGACTAATTACTCTATGATTAGACCTATCAAATATCTACAGGGGTATGTATATGCGGGGCAAACATAGTCGCTCTTGCCATAGCAGTTATTCTGCTTATTGCATGCACGCATTATGCGTTGAAGAAATGTTTTTCATTCCGCTCGCACTACTCTGTCGCACTCGACAAAGCCACTATGCTTGCTTTGCTGCGGTGACTAGTTGTACAGATTATTTCTCATAAAATAAAAGCTAATAGTCTTGTTTGACAACTTTTATTTAAGCAGTTGTTCTGCAGACAGCGTTAAAAAAGATAAAACTCCACTCCACTCCTAGCACTCTCTCCGCTCTCCACACGCTGCTATTTATACAACTCGTTGATCAGCGAGTTGTATTAATAGCAAATTTTCAAATATTATATAAAAATTAAAAATATTCAGCTCGCCGCTCACTTAGCCTTCAGTCACCTACTACTTTACCTGTGGATACCACGTGTAGAGGCGAAACACGTATTCTATTACCGAGAGTGGTTTGTCCTTCCTAGTGTGGTGGTGTTGGGTGCGCTGGTAGTGGGAGTGGTGGCTACGGGGATAGTGCATGCAATTGAGGGGGTTTGGGAGGAGCTCTTCGTACTGGACACATCATTTTATTTTATTACGCGTATATATGAGTAAATTAAGTTCTAGTAACTTCAACCACATGGACTGAAAAAAATGCCCGACAATATTGAGTCAAATTCTGGTTTGAACACCTTTAATTTTTCTGCTATATTCGCACAATTATTTTACACTTGACCTCGACAATCATTCAATATCTAATTCAAACACCTGTGCAATTACATCAAGAAAGAGGCCAGTAAGTCCTTTTTCCGAAGAGTCACTTACTGGCTTGTTAGCAACAAAATACTCGTGCTTTGACGTCAACAAAACGGAATCCTATACTATTAAACGAGCAATTCTTGTATATATATATATATATATATCTATATAATCGGGATCTCGGAAACGGCTCCAACGATTTTCATAAAATTTTGTGTGCAGGGAGTTTCGGGGGCAATAAATCGATCTAGCTAGGATTTATTTTTAGAAAATGTCTTTTTGTCCGTGTTTTTAGGCAGTGAAAAACTGCTATAATATCGTTAGAATAAGAAGGTAAATTTTGACGGCTTATTAATGATTACAAATAGCTTAATGGTATATTGGGCGGTCACAAAATCGTAATACCATGGTTCGAGCCCAGACCGGCCGACCGACTTTTTTTTATTTTTTTTTAAATTCCTTTCTTTTTTGTGAAAATCTATTTTTTTCGAGCCCTTTTTTTAGTATTTTTTAAAAACACGAAAATTTAAATTAAACTAATTGCACTCATGATTTTTTAATCAAATAAACAGTTCAGTTTTTTTCTATTATGTCGCTACGATCAATAAATATTATTCGTATTTCATCAGTATGTAATTTGTATCTAAATATAATTTCCAAAACACACGAATCAAAAAAAACCGAGCGAAAATTACCGAGCAAAGCTCGGTCAACCGGGTACTGTTAGTAGTAAGAGTGAGAGAATTGGTGACCTGTGGCCGTTGGTAGCGTTTCGGTTGATTTTGATCGCTCGCACCGCCGTGGGGCCGCCCCTGCTCATTTTTACATTTTATTAAACGCTCATACTATAACAATTGACGAAATATTATTATTCATAATTACTTAAAACTTTAAATTAATCTAAAAAATCAAAGAGGTGAATTATATATTGAATAAAAAAGTCTTTATCAATTTTTAAATCTACTTACTCTGAAAATGTTTTGAATAATCCAAAAGCCGAAAGCCATAAATATAAAAAATATAATAATAGCATATAATTTAATAATTGAGTAAAGCGAGTGGGCAACCGCAGTTATTTTTTGTGTTTTTATCTGGCAGATGAGGCTGCTCCCCCTTTTAAATCTGCCCCCTTTATTATTTCCCTCTGTCATCTCGTACGACACCCACGAGACGAAATTGGTTAGTGGACATTCTTATACTGCCATTCTTTAATTTTAGTAGCGCTGGATCAATAACCAAAGAATAAGAGAGGACGTGCCATAATGATCTAAATAAAATATACATTATAGGAAAATCATACGATTCTATACAGAAATAAAAATAGTATAAATGTTTCTTTCTAGCGTATGTGATTTTGTTAGTGTAAAAACCGAAAACATTTTTTGACAATCTTCAAAAATACCTACTGAAATAAGGCGTCACATATCGACCGATTCGCCGTTTTTGTTGCCGGTTCTGAATACTTCTGAGAGTGTACAAGAAATGTCATTTGGCGTTACCGTGCGACTGATAATAGTTTTTCTTTTCTTTTTGAGAACATCTTGAGCACAACTTGACTGTGAAGCTATGTGTGATAAAAGCAACAATTCCTGTATTGTGTGAGGGGCTGTGGCTGGAAATGTAATAAAAAAGCGTCTCTGATATCCCTACACAAGTAAGTCATTAGAATTCTTAATTTATAGAGTTTCCTATACATATTTATACCAATTTCTAGTCTTAATCAATGTTTATTACTGCTGGGTCATAGATTATTGCCTATTAATGATCTTTCGAACGATGTAATTTCATACTATACGTAACAAGGTCTGAAGGTGGGGCTGGTGATCTGTCATACAGGGAATCCTAGTACGGACACCAGTCTCTCACAAATTAATCGTAACATATTAATATTAAGAGGATAGAGTAAGTCAGCTCAAATTCTAATTTCGTCCCCACTTGCCCGCGCGTCGTATGCTATGTACCGAAATGTTTGTAATCACTAATACTGCAAGTAGAAAGGTCGTTAGACACTTATTTCATTAGGTTTATCATATTTATGCCTGTTTCTTAACGCCAAGCCAGCCGCTTCTTATTTTTATCACGGTTATTTCCCATTTTAATTTTACGTCGTACTGTTGCGTAATGTATATTCTGATCGTAAGCGACACAACCTCCGCCTTTAAAGGCCGAAGCGAAGTGACCGTGCGGCCGGAATCACGCGTCAGGAGGCCGATAGTTTAGGTAATTTCTTTTTACAGTGAAAATATTGGTATTTTAAAAAAAGTAAATAACATAAGCACTGCTTTATAGTTAGTTCAGTTAGTACGCAAAGTTTCATGATCTTATTTAAAGTATTTTATGAGTAACAGCGGTTTATTGTTTATTTTGGAGGTAACTTTGGATTTTTTTTCTATCGAGAAAATTTTACGAAATCGTGTTTTCGTCTAACATAATCCTTAACATTAATCCTCAACTTTACCATGGATTTATTTCAAAATTAATGCTGCAATATTTTCGGCATAACGAAGGATCTTGCTAAGCCATTTGACATTATATTTCCCCTTAAGTTGTATGTTTATATTTATTACTAAATTTTTGAGAGGAAAGAATAAACTTATTATTTTTATTATTTTGTGATTTTGTTTATTACGTATTGAGTGCTTTGATTTGCACAACGAATCGATTTTGCATCGATTATACCAACTTATCGCTTCTCAACAAAATGCTTAATAATCAAATTATGCATTTTGTTTTAAAATTTAACACAAAAGATTTACACACCTCTATGTAAAATAACTAAGTCTAAAATACTAACAGAAATTGCATTGAAATAAAATTACATTTTTTTTATCGTTGTCTTCTCATGGTATTCGTTGTTATTCTCTAATGACCAAGCGATATTTTGGTCGATATTGAGTTACACACACTTAACATACACTACAAATTTATATTTAAGTCTAATAAAAGAGTATTCCAGACTCATATTGTCCTCTATATAATATAAAGGACAATATAATACCTTTATCGCTAAAATAACCTCCATTAAAATATCATAACCTAATACCTGTTTTTTCTTTCTTTCAGACCAATCCGGACTTCAAAGTGCAACAGACGTTAATTACTTAATGTGAAACATTTCATGCTTAAATGCAGAAGATAAGCAAAGGTGCTTGCTGATTTCAAAAACATTGTACAAAACCAGAAAAAGGAATTTTAACTAAATTTAAAAAAAAGTTCGCCCAATATACACATTAAATATTGATTTCTGTTGTTTTCTCATTAATCGATGAGTTTTGAATTCTTTGTAATTTCTGTTAAAGTGTTATAGTTTAAGATAATAGTTCATTCATTTCGTTTCGAGAAAATGTCGCCCGAGGCAGCTATTATAACGGCCAAAAATACCTCCGATAGATGGCAGCTTATTTTGTTTTTGATGTAATTCCCAAACCGGCGATGAGAAGCACCGACGAAGGTCTAATACTCTAAAAGCCAATTCACCTACCTATCGATCTCCCTACAATCGCAGATGCTTATTACGTGCTGATTGACACCAGTCAACTAGGATGTTGTTGATGTTCAGTGCTTGGGCGTACTTAATTCCTACTGTGATTTCTACAACGAGAATCAAAAAATCAAAAAAAAATCAAAAATATTTATTTCATTAACTTAAGTCTAAATATACAAGTTTTCTATGTTTGGAGATTCCTTTTAAGCTAAATAAATTGCTTGTTCTAGGAAACTCCGCTCTTCCAAAAACACTTTTACAACATATATTTAGACTACTATTTTTAATGAAATGAGAGACTACATACTAATTATTTAAATAAGGCATGCATACAATTTTTCTCTTATGTGATTGAATAGGATGTGTGTGTGTGTGTGTGTGTGTGTGTGTGTGTGTGTGTGTGTGTGTGTGTGTGTGTGTGTGTGTGTGTGTGAAAATGTGTGTGTGTGTGTGTGTGTGTATGTGTGTGTGTGTGTGTGTGTGTGTGTGTGTGTGTGTGTGTGTGTGTGTGTGAGTGTGTGTGCGTGTGTGTGTGTGTGTGTGTGTGTGTGTGTGTGTGTGTGTGTGTTTCTATACTATGTGCGGATGTAATTCTATGTTTAAAACCTAATCATGCTCTCTACTTCCTCATAAGTTAGTGGCTTAAGCCAATTTAGGACTAGATCCTTGCATTCAAAAGTTGTTTTGGTATAGATGTTAAGTGCTTTGTTGGCCTTATTATATAGTTGACATGACAGGTTTGCGTGTTGTTGTCTAGCAAAAAATGTTTTACATGTTTGCATTTTAGCTACTGAGTCAATCCTTCTTCTTGTGAATATTGAAGTGTCAAGTGGGAGAGATTTGTGTTTTTTAACAACAGTATGCAGGATATATAATTTACGTAATGACAACAAATCTGCTACGGCATAGAGTGCTTGGGTGTGGAACCTACGTTTTTTAAAGAACATGACCTTCAGAAGTGCGCGCTGCGCACGTTCAGCTACTAAAAATTTTATTTTTGATGCACCACCCCATACAGGAATGCAGTAAGTCATGATAGACTGCGCCAAAGAAACATATATGCGTTTTAATAGGTCTTCTTTCGCAGAATGTCGTAAAATTTTAAAAATCCAGATTAATTTTCTGATGCGACTTGTAATAAGGTCAGTGTGGGCGTGCCATGAAAGTCTGTCATCAATCATTACTCCCAGATATTTTGTGGAGTTCACCTTGGCAATGATTGGGCAGTTGCAGTTTGAAGCATTTAGGAGAGAGCAATTATGTATCGTGAGATTGTAATCTGGGTTTGGTTGCGTTCTATTGCTTATTGAGAAACACATAAAGTTAGTCTTTAATGTATTTAACGAAAGTAGGTTTAACCTTAACCATAAAGCAGTAGTCAAGAGTGCCGATTCCGCGTTCTTTTTGATAGAGTCCCAGGAGTTGCCAGTAATGACCATGGCAGTATCATCAGCATAAGAGAAGATCGAGGTACTGTTTAGGGACATACTGCAAAGCTCATTGATGTAAATGAGGAATAATGTTGGCCCAAGAACTGAGCCCTGTGGTACACCAAAAGTTAAGTTAGCATCATTGCTCACAAAACTACCCACCCTAACCTTCTGCCTCCTGCCACTCAAGTAACTTTTAATTAAATTTAATGGAGTACCTCTAACTCCAACTTTTTCTAGTTTGCACACGAGAATGGGAACAGATACGGTGTCAAAGGCCTTCTTCAGGTCTAAGAATATCGTCAAGCATTTGCCTCCACTATCCAACTGATTAGTTATGAGTGATGTTAGGGATAAAATAGCATCCTGGGTAGATTTTCCCGATTGGAAGCCGTATTGTGAATCTGCCAATATGTTGTATTTTTTTAGGAAGGTTACCAGTCTTTTATTAATAAGCTTCTCTAGTATTTTGGACAGTGAAGGAAGCACCGATATAGGTCTGTAATTATTAACATCCTCCCTATTCCCACCCTTGTGCACCGGGGTAACAATAGCTCGTTTTAATAAACTTGGGAAGACACCTTTCCTAAAGCAACAGTTGGCTAGGTGACTGATGACTGGGACCAGTAAATACCGAGCTAGTTTCAAAAAACTAGCTGGAACATGGTCATAACCAGGAGCACTGTTTGATTTCAGACTCATTATAATGTCATTTACCTCTTGGTGATCTGTTTCCAATAGGCAAAAAGTTGTGAGTTGGGTCTTATCCACAAGATGAGTTGACAGATCATGAGGGTTATTCACAGCTGAGATACTGCTTGCCAGGTTCTCTCCCACGCCTGCAAAAAAGTCATTGACATAGTCAACTGACTCCTCCGGGGTTTGTTTGGTTGTCAAGAGTTTAAGACTTCCAGTTTTGTCTTGATTCAAATGTGTGATGTTCCTTATGTGTTTCCAAAGAGCTCTTGAATCTTTTGATGAATTTTCTAATTGTTGTCTTTCATAAGAACGCTTAAGTTTCTTTAACAAGTTAGTACAAAAATTGCGATAACGCTTATATGTAATTTTAAGGACTTCATCATGAGGGTTGGAACGTAATTTTTTTTGCATTTCGTTTCTATTTTTAATACAGCGCAAAGCCCCTGGAGTTATCCAAGCCTTAATAGTCCTTTGGCTCCTTGGGATACGAGTCTCCCGAGAGTTTTCTCTAAGAGATTGTGTGACGTGAGAGATCAGAAGATTAGAAATAATCTCAGGATCATCATATAGCAGCAGATCTTGGATATTTTTGTCTACTATACTCATGATTGCCATGTCATAGTCAGTGACCAATTTGACTCTCTGAGTCATATGCTTAGTGTATAAGCTAGAAATATGTAAAAAAGTCACAGAATGATCAGTTATGGTAGTGTCTAGAATAGCAATTTTAGCAGTCAGAAGTCGTCTATCCAGTTTAAGCATTATGTGGTCAAGACAACTACCATCCCGCGTTGGTAGACAATGACCCATCATGATACTGTGATTACTTAGCATGTCAAGATATGCAAGTCTATTATTGCGCATAGTGCTATGTTCATTTAAATCTTGAATTAAGTTTATATTTATGTCGCCAGCTATTATAATGCATCTATGAGATTGGATTAATTCAAGTTGTGTGTTTAGGGAGCTAACAAATCTATCAATATTGACATTCGATGGTGACCTATATATTGTTAATACAGTGTAGTTGGTAGTCTCAATTTGTAAGCAGGAAGAGTCATCTAAAATTATTTCTTTTATATTAGCTGATATGTCCTCTTTTATATAAACGATGACTCCATCATTCTGGTTTAAATAGCGAGTACTGTAATACGAAGCATAGTTTGATAAGTGTGGGATGGGTTTATCTTTATTTGTCCAACATTCAGTCAAAATTATTAGGTCTGGATTAAACTTTAACTGAGTAATGGATACAAGAAGATCGTCAAAATTTTTGTAAACACTTCTTATATTCTGACATATTATTGTTAGGTCTTTTTCTGATACTTTAATAAATTTATGTAGATTTTCAATATCTGCCAAAGAAGAGTCTGCAATTTCTACATTGTCTAAATCATTTAAGGTATTAAGGGCTTCATCCATATTGAATATAGTAAAAATAGAAACACGTGTTACCAAATTCAGGGGACATGTATATATCTTTTTCAGCACTATAGAATTCGATTATGTTGAACGTCATAAAAGTTGTGACATCGTTTATTATGGGATAGCAGTTGTTTGAAGGGATTATTGCATAATAAAATACAGAAAACATTAGTATATCCGCAAAAAATATTTTCTGAGTGGTGTGATTAGGCAGTTTTGTGTGTTTGAGTGGTAGTTTGCAGTTGTAGAGTGGATAAGTGTGTGAGTGAGTGTTGTCAAATAGTGTATTTTGAGTGTGTATGAGGGTGTGCAAAAATTTGTGAGTGTGAATTAGACAGATGTATTGGTATGTTTTAAATAAATAAATCTTGTTTACAGTTTCAAGGCAAGCAAAAAACAAGAGTATCAATAAAACCAGTAGCAAAAATAGTACATCATTAACGAGATTACACATTGAACAAAAAAGAAGTACCAAGGATAGTCAGTCTCCATTCAAAAGCTGTTGCACCTGGGCTTCCGATTTGATGGTGATTATCGGAGTATGTTCCGATTTACGGACGTACACCCTCCCATATCCGGTCCAACAGAATTTATATTTTCCAGTCTTGACCAGATCCCGTGCAAGGAAGTAAAGCCGCGAGCCCTTTGCCGTTAGTTGTTCTGACACAAAAATAGGAGTGTCACATGATGTGCGGGATCCCAGGTGTTTATTGCATAATTTATTTTTGTTAGTGTTATTAAAAGATTTACACCGTTTTAAAATGTCGGATTTAATGAGTGTAGACCCGAATTCAACAATAATTGGGGTATTCATAGTGTCCTTTTTCTTTCCCAGAACTCTATAGATGTCCTTGATATCCGTTCTGCACAGCGAACCTCCAATACTTGTAGATAGACATAAAACCATTTCAACTAAGTCGCCCTTAGTTTCGTTTTTGCCCCGGGGGACATTTTTTATTTCAATATTAGCCTTTCGATAGGCCATTTGCAAGTTTTCTAATTTATCCTCCAGGAGTATAATATTATTTTTGTATTCCATCACCCTACTCTCTAACTGTGATACCATTTTACTCAACTCCTCATTTTTAGTTGAGAGCGATTGAATTGAGTTTTCAATACCTGTATTACTTTTCTGTATCTCCTTTAAGGTGTCCGGTATAGACTTTATTTCTTTTTGTTGTGCAAGCCACAGAGAAGATATCATGCTTTTCATTTCCTCCTTAAAACTATTGAAGTCCTCCATAGTGACGGCCCGGCTGCGCGCAAATACGGTAAGTAGGTGAATTCGTTTCATTATCGTCGCAAACGGACACATCGGCCGCGCTTGGTCGCTCCATTGTACCAGGATATAATAAAGTTGCTGGAGGTCGGCAACAAGAGAGCGCACTTTATTCTGTGCGACAGTAGCTTCAATATAGTATGGCACGTGATGCGCATACGCAGGTAATTGTCCGCTTATGAGCGAGCGGTTCGTGCGTCTTTGTTGCTCCGTGCTTCTTAATTAATCTACTAGAGTGAGTGCTAATTAGCGAGTGGGATGTCTATATTATGTGTATTCGCACTTCCTATTCGCACTATCCTTACGTTGGTTGGCGGAGTGTATAAAGGGATAATTACTTTAAACACGAGAGAGACTTTTTTCTTTATTTTGCACTCATATGTGTAAATAGGGTCACATAGAAATAGAAAAAAGACTCACTGTCTTTGTCCCTCGGCGCGTCAACTTGTTAAAAATCTCTTCGTAGATTATGAGCTCCTATTTATGCAGTGGATTATTTAATGTACTAAATTTATAAGCACTCTAATAATTACTCGTAGTCGTAGCAGTCTTAATACACGTGTGCACTGGATGCAGTCCGGGGGGGAAGAGGAATCGATTAATACCTTACTTTAATACATCCCTCGTTAAACAATTCACCCTGTTTTAAGAAGGTATTGTTATCCAGGCCAAAAAGAGGACTTCATTATAAAATAAGCTATATCGAATCTTCTCTTAAAATCCAAGACATTATTTTAATGTATGTGATTACGATTAATCGATTTTCTAATCAATACCATTAACACTATCATTGCAATGAATGAACCGTCATTGACAGCACTAGTTAATAGGCGGAGCTTACGCCATTTTAGTTTCTGGAATGGGTTAGGATTAGTGTTGCCAGGTGTCCCGATTTGCGCGGGTCGTCCCGATTTTCAGGGGTCTGAGGACGCGTCCCGATTCGTACCTGGTCGGGACGCTAAATGTCCCGATAAAACAAATAATGAAAAAAAATTCCAAATTCCTATGAAAAATATGTAATATAAAAAAATAAATTAATAAATTAATTTACATAAATATTTACTTTATTCTTCTGAAATGCGTCAATTACGTGCGTTAATAAGTACGATTTTATTTTAAAATTTTTACTAGTCCAGCAAGGCTGATTACCTGTTATGTAAGTTTAAATATGTACGTATTTAATTTAGGTAATATAATACTGTACTTGCACTAGTAATTTAAAACGCAATAAGTTAAATCCTGATTTAAAAACACCTCGTTTTTTATTTGTCCCGATCCTAATTACATGTCTGTATAATAAATAGAACAAAAATGCTTGAAAAACCTGTATTGATATTCACAACGATTTTAAAAAGAAATTAATAGTACTTACCTATAAGTGTAATAATCCTTTGTAGACGTAACCAATTTGTCCCAGACACATGAATGAGAATGTTTTTAGGGGAAATATAATCTCAAATGGCTTAGCAAGATCATCCGTTATGCCGAAAGTATTGCAGCATTAATTTTGAAATAAATATAAGGTAAAGTTGAGGATTAATGTTAAGGACTATGTTAGACGAAAACACGTATCCGTAAAATTTTCTCGATAGAAAAAAAATCCAAAGTTACCTCCAAACTGAACAATAAACCGCTGTTACTCATAAAATACTTTAAATAAGATCATGAAACTTTGCATACTAACTGAACTAACTATAAAGCAGTGCTTATGTTATTTACTTCTTTCAAAATATCATTATTTTCACTGTAAAAAGAAATTACCTAAACTATCGGCGCGTAAGCTTGATTCCTGTCGCCCCGTTCCCGTTACCGTTAGTATCGCTCCGGCTTTTGAAGGGAGAAGTTGTGTCGCTTACGATCAGAATACACATTACGCAACAAGACGACGTAAAATTAAAATGGGAAATAACCGTTATAAAAGTAAGATAAGAAAAATAAGAAGCGACTGGGTTGGCGTTATGAAACAGGCATTAATATGATAAACATAATGAAATAAGTATCTAACGACCTATCTACTTACAGTATTATTGATTACAAACATGTCGGTACATAGCATACGACGCGCGGGGAAGTGGGGGCGAAATTAGAATTTGAGCTGACTTACTCTATCCCCTTAAGGAAACAAAATATTTATCTTATGACTAAGCTAGTTAAAGCGATATTCGTGCTGGCATTTATAGAAGTTGTCAGTGAAGCCGTCGAGGCAGCTTCGTGTCTTGAGGCGGTCATCTATACCTAATAATAACCATCAATGAACAGGCCGATTGTGAAAAATATCAATAAAAAACCATCAGCGCTTGATGATTTCGACTGTGCCACAGCGTTGTCGTCATCAACCGCAATCGATTCTTTATTTTTTTTTGTTTTATCTGTATTATTAAATTATCGAGATGCATTTGCCGTACTTCAAATGCACGCTAGATTATGTGTAGAATTGAGTTCGTAAATAGCGTATTAGTAAGGCTTAAATATTACCTTTTTATGTCTTAAGTATTTTCATATAACAAATAAAAACATTAAACCAGCAGGACATAATATAGTTTTAATTCCGTGTAATATATAGGTTTGTTACCTTATATTGCTTGGAGTGTTCTAGAGAGTGGAGAGGATCCGAAACAACTATTTACATAACATACAAATAAGTACTTGTTTTGTTTGGGAATCGAACCCGCGATCCTCAGTGTCCCAATCAACGGCCAAGTCACTGCGCTATCGAGGCGATTTAATTAATTTCTAGAAATAAACTTAGTCCTTATAATTAACTTCACAATTTATAAAGAGACATATAAATTACATACAGTTAATTTTCTAAATCCCGATTTTTTTGACGTCATGTACGGATTTAAAACAAATCGGACCTGGCAACACTAGTGAGGATCATTAAGTTCATGTCCTCTATTGTTTTTTCAGGTCTTTGCGCCTGATATTTATGTGAAAAACTAATGTTTGTTAAGAAAAACGCCACTTTTGTGTGGCTCAGGCGCTACTTAGGAAAATACGGTACCTCTACTTACTATTACACTACCGACTACTCCACCAATAGAACTCCTTCGAGATCGGCCTTTAAACACTGTAGAAACTGGACCAGGCCTCTTGAATTTTACCGTATTGATCGTGTTTGAAGCAACTGGATCAATGAAGCATATTAAGAGATTTGAGACTCCCTGCTTAGAAAAGAGGTTTAATCGACTTCGATAAAGAAGGAAATTCTATAATCAATGTTATGTATGTTTACCGATTTTCCGGAAACGTTTGAATGAGTTCAATTTCTTTATTGTATAAGAGACAAAAAAGCACACAGTCACACAGTCCTGATGGTAAGTGATTACTGTGACCTATAGATATCTACATATATCCTCAATTACGTGGTATACTATACCTCTTCTTATTACCTCTTATACGTGGTAGAGCCATGCTGCAGTTATTTATTTATTTTTTATTTATTTATAAGATACATGCCTACAAGCTAACAGATGATAGCATCCAACACACTTGCACATTAGATACATTAAGTTAAAATTGTCTATTTTAAGTTATAATTAATTTTACCAAATATATCACATTAAATTAAAATTAAAATAAAAAAATTAAGTTGAAATAATTGCAGAACAAATAAAATAATAAGAAATATAAAACGAAAATAATCAAATTAATAAAACGAAGATAGTCAAATTAATTAAACAAAAAAGACCAAAATAGTCAAACAAAATAGTATACATCATTAAAATAGTAGTTATAATAATCAATGACAAGAATAAAAATTTATAAAATGTCAATTACAATATTTCTTAATTTACTTATAAGTGTACTGAGCAAGTATGTCACCAATCATTCGTAATGCCCGGATAGTAGGCGCGTGCTCGCCGCGCCTGGTGCGCGCGACAGGGCGCGCTAGCAAACGAGGCCGGCGGCGCGCTGCTAGCTGCAGCCCTGACTCCTGTAATATATTACAGGGAACTAAGATGCGCACACTCTCTAGTATTTGCGGACTATCGATCTTATGATAGAGTATAGAGAGATAATGCGTCAGCATTAGCATAACCCTCCTAAATTTTAAAGTTTCCATACCAACCATGCCTGATACGAACAAAGAAGGATAGAGGTGAGGATAGTACCCGTATTGCTTCCGAAAGCACCAACGGGCAAACTTACGCTGTATCTTCTCGACCATAAGGACATACTTGTCCTCAAACGGGTCCCAGACAACAGCACCGTATTCCAGCTTGCTACGAACAAATGCGTTAAACATTATTTTAGCAACTACTTCATTGTCAAATTGTGTTCCAGTTCTAATAACAAAACCTAACATTCTATGTGCGTTCTTACAGATACTTGTCATGTGAAGATGAAAGTCCAATTTGGAATCTAATAACAGCCCTAAGTCTCGAATATTATTTACTCTTTCCAGAGGAGCGTCAAGTAAGCTATATACATTTACAATTGGTCTAGGTTTTCGAGTGAAAGTAATTACTTTGCATTTATCATTATTTAATGGTAATATATTTTCTTGGCTCCAACTCAACACCGCATCAATGTCTCTTTGTAAATTTATGGTATCTGATTCAGATTCAATACCCAGACTGAGTTTTAAGTCATCAGCAAAGAGGAGACATTCAGAAAAACAAACGATGTTAGGCAGATCATTAATAAAGAGCAGAAAGAGGGTTGGACCCAACGTACTGCCCTGACTAACACCTGATCTAGTGAAGTAATCGCTGGAATTATACCCTTTCACCCGCACATACTGACATCGATTATTCAGAAAGCATGCGAAAAACCGAATGAGTTTGAAGGTGAAGCCAATAAATGCCAACTTTTCTAACAATTTGTCGTTGTCTACGAGGTCGAAGGCCTTCCTGAAATCGAAGTATGCCGTGTCTACTTGTTTGTAACTTTCCATCTCCTTATATATGTAGTCTACGTGTGCAATTAAGTTCGTAGTAGTAGAACGAGCCTTACGGAAACCGTGTTGGCTATTGTGTAACAAATGACCAACCTGATTATAATGTTTGCTGAGAATAGACTCAAATATTTTGGCAAACACTGATAAGACAGCAATTGGCCTAAGCTCTGATACGTTCATACTCCCATCAACTTTCGGCACTGGGGTAACCCTGGAAGGTTTCCAAATTTGAGGGTACCTAGCATTAGCCAGTGAAGGGTTAAAGAGATGCAAGAGAGGCCCCTCCAGTACAGCTATACAATCTTTAGCCAGGACACTAGGAATGCCATCAGGCCCACTGGATGAACGCGGTTTGAGACGTTTCACAGCCTCCTTCAAATCCCTCGTATCGACAGCGTTTATAGATACGGACGTAATGTCCTGGTTAAAATGTGCAGCTTGAACAGCCTTAATAGGATCCAAAACGGGTGGGTATATTCGGATGAAACACAGAGCTGAGAAATTCTGCAAAGGCATCAGCAGCAGCCTGCCCCTCTACTTCAGTATCCTTATATATATAAGTATCCGTACGTCTTCTACCTCCTGATTTCTTGTCTTTAACGTAATCCCAAAATTTGACTGGATCGTTAATAATATTACGTTGTACCGTTTTTAGGTATTGCCTATATTCCCTATCTATTAGTTTTTTTACCTGCTCCCTATAATACTTAAACATTTGCCTATTGAATTCTTTATCTTCCTTTTTATACTTCTTAAGATGATAGTATTTACTTTTAATATTATTTATAATTTCAACAGTATACCATTTAGTATATACATATCGGTGATTGATGTTATATTAGTAGTATAGTTGTAATACGAATGGGTCGGCTCGACCGGGGAAGGACCACGCTCTCAGAGAATACCAGTGTAAAATAGTAGCTTAATGCTGCTGTGTTTCGTGTGGTGAGTGTAGATAACCGGAGACCCCTTTAACTGGAAACGAGGCATTCCATATTAGTCCTCACGGGTGACAACGCGTTTACATTTTGATTTGTAATCGAGGATAGATGTCGATGTATATGGGCCGCAGAAACCACTTACCATCAGGTGGACTGTGTGCTCGTTTGTCACCCCATCCTATAAAAAAAATTACGAATTAAAATATGGATGCGTTTTCACTCGTGAGGACTAAGATGGAATGACTCGTATCTAGTAAAAAGGGCCTTCGGTTTTCTAGATTCAACGTAGCGTTAATCTGTTATTTCAAGCTATATTCTTCAAAGATATATGTTATACCTCAAGCATTTAAATTTGATGTAAATTAATGGTGTTTAACAGAAATTATTTTATTCGTTTTAGTTATTTGAAAAACTTTTTTTTTTAATTTAGATTTTTGACTCTTTTTAGTGGACTTATGAATATCAACGCACATGAGGTGATAACTGCAATCTCGTCTAGAAAGTTACATTAAAAGTTGTCTCTCCTATATTCTTCCATCTCCTCTTAGGCCTTCACACTCGGTGCTGAATATGGCGCATAACGAAAGAAAAAAAACTTTTACGGTTGAAGAAATAGCTCAGGTAGTTAAATCTCTAAATAAATTAAATCTCAAGGACGATGATGACATGACGAACGGAGTTGTCAGTAAGAGCGAACATGATAGCTCGCAGGTTTGCACGCTGTTCAAGGGAAGTTAAAATAACCCTATTCAGAGCTTTCTGCACGTCATTTTACACGTGCAGCCTGTGGGCTACGTATACTCAAAAGGCTAACAACGTCTTCCGAGTACAAAACACCGACGCGTTTAGGGTGCTGCTGGGGTTGCCTCGTTTCTGTAGTGCATCAGGGATGTCCGTGGAAGCGCGAGAGGACTGCTTTTACGCGACTATGCACAAGAGGTGCGCGTCTCTGGTGCGCAGAGTGTGGGAGAGCGACAATAGCATACTCAAAATGATCGTGAGCAGACTGTACAGCATATTCATGTCCCATGGTGAGGAAATGTCACATATAAATGTAATTTTTTTACAAATTTGTTATAAATTATATTATGCCTACTAACCTAGTCATAAGTTAATTATAAGTAATACTAACGAATATGGGTCTTGTTTCCTATAATTAATGAATTATTTAATTAATTATTATATTATTTATAGAGCCATGCTGCAGCTATATTGTGGTTGCAGCACGAATGAGTTGGCTCGACCGGGGGTTGGACCACGCTGTCAAAGAATACCAGCGTAAAATAGCAGCTTAATGCTGCTGCGTTTCGTATGGTGAGTGTGGAGAAACGGAGACCCTTTTTACTGGAAACGAGGCATTCCATCTTAGTCCTCAAGGCTGGCAACGCATCTACATTTTGATTCTTAATAGATGATAAATGTAGATTTCTATGGGCCACAGCATCCACTAACCATCAGGTGGACAGTGTGGACCCTAAAGAGTGGATTTTTTCTCCAATTTTATAATGGGGCTATCCCTTAAGTATATATCCTATTAAATAAAAAAGAAGCAATAATGTCGGTTCACAATTGATAAATAAGTATATAGCGTAAAAACAAACCTATATACTTTATACATAATATAGGTTATATTACATATTAGTATTGTAGTATAATATTTTTGAATATTAGGAGTATTCGCTTATATCCGTAATGTTATATTGTTGACGCAAGATATGATGTCATGTACCTCAACAGTGTTTTGTGTAGAGGAAAAATAAGGACAATTATTTGATTTTTAACGTTAACAACATTAAAAAAATTAATTCTTACATAAATCAAATTTAAAATCAACATAGTCACATACATTTGCGTGACTAATCATAAGAAATAACAATGGCACCAAACATTTTTTGTATCAGTCATTTTTTAAACGTCAAAGCAAGTTGTGCACGATGGACGCCCACTGTAAAGGGGACCAAAACTTTTTGATTGTTCCAAGTTAAAATAGCGTTGCTCTGGCCATTGACAATTAAGGAAACGTACGTCGCTGAGAAGCAAATGATGTACTGGATGGGAACCCCCTGCTATCTCATTGATCTCTGTGATCACATTATTACCTTTCCGATTTCTATTAAGTCTAATCTTCGCTTTAATTGATTCATCTCGGTAATCTATGTTTATATAATACATTGGTATTTGTGCGCATTGTCAGCATATCAAGTTTCACAACATTGTTTTCTCCTTTTATACCTAATTTTGATGTGATATTTCTTTGCTTCGGGCTTTTTAAAAGAGAGGGTCTGAGAAACTTGCATCAGTTATTCGCAAGTAATTTACATTTTATACTATGCAAGTCTGGTATGAGATCTATTACTATTGCATAGATCAATACCTTAATAACTGTTAGTATGGTTTACTAGTAGATATATGATTTTGTACAAATTCAAGGTGGATTCTGGTTTATATCATAAATATTTACAATCATAAAAAATTTAAAGCTACAATTTCTGTAACCGATTGAGACCATTCTTCTGTAACAGGTGTGTCTGATCTCATAGAACTAGAAATGATAGAATGTGACAGTTTCGTGGTGACATGTGAGCGCATTATCATCCGTATCATTGTACAACTTAAGGTACTAGTTTTAAGTACATATGTGTACGTATACATATATATTATAAAAGTTAATGAAACACTGCTATTGGCGGCAGATAGAGTTAAAAGGGTGGTAACTACGCAGAAAGACACGAGATTTACATAAATTATGCTTTATTTTAAAAATTAAGAAATCTGATACTTCTGAAAAATTATTTCTTTTATACCAATACGTATAAAAGAAATAATTTTTGAGAAGTATCGTACACACATTTATTTTTTAAACTCACGAGATTAACCATTAACTAACAGAAACGTTCATAACTGTTGTCACAATTTCGCAATCACTTAAAAATTCAATATGACAATCTCGTCTCATGTTAAACAATTGATAGCCTCATTCAAGATCTTGGGTATACCAATGAGTCACTAAAATTACCCACAATGTTACTGAATTAACATTCGCTTCTGTGCAGATTACAAATGGTCTTTAAGTTGAGCCATTGCCAGATTCGATTGAATACGTTTGATCGGCCGTCATAGACGGTGCGTTCGATCTTTGAATAAATGATTGACAAGTGCTATTTTACATTATTTATGCATACTTGATCCAAGTACTCAATTTAAAGCTAACTTTCCATCACAACTTAGCGAATAATCCAAGCGATGCGCGAGAAATGTGTCAGAGGTGTGTAATTATGAAAGGCCTATATAAAATGGCACTCGCCTTTTTCACAAAATAAGGTTGGCAGAAAGAAATGTGTTAGTGGATGCTGTGGTCCATAGACATCTGCATCTATCCTTTATTAAGAATCAAAATGCATTGTCACCCCTAATAACTAAGATAGAATGCCTCGTATCCAATAAAAAGGATCTCCGGTTCTCTACACTCACCATACGAAACACAGTCGCATTGAGCTGTTATTTTACGTTAGTTGTCTGTGAGAGCGTGGTCCTTCTCCGGTCGAGTCAAACAATTCGTGCTACAACTGTAATATAGCTTCAGCATGGCTTTATCAAGTATACATTTTTTATACATTTCAATGGAACACCAGCGTTAATAGGCTTGTAATCAGAGCATGCAACCTCTACTACGACCTTGATGCTCCGATTAGCAAGAAAACGAGTGATACTATCTCACAATTTCTCGGGAAGCCCATAGAAAGGGAGCTTTGAAAGAAGTGCTTTGATAGAAGTCCTTCGATCGAGTCTGGCACTCGATCGAAGGCCTACGCAGTGTCCAAACCAACGGCCAACGCCTCTCTTTGGACTCAACTGCCTCCGCCGATCTATGAGTAAGGTAGACCAGAAGATCACTAGCTAATTTAACACGACGGACACCGTATTGGCGGTCATTGATCAGCTGGTGATCCCCAAGGTACTTCATGAGCTGGCAGTTTACAATAGACTCCATTATTTTGGAGAACAAGGAGGTGATGGCGATAGGCCTGTAGTTGGACAGTTCCGAGCGGTCGTCTTTTTTAGGGACCGGCTGGACAAAAGCTGTCTTCCAAGAGTTCGGGACTACGCCTTGGGACTTGGAGCACCGGAAAAGACGCGTCAAAACCGGTGCCAACTCTGGAGCACAAGTCTTCAGCACACTATTGTGCTGAAGACGTGTGCTTCGTACTCCATCAGGCCCACTCGACTTACTGACGTCCAAGGAGAAGAGTGCTTTATGAACCGAGCGCTGTGTAAACCGACAGTGTGTTCCTCCCGTCATCGACGCGAAGAGAGAGCCTAACAGATCGGCTTTCTCCTTTGCGGCATGGGCTAGTGAGTAGTCCTCTCCGTGGAGAGATGGAAGAGATGACTGACAGGAATTCTCTTGGACAGCCTTGGAGAGAGAACAGAATGCACGAGTTCCCGAAGGAAGGCAAATTAGCTTCGTGCCAATTCTGCCGATGTGCTCGGACTTTGCCTTGGCAATGACTCTTTTGAGGGATCTGGAGGCGACATTACACTTCTTTTTAAGAGCGCTGGTGTTTACATCCCGACACGTTAATGCGCCGGCCCAGGCCAGGTAGCACTCATGCTTTTACCGTGATGCTATTATACAGGAGCGACCAAACTATGGCTCAGATATGCCTACGATGGGCACCACAGACGACGGAATAAAAAGTTCCATACCCTGAAGTACCACATCAGTGACAGAATCAGCAACAACGCTAGGATCGTCCGGCGAGAAGAAAACCCGTCCCCAAGGGTAAGATGCAAAAAAAGACAGCATCCCATCCCAATCGGCAGAACTATAGTGCCAAACACGGCGGCAACTTGCAGAATGCAACCGCGACGTTAATGTGACTGGCACCACACTCCGGACAAGACAATGGTCCGACAAGCTTAAAGGGGTCGACGGAAACCTGATATCCGTCCGGATGAGTCAGAGGTCAGCAGAAGGCCAACAGGGAAGGTGTATGATCTTCCACATCTGGAATCCGCAGAGGCGCAGTAACCAATTGTGTCAGATCCTATGCAAAGCAAAGTCATAAACAGATCTCCCCGCGTAATCGGTTAAACGTGAACTGAGCCATTCGGCGTGGTGGGCGTTAAAATCACCAAGGATCACGATCTTTGTGGATAGGATCTGCTGTAGCACGGCATCTCTACTTCATGCTTGTATTCTGTAAGTAAAAAAAGAGTTATTGAAAAGAATGATGTACATAGTGTATATACTAGGAACAAGCACAAGCTTGTTATACCAGTTACTCGACTATAAAAAGTCGCATTCCTTCATGGAACAATGTATACGCTTTTACAACAAACCCCCTAGAAAATATGCAGGACCAAATCAAAAACTTTAATTTTTTTACTACTGGGGTATTATACTACATACGCATGTACATAATTGGTAGAACCCCCGGGAATGAGGTGATTACCACCATGCTGTTTCTAAATGTTTTCATAAATAATTATTTAAAATATGATGTTGTAAATTAATGTTTTAAAAAAGTTCCGCTGGGCTTCTTGCTGGTTCTTCCTAAGACAGTGTTTTTTTCCGAACCAGTATTAAAGCTTAAATGACTTTTAATAATACTTTGAATAATTTATATTGAATAATTTTTTAATTAATAAAAATTTTATGAAAAAAAAATATTTTATTCTGTTCATTTCTTAATGTATTATTTGCAAATAACTAAACAAGTAATGAGTAAATTCTTAAATATGTAATGTCAAGTTTTTTTATTTATTTGATTTTACCTATATAACTTTTAAAATGCAAATTGAATACGTAATAATTTAAATTTTTATACTTACCTACTAAATTGAAGATAATCCAAATACGTTCTTTTGAAATAATATAGAGGCATATTGTCATAAAAAAACAAGTTTAGATTTTTATCTTTCTTGATGAAAAAAAAATTATATTAGGTACATTATACATAAACATGTTGTAACAAATAACGCGTTATGTTGACAGGAAATAAGGTAATGGCTTCCTGAATGTCCTCGAATTTAAAAAAGTCAACTGTCCAGCTGTACACATGTTAACTGACAATGAAGATAAATAAAAAAATGCAATGTAAAATTTAATAACAAGTTGTTTTTACGTATTGTTGAACAGCAAAACTGATTCAATTCTAACAGAAGTAAAATTAAAAACCACATTATTTTATTCACAAAATTCTTAGTAATGTTCGGTATTTTAAATCAAAAATCTTATCAATTTCTTGTACACCATTGCTTTTTCCTCAAGGAATAACTGCTATTAACCCATTACGAGGTATAAGGCTCCCTTTCTGTCTAAAAGTTAGTCTGGGCTGATGGCACCCTCCGAACCATTTTAATCGCCAAGCAGTAGTGTACCGACTGCTACTGCTTTGTTCCAGTTCAATTCCCGGACGTATTCCGTTTTCGTCTTTACGGATGACAACTAAACTAAAAAGTTGGAATTTCCATGCCTGTTTTAGCTACTAACGATCACCAAACCATAGATAGATTGCTAGTTTTTCACGCCGAAATTACAACTAAAATGTATAAACTGTACCTTGTACTTGGCATAGGTTCGAAAACTAATTGATTTTTTTTGACCCAAAAACTTTGTCTGTTTTAAAAACATGTTAACGTGCCTTAACTTACGTGAGGGTGATATGGACACATTAAGCTTTGCCGCTCAATAAAACCAAAACTAGGATGAGGAAAGAGACAAAAACACAAAGCCAAGTATAATATATAACTAATATACTAGTAATTAAAAAAAAACATTAGCCATCGACACTACCGTAACCTTCAGTCATAGGCGACGGGAATGACTGCATTCCCTGAAGGCAGCTGCAAGAATGCGACACGTGGAACGCCGGAAGAATAGAGTGATTTATTTTTAGTTTTTTCTTAGTAACATTGCCAGGCAAAGATATCAAATCATAGAGCCTATCTTTGTCTTTGCTTTTGTTTTTGGTTTTGTTTAAATTAAAAAAAATCTTTTTCAAAGGGTAGTACTTGTGGTACACATGTGTATCTCGATAGAGCGAGCGTGAGGTGTTTATATCTGATACACGTGTGTCCCCTGATCGAATTTACAGGAACACCGTACGAACACCGTGCGGTGGAAAACTCAAAAAAACGTCCAGATGGTTGTCATTTACCTACCAAGACTGCACCTTCAATGTCAACTATACAATATTGGGCAAGTGAATTCAAAAGAGGCAGGGAAAGCATTAAAGATAACCCCCCCCCCCCCCACCCGGGCCATGCCAAACTCAGCGGCTACAGAAGAAAATGTGAAAATTATTGAAAAATTTGTATTAAAAGATATACGAGTAAGAACTTGTTTGTACCATTACACACCATATTGCATGACTATCTCAACCTCACAAAAGTCAGTGCAATATGGGTGCCGGTTTTTAGAGCTGTGCGGTGACGACCCAACAAGTGTTTAGATAGGATAGTTACAGAAAATGAAACGTGGAAACAAGTTTGGGAATAAAAAGTGGCTACTTTTCCCAAACTAAAAAAAGGCCTTCGGGGAAAAAGATTTGCTAACAATAATGAGCTCAAGTCCGCTGTAAATGAGCATTTTTCAAGCCGAACGAAGACGAAGAATATTTTTTCAAGGGAATAGAGAAGCTTTTTTCAAAAAATGATGTCTTGGGAGATTATATTGAAAATTTAAAAATATTTCATAATTTTATCTTTCGTCTAACATACCCATACCGAGAATACATTGAACACCCCTCGTATTAAGAAAAAAAGAATTGCAAAAACAGGTTTATGAAATCATTAGTTAAAATTAGTAAAATCAACTTAAAAAAATACAGTTAAGTACCATATTTACCGTGTACTGTCGACTGTCATAATCGCGTTAATAAAGCAACGCCTTTTTGACCTTTTACTGTTTGGTTGACTGAAGAAGAGCTATCGTATCACAAAGCCATCTATGCAAATAAGGCTTTAGTTTTTGAGTGATAAGAAAGTGACCATATCAACCGCATGACCATTTACCTTTCAAAACTGTTTATAAACGTTCGTATAGTGGCAGTGTAAGAATATTCACTACCCCATATCGGCCCGTGGTCGGTCCAGTGGTGGGAAGCAGAATATGGACAGCAGCATGTTCCTAATAACAACAAAAAAAATCCCGCTTGCAGGGGCAACCATAAAATTTCGCAAGTTCCTCCAATGAGACAACTCTATCAGGGAGGCCCTTGAATTACCACTCTTTTAAAAAAATAATTATAACAATGCTATATGAAAACATGCAGAGATTGACATCGCATTCATGTTTGCATTTTCTCTAAAGCATTGGTGGGTATTAAATCACTAAAGTTTTAATTGAATATATAATGTCGTATGAATAGATACAACCCTTGGTTTTAATACTAAGTAGTTAAAAATATGTTCTAACCCCACTAAATTTTATATATTTTTTACAATGTACTCGTATCCATGATCCACACACATACACACGATCCATACACTCGTATCCATGAAACAATGATAAAAACAGTATTATTTGATGTATGTATAATATTCTAGGATTTGATGTTTACTCATTTTAATTTTAATATCTAAAATAACAATAGAATCCATCCGACCTGTCGTCATGTATGGAAGTGAATGCTGGGCCGTCAAGAAGAAGGATGAAAATAGATTGCATGCGAATGAAATGAGAATGTTACGATGGATGTGTGGTGTGACAAGGATGGATAAGATAAGGAATGAGTATATAAGAGGAAGCCTGAAAGTAGCGCCAGTGGTAGAAAAGGTGAGAGAAAGCAGATTGGCATGGTTTGGGCATGTGATGCGGAGGGATGGAAGTCATGTCACAAAACGAGTGTTGAATATGAATGTGGAGGGACACACGGGCAGAGGAAGGCCGAATAAAAGATGGATCGATTGTGTGAAGAGTGATATGAGAATGAAAGGAGTAAGTATGGAAATGACGGCTGATAGAGAGGAATGGAACAAGAAGATTTACTGCGCCGACCCCAGATAATGGGAAATGGGCTAGAGAATGATGATGATGATGATGATCTAAAATAACAATAGAAATACAATCTGAAATGCAAATAATATTTTAAGTGGGTTTTTTTATAAATTATTTCTTGATTTTAAGCTAATCTCTCCATTGCGCACAAAATTATTTCATTAAAATAATTAAATAACCGTTTTCCGTCGTTGTTTGCTGATTACTCTTTTGACGATGCTTCACGAATCTTAGACCGGTTTCGTGAAGCAGCATCAAAAAAGTAAGACAACTGGCACTAACATATACAATATTTCAAGACAATACTACTAACCATTAAGAATTTTTGCAAGAGGCGAAGATCCTAGTCAGAGAATAAGGTCATCGTCAAGATTAAGATTTTCTGATCAAGCTCAACATGTTTTCTTAATTTGAAGACAATCGCAATGGCTTTTAAAGAATTTTGTCGGTAGGTAACGAACTTAGCTACATCGTCAGGTCATTGTTTTGATAACGTTTTCATATAAAAAAACACTAAAAATAAACGTTCAATGCTCTTACCTAGTTCCATCAAATTTGAAGTCCCATGATGGATAAACCACTATGGTAAACTTTTTTTGTCCTTTGTCAGTATCTGTACCAAAAAGTAAAAGATTGGATAAATAATAGAGCTAACAGGTTTGTATTATTTATCCCATCACAAAGTTTACACTTAATTTGAGCGGTGACCATCAAAAACTCCTTGAAAAGGAGACGATAATGGCTACAGCATCAATTCGTCATAATGACTTTTGCTATCTAATCTTATTCTCAACGTGATTACCAAATTTCAAGTTAACACCAGTAACCATTAATAAATTCAATCTATTAGAGACAATGGGATTCTGATGTAGACGATGTAATCACGCCACAATAGCATAAACGGACTGAACAATGTAGCCTAAATCACATTATTGTAAGTTTTCGTATAACTTAATATATGGAACAAACTTCATACGTAGATCATTGGTCGTTCTCCGCGTTAAACACCTTGTCTGATAAGAAACCTCCCTGAGCCCGAGAAGCACCGAAAAGTTAAAAAATATTTAGTTTTCTCGAAGAACGAACAGAAAGACGAGGTGCCTTTGTGAGAAATTTCTCAATCTTTGATGAAAGTGAAGGCAATTTCATCGTTAGATTTTTTAAATTAAGTTACTAAGCCTAAATTTTTACTACAGTTAAGAGATAATAATATTAATTATACAAAGGATACTCTATAGAACTTCATAAATTATTACCAATATTGTGCGAAACCCTGTTGAACGTTTTCAATGCGATGATTATGATGCTTGTAATAAATGTACCACACAACGAAACTAAAGATTAAAATCGATCTGCTAAAGTATAAAGAATTTGACTGTCTCCTTGGTCTAGTGGTTGTAGAAGTGCGAGTGCTAAACATGAGGTCCTGGGTTCGAAACGGGGTCGGGCTAAAAATCAATTATTGAGTTTTCCGTCAAGATATTCTCAATACAGTCAAGAGTCACGAAGTTTGTGGTGTCTAACCCCCGTGCCTCGGAAAGCACGTAAAGCCGTTGGTCCTGCTCCTGATCTCTCTCCGGTCGTGTTGGTTTACTGTCCCATCGGATTATGAAAGTGAGGGAATAGAGAGTGCACGTGTGCTTGTGCATTTTTTTATAGGATAGGGTGACAAACGAGCACACAGTCCACCTGATGTTAAGTGGTTACTGGGGCCCATAGATATCTACATCTATCCTCGATTACAAATAGAAATGCAGATGCGTTGTCACCCGTAAGGACCAAGATGGATGGAACAACTATACTATATATATATATATATATATATATATATATATATATATATATATATATATATATATATATACATATATATTACTACAACTATACTACTAATATAACTGCAGCATGGCTCTACCACGTACAATAGCATAGCATACACTTGGGCACTATAATCCTGTCCTGCGCCGAAGGCTAGTATCCGTTGACCGAAATTCGGTCTGGAGTCCATTATTATTATAAAGCTGAAGTTATACTCCTATTTAAAGATTTATTAATTCTATATATAAAGTCTATACTGCGAAATGCTTTTGGATGACAGCGAGATTTTGTCGTTCATAATAATACCTAAGTCATGGAAGATTTGCCCTCGATGTATTAGGATTATATTATACAACAATATCCACTACCCCATATCATGCCACGGATATTGTAATAGGTGACAGATATAAACTGAACCAGTACATTGTTTCAGTCTCTATATGAACCAATGTACTACATATTACGTATGTAATGTTATCAGAAAGATGCCGTTTACAGTTCGTTCTCGGTCCGATCTCGGTCTGGTTTATTATATTATTTTTTGTTTTTAAAATATTTGCATTTACCATTACATATCCAAATTAAATATTATAATTCAAAATATATTACAAAAATTATAATAATGAACTTAACTAAAATAATAATTAAAATTATAATATTTACGATTAAAACTAATTATATACAATATAAAAGAAGAAACTATAATATATAAAGTCTAAAACTAAAAATTTTAATATTCAAAAAGACCTGCTCCCCGTGGTATAGTGCCAAGAACGCTGGCTGCACTGGCTGCGCATAAGAGGGCTGGTTCTTTCCTCGCTCAAAGGCTAAGTATAGCTATTCAGCGAGGAAAGAACCAGCCCTCTTATCACCAGCAGCGACGACCAGTCGTGGATACAGTTCCTTTAGAAACTTCACTGCACGCGGACCCCACGGACCGATAATCTCTCCAGCAAATTGCACAAATATGTAGTCATTTCTCAAGGACACCATTTACTAAATTCAGCTGCCTCTGATGCCGCCCCGGCTCTAAAAGAGGTACCCTTGAGATGAGAAGCCGCCAAAGTGTCAACGCAAGTAGCATCCCACACTAGAGCTTCACCTCTCTCCCAAGGGACCAAAGTCATACTGTCGGGTCTCCTGCCATCGTCTCTAAATATCCCGCAAGGCTCTAAAACCGAGGGGACATTTATGGAGACAAGAGCCCTTCGGATGATTTCGTTCAAAGAACCGTGACGGGAAAACCTACCTGCACTTTTCTTGCATGAAAGTCCGTGGAGCCCAAACACATCGACGCTGCTACCACAGGGGCACTGGTGAGGTTGACAAATTGCCACTCCTAGCCGGATTCCTACGGCGATGCGCAAGCTTTCCCCATCAAGAAATGTGCCGAGATTACTTGATGGTAGAACATGTAACCAGTGACTAGATTCCTTAGTCGAAACAGCTAGAAGGCGAGCCTGATCTTGTTGGCTGTGGACATTTTGAAATAAATTTTTCTGGACACTCCGTACCAACGGAATATCCCACTGTTTTTGTTGGTTAACTTCCAGTGGGACATTTTTGCCGGGACAGAGCGTTAGCCATTTTTGCCTTGCCTCCGCAGCAAAGCACAGGTCTACTTTATTATTTAAAATTGTGTTACATAGATCATTGACACTATGCACGGAAGCAAGGAAAGCAGGCAGTGCGACGCTAGAAATATTTCTTACACCAATACCACCAAATTTGATAGGTAAAGTGGCTTGATTCCAGGCTATTGTATTTAATCTCAAATTTAGAATTTTTTCTAAAGCAATTTTAAGATTACTATCAATATCTTTTAAAATATCCGAACATTTCCAGACCCGACTTGAGCGTAACAAGTATGTAAATTTAGGTTCAAGGAGACAATATTTTAAAATAGTAAGGGCAATATGGGGGTTTAAAATATATAATTTATCAACGTGATTTAAAAATTGGTCAAATTTTGTTTTTAAAACAGGTTTAATACTATCGAAAAACAAGGGAGCACTGAGCAGGTAAAGCGATTCCGAATTGACAGTTTTTATTCCTGGAGAAATCTGACTGAAATTTTTAATTATGATATCTCTGTTAGAATTAGATAAATTATTAGAAATAAATATTTCACATTTATTGGTATTTGATTCAAGACCAATATTTTTAAAATTTTGAAAAATATGAGTAATATCATTAAGGACGTCATCTGCTTTACCTCCCAGTGTACCGTCGTCCAGATACCAGACATTCAGCTTGGGTTTTAAATTTGAAATAATAGGTTGAATTCCCAAACTGAAAAGAGCTGGATCTAATGGATCACCCTGCTGAACACCGACAGCAGGCTCAATTATATGGTTTTGATAAAACAAGTTTGAATTTTGACTGTAACATTGTCAAACGTAATTATATATTTCGGGGGTATTGTTAGCCACTTCTTTCAGCAGGGTTATCCTATCAATAGAGTTAAAAGCATTTCTAAGATCGACCTTTAGAAGAACACCTGCATTGGAATTAGTTAAGAAAGTACGCACCGAATGTACCGCTGCCTCACAGCCACCTTTGGTGCCAAAGCCTAGTTGAGTAGGTTGAAATTTTGTCTTAAGGTTCGAGATTATGTTCCTGCAAGCTAATTTTGAAGTTAAGCGTCGAAATGTAGAACCAACAGCAATAGGACGGATACCGTTATCCTTTTTTTTTTGAAGGCACACAATCTTGCACTATATAAGTAAGGAATGAAATTGGGATTGACATTACCAGAAAGCATAAAATTACATAATTTTGTAATGTCATTAAGAAGTACCTACCGGCGTCACCGGCAGATACGCTTACAAGATCTTTGAGATGCTGAGGCGTAATCCCGTCAATGCTGGCAGAGCCATTTGAAAATGACAATATTGCGTCTAAAATGTCTTTTTCAGAAATTTGTAAATGTTGCATAGAAGTATTTGGAGGCAGCGGTAAATTCTGGGAAGGATTTACCAAAGGATGTTTCTGACAAAAGCCTTCAAGAGTTTCGACATTACGAGGAGCGAGGATGTCATTTTTTAAGTCGCCGTCCATTACTTTTGATTCAATTACTTTTTTTGAATCAAATTTAGGATAAGGTCGAGAGAAATGAGTATTAATCGGGTAATCCAAATTTTGAAAAGAATTTTCTTTTAGTTGAGACGTAATTGATTTATTTATTGTTTTATTAAAATGAAAATGGGAATACGCAAATGTAAATAATTTTTGCCAACTCTTTTCACAATTCGTTAGACAATTTTGAATAGTGAATGATAATGCTTTAGCAAGTTGCATCCTCGCACCTCTGGGAATTCTTTTAACCACTGGTACGTTACTATACAAATTGTATAATTGTTCCGAAAAAAGTGAAGAATTTGTGTCATTAGGTATATTACCAGAAGAGTCATGAATTTCTACGGTAGGCTGTAGTTTATATTATTGGAATGGGATTCAAGCGAAATTTGACTGTATGGATAGTATGAATGCACACACATATTTTTTACTTAATAATATTTTATCGGAGATCGGACCGAGAACGAACTGTGAACGGCATAATGAGCATCGGCCCTACCCTCCCATCTACGGGAGAGGCTCATATTCAAAGGTGGAATTTTGGTAGAGTGTAGAGGTAAGGTAAAGTGAAATGGATACACCAGATGAATTCAATACTGCTGTTGATTTGTATGCAATGAGCAAATCTATCTGATATCATAATACTACCTTTTTATTTATCTAGAAATATCGCACACGTCAACTATGATATCATCAAACTACTGCATAACAATAATCTAGTCAAAAACTTGATATAATATATAATCAATAATTTATATATTACAACACTGGTTTAGATGGCAACAGCGCAACTTTAAACTGGATATTTCATGTTGTAATTTTCTTTTATGCAGTCTTCGCCATTCGTCAGATAGAAGTCGAACTTACAAGCCTGATCAAATACAATAAATTTCTTATACGTTAAAAGTCAAACATAATATAAGTGTTTCGAGAAACAAAATGTCAGGGAATTGTTTAATTGTGTTCGTCATAAATTTTATATTAGTCTATGTCGATGCGTGGAGAGTGTTTCCATTGCAAAATACACCTGCGGTATTCTACAATCAAAGAATACAACCAACTCCAGTGTTAGGGTACACTTGGCCGACAAGAAATTACTTCCAAGGAAAACCGAAAGTGCCAGAAAATCCTTTCTCAGAAGTTTCGTTGGGACACAAAGCTATATCACCAACTAACGTAGCAACAACAACGGAATCATTTTTACGGCCTTTTGGATCTCAAATGAAGACTTTAAGTACTGGAGAATATTTCAGACCAAGTCCTGTTGTACAAAATACTCAACTATACCTCTCTACTTCAGAAGTATCATAGAGATATCTTAGAAGAACATGTCAAAACGTCATCTTGATACACTCACGACAAAGGTAACACAAGTTACAATTTATATCATTTTATGTTGAATTTCAGAATATTAAAACGTACAAAGTTTTTAGTTTTAAAAATAAATAACAAATTTTTAACAAGTCCTTAACCGTTTTGTATATATATATATATATATATATATATATATATATATATATATATATATATATATATATATATATGTGTTTGTGTGTGTGTATGTATATAACAGTTAAGGTAAAGCTTTTATTGCACTCATAAATAAGATCTATTTTAAAAAAATATAAAATTATATGATCGAATTGACCACTTAGTATTGCTATAAAATATTAAAGCTGGTTTAACAAAAATATTTTTATTTCTAAAACTTACTTTAAAACGTAATTCCCAAAGAAGTAACAACCCACTGAGTCTTCAACATCATCAAGAGTATCATAATTCATAACAACATATTATTTTCTTTGATCGTACACCTAAGTGCCTTTGTTTCGCGTGTCACGGAGGCAAGGTTACAGTGGATTTCCCAGTCGCAGACCGGACAAACAACTAACATACCGACGATCGACGAAGCGGCAAGCTGATAAACCACTTCATTTGCGCCTTTAAAAAAAATGAAGTAAATTGATGATTAGTTGCTGTAACGGATTATTTTAATTATTTTTTAAATGTAACTCTTCTATGGAATTGATGGCATTTACACACAATAAAGATTTATTTATTTAATGTTTATTGTAAACAGCGGTTCAAAAAGCGGACTTAATGCATTACGGTGTTCTCTACCTCTAAACCCTGGGTGATTTGAGAAACTATGACAAGTGTATGACAATTCTAACAAACAGCTTAGTAAAAAAATTAATAGTAAAATCAGATAAAATAAAAAGTGAATAGACATGTGACACAGACAATGGCAAACGCAGTTTTTAATCCTTAGTCGTCATGAGGAAGATGCTGCCGCCTCTTGATTTGTTTTCATCTGTTGTCTGTTGGGTGTCGTCCACGGGGCAATATGGGATAATGAAAGGGAAATGAAAACAGTATAAATGCAAGCACACTAGTTACTCTAAATAAATCAATAAAATCATTATCTAAACTCAGCTTGATGAGTGATTATCAAATCCATCATTACGATTTTCAAAATAAAATAAACAATAAAGAACATTACATTATTAGCTTCGAATTGTTTTTGGCTTTTATTTTATTTGCTACACTACGCCGTATTCTTACCATATTTTAATAGGATGCAAATGCCTAAGTAACGTTTATTTGTCTCACGTCCAAAATGTACGTGGTAAAGCCACGCTGCAGCTATATTAAGGCTGTAGCACGAATGGGTCGGTTTGACCACGCTTTCATAGAATACCAGCGTAAAATAGCTTAATACTGATGTGTTTCGTATGGTGAGTGTAGAGATCCGGAGACCCTTTTTTACTGGAAACGAAGCATTCCATCTTAATCTTCGGGAGAGACAACGCATCGGCGTTTTGATTCTTAATCGAGCGTGAATGTAGATGACTAGGCCTATAATAGCCCACAGCATCCACTTACATCAGGTCGACAGTGTAGTCATTTGTCACCCTTATTCTATTTAAAAAAAAACCGGCCAAGAGCGTGTCGGGCCACGCTCAGTGTAGGGTTCCGTAGTTTCCCGTCCGTCACAATAAGTGTTCCCACTTATGAGTTTCATGGTGGGTATCCATTATGTTCGCGCTCCAGCAGCGCTCCGCGCTCCTGCATCTGCTCCCGGTGGTGGGTACTGTTGTTTCCATCCAAGTTCAAAATGATTTTCCTAGAAAGTCTTTATAAAGTTCTACTTTTCTCAGATTTTTTTCATATTTTCTAAACTTATGGTTCAAAAGTTAGAAGGGGGGGGGGACACATTGTTTTTTACTTTTGGAGCGATTATTTCCGAAATTATTGACATTATCAAAAAATGATTTTAGTAAACCCCTATTCATTTTTAAATACCTTTCTAACAATATATCACACGTTAGAGTTGAAATTAAAAAAAAATCACTTCCCACTTTACATATAGGGGGGCTACCCTAATAAAACATTTTTTCCCAATTTTTACCACTTTGTCGGTGTGATTGATACACATATTGGTACCAAATTTCAGCTTTCTAGTGCTAATGATCACAGAGATTAAGCGATAACGGACAGACGGACAGACAGACATGGCGAAACTATAAGGGTTCCTAGTTGACTACGGAACCCTAAAAACGTCGTTTTTACCTTATTAATTACACATTTAACTTCGGAAACAAACAACTTAATATAATTATTCGGAATCAAAACAACTCCGTGGCGCAGTGACTTAGCAATGAGGGGCTGCGCTGAGGGTCGCGGGTTCGAATCCCGCACGGAACAAGTATTTGTATGGCCTATAAATAATTGTTCCGGGTCTTGATGTTTGTCCTTGTGCAATTTATGTTTGTAAACTACAGGAGTACCACGGTACAGGAGAAAATCTTAGTGTTTAGGGGTAATGTTTAAAAAAAATGATCCATCCCTTATCTTTCCACAGGTAAAAATAGAAATTCAGATATGTATGTCGTCTTTTTCTTTGAATGCCTCCTTAGCAATAAAATGATCACCACTTCTCAACAAGTACCACACGCAGCATTGTGCTACTATTTTACGCTGCTAATCTGTGCAATGCTGGCCATTTTACGGTCGAGCCAACCATTCGAGCTGCTACCATCATACTGTAGCGCGGCTCCACCACGTTAAATTCACGTAGATCCTCTCATTACAAAACATAAACTTTGATTATTCCTTCTCTTTCTTCCTCTCCTTTCTCTTTTGTTTAGCATACATCGAGTTTAAAGTATGTAATTTATAATTGTTGACAATAATACTCTTCGACGATTTTTATTTATTCTGTTGTTAACCTTAATAGTAAATATGAATTCTTCCCAAAATACCACACTTACAAATCCTTCCGTTCTCGTACTGTCTGGATATCTGAAAGCCATAGTAAGAGTGTAGTTTAAAGGGCACACTTAGGCAAACCCATATTTTTTATATTCTTTCATATTCTGACTTCCGACTGGTATTCGAAGTACAGATCACCATTTGACTTACATTAAGTTTGTTAGGCCTCATAACTTAATTTAAAAATGTAACGATAAAATTGATTTACCTCCTTTTTTATCACAAGTGACAGTAGCCTTATGGCAGAGTGCGGACCACGAACTAAAAGGGTTTGAATCCGCCATACGACTGCAGTCGTGAACTACTCCTAACATAAGCACGCGGGAGTGGTTAAAGACAGTATTAGTATCATTAATAACATTGTTAGCATTAAAAAAATGAGTCAAAAGGTTGTCGAATAAAAATGATTTATCTATCCTCGAATGAGGCTCATTTTATTGTGTGATTAAAAAATATATAATAGTCCAAACAACATTAAGAAAGGCATTAAGAGACGTTCAAAGTTAAAAGACGAAATTAATTATTCACTATTAAAACAAAAAATTAATTTGCATTAACATCTATGCTCTTAGTACACACGTATAAATAGTACTAAGAAACATTTGCAATGATTTATAATCGTTAAATGTACATGTCGATGTGTGATGAGTCGAGTTTGTTGTTTAATACTGTAGTAATTACAGATTACATAGTCGCTGCTTAATTGATATTCTATTCGCATTACGCATTAATGACATTAAAGAATAATAAATACTCTTCCTCTGTTGCTAACTTGAGCACTGTGATCAGAGATAAGGAATTTTTCCTTGCGACAGAAAAATATGTGCATGTTTTAATTGATCAATTTTAACTTTATACCGAATCAAGCTTTTCAAGGACTCATAACGGAATGTTGCACGCTTATCTCATCATTTGCCAGTCGTGATGCTATTTAATTCTTAACAAAGGTATATAAAAGCTTCCTATATACTTATAACAACATTCTGTTTTAGACATGATGAGTTTCATAAAAGTAACAAACGCCTTGCCTATAATGCTTTTACTCGGACTAATTAATATTTCTAGTACGGAAATTGTTACTTCTAGTGATCGAATAGAGTTAGTTTTACCAGTATTAGCACCACCTATGAATTCAAGAGCGAGAGTCACAGAGACCGCAAAAGACTATCCGGTATTATTGCTACTAGCTAATAATAATATCAGCAAAAAAGAAGTAGTTAGAAGTGGTACAGAGTCGCAACCTATTTATGTTGAGGTAAGTAATCTTACTGCTATAGCCGTAATGGCTTAAGCGAAATGGCTACAGCATAATAGTTTAAGCAAAATTTAATAGATCTCTGCTCTCGCGAACATCGACGGATATCTTGTATTGGCAAACCATGACATATTATATAAAAATATTACAATAAAGCGGCGTAAAACAATACACTCCTTAAACTTAAAATGCTTAAACAATATAGTGCTATTACTTAAGCACTATATTGCTACTTGGTATTTCTTAAAATAAAAATTACAGGAGTATTTTTCCTATTTTAATTTAATTGGAGTAAAATAATCGAAATATTGTGACATCTAAAGTCCATTCGGAAGGAAGGAAATTATAGGAATTCCTTGATCCTATTGCAACGTATTATGTGTTTTAACATTCACATTTAATTTTATTGTTTTTATCACTCGAGTTCATCTTAGTCTTAATTCATTCTCGTATGCATCATATATTGATTTTAGAGAACAGGATGGAAATAACTTCACGCGTAGAACATTTCCGATGAATGGCAATGAGGTGACTTTCAAAGGACACAAACGTCATCTGGGGAACGTCCGCATCCCGTATTAAAAATTACGTATATTACTTTGACATTTAATGTCGTACAAAAACTATAAGTATTTCGAAAGTTAAACTTAATAAAAAGTTTAAACCGATTTCAAAAACTAAAAATGGGCGCGCCAGTGACGGTCTACGATTGGTTTTTGGGCAGTACTAACACTGACTTCAATTCTACAACATGTAAAATGCTCTCGTCAAGCCGTCGTATTTGTTTTTTTATATCTATTACATTTGTGACGAAAATAAGAGCAACGCAGAAAAGTCAGATTTGAATTCATGCAATCTTAAAAATAAGATACTTAGAAGGAGCATGTAATAATACCCTATTATAAAAGGTGAAAATGAACTCCAAAAATATTTCAAATGAATAGAGAAACATTTCATCATTACACAATCCAATTTTAAGTCTCATTCTCATTCTCAACGCGTTCCTCCTACTTCGGCCCACGCACATACGCACATGGCTAAAATACGTACACAATACACATACAGTTTTATTCGCCGGCAAGGAGCGGGAAGCCCCGGTCCCGGAAGTCCCGGCACCGAAAGCAGTCACTGCTGTGCCGAAGCCAGTAAGAGGCAACACATGCTACATATATATATACATAGTTCATACATTTTATACATTATTACTTTCCCGGCAGCTGGGCTGTTGCCATCTCCGGCGTCGTGCCTTGCCGGTGAATGGGAAACCGCCCAATAATTGTATAAGTTTTTTTTTATGTTTATAAATAATTTGTCATTTCACAAATCGAAAAAGAATACAGCAATTTCCTTACAATAGATTTTGATTCTCTGAACTATCTTAGAAATAAGACGAGGCCTGTGTCTACAGCTTTAACTTTTATTAGCTTCTGATGTCAGTGATAAGACACATTGCTTTTTTTATTATGTCAGTTCTACTTAGATTAGATATTTTATGGTATGTTTTAGAAACTTGGCCTTTCCGACTTCCCGAACGCCCGCTAATTTTTAGTTTTTCGATTTGTCTACTTCTTATTTCCCTGTTTTAGACATAATGGTATTGTAATGACTTTAAATATACTTTGGTGGAGCCACGTGTTTAAGGCTGCCGAAGTCTAGTTCCCCGGTCGAACCTTAAACCTATTACGCGAGATATTAACTAAAGTGGACTGTATATGCGGTTGCTTCTACGCTTACGTAAAGGCGACTACTATAGCATGCGGTATAATGCACTCGCTCTTCCCTAAAACTAAACTATTATTGTGCCAAATCGCTGAAAAGGAATCCTGCCTTATTAGGAGAACAACAAAATTGGAGCGGGTTAAACTATGTAAGGCAGGAGCTAATTAAAGGAATTGACTCACCGGGGTTTCTTCTATCCTGTTGAGCACTATAGCTGCAACTTCTGGAACTTCTTCTGGAACACTCCGGAGAGAGGCGATGCGCGACTATATCTCACACGATGTGAGGCGGGTCTCCTGGAGCTCGACTGCTTCCAGGCTAAAGCGGTTTCTACTAGCGGTGTGGTTTCAGCGACGACTGCAGTGGAAAAGAGAGGCCGCGCAACGGTCGCGCGTGCCTTATATGTCCTCGGCCCCGATGATTACGTGACATTCTAGAATCATCTTCTTGCCCCTCCCACCCCACCACCCCGATGTGTCGATGGAGGATCGAGGAGGGTATGAATGATATCGTTTTGTCGGAAAGGAACAAGCGGCTTGGCACCTCTACCGTCAAATATAATAATCCAATGGTTTTTTTTCTGCGCAACCATCTCCCCCGCCCTTGAAGGATTTCCTTCAAAATTAACTAATACAACTAGAGCTAAGATCAACTAACAAAATAACTAACTAACGCTAAGATTACTTAAATTCAACTACAATTTAATCTAGAAAGCTAATTTAAATTATGGAAGAGGCAGGGGGCACAAACGGACAACCGGACGCAAGTAAGACCCAACCGTGGTCTTAACGCGAGCTATCCTAACTACTCCGTCGGAACCGGGAAAGACCTCTTCGACAATTCCTAACGGCCAGTGGAGAGGCGGCGTATTCTCTTTGGTGAGCACAACTACAGTTCCTACAGCTAAAGGCTCAGTTGCTGTGTTCCATTTTTGTCGAGACTGCAAAGTATGCAAGTATTCCATCCTCCATCGTTTCCAAAACGATTGCACTAACCGATCTAATAATTTGTGGCGTGTGGAAATGCTAAGTCTGTTCTCATCCATATCTGCGGCTGGCAAATACTTTAAAGGCGTTAAATTCAAAAAATGTGCTGGAGTTAGAGCCAGCGGTTCCGAGGGGTCACTAGACAACGTACGACAAAGTGGGCGACTATTCATTACGCATTCAATTTGAGCGAGCACCGTACTTAGCTCTTCGAAGGACAAAATTTGATCTCCTATTACTCGGTATAAATGACTCTTTAGACTCTTGATATTAGTCTCCCAATTGCCCCCAAAATGACTCGCGGCTGGGACGTTCAGAGACCACTCAATGCGGTTCTCGGCTAGAATGTGAGCGAACTCCGAATTATAATATTTGCTAGCTAAGAGCTCGTGTAGTTCCGATAGAATACGTTTTGCACCGACGTAGTTCGTACCGTTATCCGAATACAATCTACTTACAGGGCCTCTGCGGGATAGAAATCTTTTAAATGCACCCATAAAGCCTGCTGTGCTTAGATCACCAACGAGTTCTATATGCACCGCTCGAGTAGTTAGACATACGAAAATGCAGACGTAAGCCTTTGTGGATCTTATACCACGCCCGCGAGTGAGCGTGACCTTAAACGGACCAGCGAAATCAGACCCGGTGTGCGTGAAGGGCTTTACTGATTGTATTACTCTACAAGATCTAAGTTCCGCCATTTCCGGAAATGACGGCTTGGGGCGTGCCCGAAAGCAAGCTATACATCGGTGCACCCGATTGCGTATTAAACTACGTGCAGAAAGAATCCAATAATTCTGACGCAAAATCGACATCAACAAGTCGGGGCCAGCGTGCGAGTTCAATTTATGATGGTAATCGACTAATAAGTTCATGATATGGTCTTTACGCGGTAAAACAATAGGGTGCCGTTGGTCGAAACTCAATTGCGAGTTGGACAAGCGTCCACCCACCCTTACAATCCCATCCTGTAAAAATGGCTTAAGGCGTTGAAAGGCGCGACTACAAGCTCTATTCGATTGTAATCTTCTAATTTCTTCAGAGAAGTGCGCACGTTGAAGTTCACGCAATACTAGCGACTCGGCATAGTTGTAATCGGATGCTAAGACATACGAACGTCGCGGTAACAGCTTCGCGAATCGACAAACGTAAATTACGCTACGCAATAATTTCGACCAAGAGGACAAGCGGTTCGCCAAAGCAATGATTGGAGAAACCTCACTCGAAACGTTCGCCACTAGAGCGTGTCTCTTCTCTTCCGGCGGTTGTAACACTGACGAAGGTTCGAAGTCGGTTATTGGCCATTGCGAGGGATCCAAGTGAACCCAAGCAGATCCGTGGAACCAAAGCGGGTGGTCCATTATTTGCATCGGGGTGAATCCACGGGATAGACAATCGGCGGGGTTTTCCGTACCGGACACGTGATAAAAGTTCCGCGTTTCTAACTCGTCTTGTATCTTGGCCACTCGGTTCGCAACAAACGTATCCCAACGGTGGGGTGAAGAATGAACCCAGCATAAGGCGACGGTGGAGTCGGAAAAGGCCAATATCCTTTCTATGTGAACTCTATCCCTACATGCGCTGATAACTGCGGTAATAAGCTTGGTGAGTACTAATATTGCGCAAAGCTCTAAGCGCGCCAGAGAGACAACCTTACGGGGGGAGACTCTCGACTTAGAACTAATGAGGCTAATCGAATTTCTACCATTATTCTGGACGTGGAAATATACAACGCCCCCGTAAGCCTTCTCGCTGGCGTCTGCAAACCCAACGACTGTTATGGCGCTACTTCTATCTACGTTTATATGACGCGGTATTTTAATTTCTCTTAATAAAGGAAGTTCCTCTCTAAAGCGCTGCCACAACCGAACAATGCTGTCAGGCGGCGAGTCATCCCAGTCGCATTCCAATAACCAAAGTTGTTTAATTAAAAGCTTAGCGTATAATACCACCGGAGCTACGAAACCCATGACGTCCCATAATCTAGCAACGCATGACAGTATTGTGCGCTTTGTGCATTTCTCTACGGGCGGATTTACCTTAAGGCTAAACACGTCGGACTCTGGTGACCAACATAGACCGAGCACCTTGTGTGTATCAGAATCGTCGAATTCCTTTATCGCCGAAAGACGGTGTGATAGTGGGATTGTATCCAAAACCGGACGCGAATTACTAGTCCACTTCACAAGATCGAATTGACCCGATTTCATGAGCCTTATAACCTCGGCGGTGGTTAGGGTTGCCTCCTCCACGCTATCGACCGAGTACACAAAATCATCCATATATAATCCGCTCTCAATTGCCCTCTTAGCTTTAGGATAAGAGGGACCTTCATCGTGAGCGAGCTGTCTCACCGTGCGTAACGCATGAAATGGGCTCGACTTTAAACCAAAACAAACGCGATTAAATTCAAACACCATTAGAGGTTCCTTTGGGTTGAAACGATATAAAATGCGTTGGAATCTACGGTCGCATTCACGGACCCCTATGCAAAGAAACATTTGACGAATATCGGCGGATAGTGCTATACTAAACAAACGAAAATTGACTATTATATTAAATAAACTGCCCTGTAAATTTTGCCCACTATAGAGGATATCGTTAAGCGACAGGTGAGTGTTAGTTTTAGCACTAGCGTCGAGCACTACACGTAACTTAGATGTAAGTTTGTCCTCTCTAATGACTCCGTGGTGTGGTATGAAATACGACGGTGTGTCTTCGTAGTTATCTAATTTCGAAGCCACAAGTGATATGTAACCTTCTCTTATATATTCGTTAATGACGCCGTCGTAAGCTTCCTTTAACTGGGGTGAAGCGAGCATCCTACGCTCCAAGCTGTAGAAACGTTTTTCCGCCATTTGACGCGAATTGCCGAGAGATAAAACATCTCCTTTAAAGGGTAGCGCTACACTATATCTACCGTCGCGATCACGAATGGTCGTGCGGACGTAAATTTCCTCGCATAACCTATCATCTGAGCTAGCTATGGGTGGAACGTTCACCTCCTCCATCTCCCAAAATTTGCGGACTAACGACTCGAGCGGTTCGACAGCCATACCACAATAAGAGGTTGCCGAAATACTATCTATGATGGGGGCGGAGCCAAGGATCACATAGCCCAATACGGTTTCCAGTGCGTAAGGCGCGGTATGCGAAGAGTTGCCCCTGACCTTATTGTTTAACAAAAGATAAGGGAAAAGCGATGCTCCAATGAGCATGTCTATGTTTCCAGGGACGGCGTAAGTGTCGTCCGCCAGAGTCAAATTCTTAAATTCAATCATTGCCGAGGTGTCAACCGAAACGGTTGGCAACCGTTCAGTGACCCTATCTACTACTAGTGCATTTATATCAAAGTTAACATTACGATCTATCCGAGAATAAATTTTTAAATTTATATATCCCTGTGTCGATTTACTAGTGCCTCCGATGCCTTTAATTACAGGACATGAAAGTGACCTATTTATTACTAAGCCCAAGCGCTGACAACATTGTCGCGTTATAAAGCTATTTTGGGCTCCGCTGTCCAGCTGTGCACGGACGCTTTGTTCGTTTCCACGCGAATCCCTAACCAAAATACGTGCCGTACCCAGTAACACGGTTGAAGGAGGTTGTGCTCCCATATTTGCCAATGAGCACAGAGCGACATCACCAGGTCGACCGCTAGAATCGTTGACCTTAGTAGGGGCGAATTCCTTATCCGCTTTACTTGACGCCGCTATGTTGCTATTTTCAAAATGTAATAGCGTGTGATGTTTCCTGGCGCATTTGCTACATACGGAACTCGAATTGCATTTTGCAACTAAATGCTTATCGCTTAAGCAGTTCAAACATAGGTTGTTTGTCTTTACTAATTTATAACGCTCGCTTGGTGAATATTTACGAAAAGTCGCACAATTATATAAATTACCGTGTCTATCTTTACATACTAAACAAGTATGCTGGAGTGATGTTGGCGTAGCGGTTACGTAAGTTAACGACCCTGCTATTTTAGATGGTTGAGTCTGTCTACGGTCGACGCACCTTTTAATCTCCCGTTTAACGTTCGGAGAGCGCTGCATCACCTTTATTTGATCTCGCACGAACGATGCTAATGAATGAAAGGAAGGCATCTCCGAGCTACATTGCTCCATTTCAAACGCACGCACGGTGTCGGGGTCCAACTTCTTCAGTGCAATATGGAGAAACACCACGTCCATAAGATCATTAAATTTCAAATTCTTAAGTGCAGCCACCGATGCCACAAATTTATCTAGAAATTGCTCTAAGCCGTTGATGTTCGCGGATGATATAGATTTAAGATCGAATATCTGGTTCAAATATTCGGAAGCTAACATTCTCCTATCTTCATATTTAGTTTTAAGCGTTTCGAATATTAATAAGTAATTGTTTGCTGTTGGTGTAAAACCAGAGCAGATCGACTGTGCCCTGCCACTAAGTTTACTGATTAAGTAATATAATTTTTCGGCGTCCGATAACGATGGGTTATTGTGTATATTGTTTTGAAAACTACTGAAGAAGAAGGGCCACGTCTTAATATCACCATTAAATACCGGAATACCTATTGGCGGCAACCTAATCGAGTCGCTTGGACGTACCTGTTTTTCCGGCTTTGCTTCGTTTTGAGATAGGGATCTCGCAATTCTTTTCACGCGACACAACATATCTTCGAATGCCAGCAGCGGTTGGTAGTTCACTATGTATTTCGGGTCGATTTGTAATTCCAAATGATTAATTTGGTCTAATATTTTTTCGTAATCTATTCGTAAAGAATCTATCGTTTCGATTTCGGTCAAAAAAGTTTCCCGCACTGCTTCTATATGGATGTTCTTTATATAATCACTTATATTCTGCATACGCGAAAAGAGTATGTCCCTCTTAGCATAAAGCGTTTTAATTTTGATTTCACTTCCACTAACTGCCATTTTAAACTATTATAATAAAGTTATATCAATCACAATTAATCTCACAACGCACAAACAATAAAGGATGGACACTCGGTATGCCGTATTACGTAATTAAATCGAACACCTGCGCAGCGAGTCGAGGTGACGCGTCATTTGCTAGACTCAATAATTTTATCAAGATTGTGGGTAAGCGTATCAAACGGTTCCTATTACACTGTTTCAATTATTTAATAGGCTTTAAATTTAATCAAATACGAGCGCTATAAAACGAATAATTCTGTTTGCGAGTACCTAATCAAAATTTAAATTTAAACGAACACTATTTAAGTCTATTCTATAAATTGGAGTGCATTATCTAATTAATTAATTCAACAATTCGACCAAAATCCTGCTCGAAGTGACCATAAAATGGTGGAGCCACGTGTTTAAGGCTGCCGAAGTCTAGTTCCCCGGTCGAACCTTAAACCTATTACGCGAGATATTAACTAAAGTGGACTGTATATGCGGTTGCTTCTACGCTTACGTAAAGGCGACTACTATAGCATGCGGTATAATGCACTCGCTCTTCCCTAAAACTAAACTATTATTGTGCCAAATCGCTGAAAAGGAATCCTGCCTTATTAGGAGAACAACAAAATTGGAGCGGGTTAAACTATGTAAGGCAGGAGCTAATTAAAGGAATTGACTCACCGGGGTTTCTTCTATCCTGTTGAGCACTATAGCTGCAACTTCTGGAACTTCTTCTGGAACACTCCGGAGAGAGGCGATGCGCGACTATATCTCACACGATGTGAGGCGGGTCTCCTGGAGCTCGACTGCTTCCAGGCTAAAGCGGTTTCTACTAGCGGTGTGGTTTCAGCGACGACTGCAGTGGAAAAGAGAGGCCGCGCAACGGTCGCGCGTGCCTTATATGTCCTCGGCCCCGATGATTACGTGACATTCTAGAATCATCTTCTTGCCCCTCCCACCCCACCACCCCGATGTGTCGATGGAGGATCGAGGAGGGTATGAATGATATCGTTTTGTCGGAAAGGAACAAGCGGCTTGGCACCTCTACCGTCAAATATAATAATCCAATGGTTTTTTTTTCCGCGCAACCATACTTTTAGAATTGAAAAACACTTTAAGCGCTAATATTTTTTATTATTTTTCAGTGCTTGAGTTTAGATTAACTTCTTTTTTTCTAAGTTATATTTTCGTATCGTTTTAAGTGGACTAAATAATATCACAAGTTCAAGGTGACAACTAGAATATTATCGTCTAAATAGTTACAAATCAAATCAAATCAAATCAAAATTCATTTATTTCAGACATCAAAGGTCCATGGGTTAGTAATACATTAATGCTTAAAAACTAAGTGTTAGTATTTTGAAGACAAATTAAATTAATTTATATTAATATTATAATTTAGAAATAAAATAGAATTATAATATATCTAGAATAAATTAAATCTAACTTAGTCAATTGACTCGAGATTACATCACACACACAGACTAAATCAGAAAAAACAATTCTAAATTACATTCTAATTTGTCATGTACCTAAGAGGCACTCCGTGCGGTCGACACCCCGAAGAATTATTATCCACTGTGTATGTCATCGTTCGCACAAAGTGCCTTACAATAGGCGCATGCGGATCCTCTGCCACTGTTCTCAGGATGCTGTTTTCACTTCTCCGTATCCTTCTCATTAGTGACGCTACTTTTTTCCGAACAATGGCATGAAAACCGTCAGTTCGGGTCTGAGCAAACATACCAGAGGCACTACAAAAACGGGGAAGTGCCAACATCATCCTGAAAACGTTATTGTATTGGACGCGCAGTGTGTTTAACGATTTTTTGGCATACCCAATCCACAGACCACCCGTGTACAGACCCTGGCAATACGCTTTGAATAAGGTTATTTTAACCTGATCTGAACAGCGAGCAAATCTACGGGCCAGCACATTGCCGCGAACCGCCAAAGCCCTACGCTCCCTCTTAATATCCAAATCATCCTTAAGGTCATCGGCTAGAATATGCCCTAGGTATTTAAATTGATACACCCGCTTTAGTTCCGATCCATTTAATCTTATTGCAGGGATAGCTTCGGGATACTTGCCGTCCACCCCAAAGACCATGTATTCACTCTTATTTATGTTATATACAAGACCATGCGAGGCAGCGTAAGTCTCGCAGACCTTCAACATTTCTCCGATCGCATTCGCAGTGGGACTCAGCAACACCATGTCATCCGCATAGCTGATGCTATTGATACTAACACCACCCACGCGGCATCCAACACGCATGCTACTGAGCTCCACTAAGAGATCGTTAACATACAGGTTGAAGAGCTTTGGAGACGATAACCCCCCCTGCCTCACTCCGCACTCCAATCTGTATGACTCGGAGAGACTGTTTGACCATTTAACATAATTGGTCTGGTTTGCATACCAATACCGAAAAATATTAATCATCTCCGCTGGAATACCCCTGTCCTCCATCTTCCTCCAAAGCACATCATATGAAACGAGATCGAAGGCTTTGGAGAGGTCCAGAAAACAGGCGTAAACAGGTGTCCTCCTATCTGTGTAGTATTGGACAGTATGCTTGAGGCTCAGAATTGCGCTTTCAGTGGATAGTCCGGGCCGGAACCCGAACTGCGCATCATGCAGGTTTAAGTAATTTTGTAGGCCAGAGACAAGCAGACTGTCCAATATCTTAGCTATCACAGTAGCGAGGGAGATTGGGCGATAGTTTCCCTTATCCGAGATATCTCCCGTCCCGTTCTTCAATATGGGCACGACAGTAGTTTTCATTAGATCAGCTGGTAAGTACGAGTGGCTGATGCACATATTGAAAAACAGGGACAGGACCCTCGGTAAATGCACCCCCGCATATCTCAGGTGCTCAATACTAATCCCGTCATGACCGGGAGACTTTCCTCTGCTCATTCCTTTTATTACAGTTTTTATTTGGCTGGTTGTAAATAATAGCAACGGCCTTTCCCCGCGCACGCCGGACCCATACTCTGGCTTAGTAACAGATGGACCAAGTGGTGACCTCACCTTAAAGTGTTCCATGAACAAGTTTGCAATATCCCCCGGGTCACTTTTGCCATCGACACTCGCCGGGAGTCCAGGCCTAATATTCAGTTTCCCTGTGGATTTCCAAAACCTACTAAAGTTCTTTTCCGCTCTAAGTTTTGCTATTTGGTCCATTTTTATTTGCTCCTGATTATTTAAGCACCATTTTAGTCTGCCTTTAAAGATTTTACGTGATACGCACATTTGCTCATATATTAGGCCAGAAGGAGGTCGACCATGCAAAACCCAGTCTTGGAATCGAATCCTGGCCTCCCGGTGAGCTTCCCTAACATGCTTGTTCCACCCACTCAAAACTTTGTTCCTCCGTGGTTTATCTTTAACCTTTGTCTGAACAGCTGCGTCCTGTAAAATATCCACAATACGTTTATAAAAGCTGTCCAAAACTAGCTTGTGGTTTTTCAGGCTGCATGACCCGTGGCTGCAATCTACAAACTCAGGAGGAAAGTCGATATCACGTAAGCTGTTGTTACATAGATTGCGGTATCTATTTATCTGTGATTCATCTCTTTCGCCCCAAATCACTGCACTACCCCGCATCTCATGTATCACCAGCTTAGGCCTAACAATTTCCAGATTACATTCCAGATAAATGGGCAGATGATCCGAAACAAACACATCTTCCAAAATCCCTACATTCTCAATAGTTTGCCGGGCTGATAGGGAGACCACACAGTGGTCAAGCCAGCTCTTACTTCCATGGTACGGGTCGATAAATGTATACGAGTCGGTTTTTAAAGTTTCTACATCCACACAAGCCCAATATCGATCTGTACAGAAACTACTTAGCTCTCTATAAAATAGCTCGTATGGATGAGCATTAAAATCGCCTAATATATATGTAGTTTCGACATCGCTGCTATCTTCAATCGCACTTATTTCACTTAGAACTTCAGTGAAAATAGGCAGGTTTTCATAAGATTTTGTTAGCATGTACACTGAAAATACTAAGATATTACGACCGCTTGTAGTACCTTTGATAGCAGCTAGACGTTTACTATTACATTCCACGACTGATACAGTGTCGAAAATGCCTTTCCTCCAGAGGATGGCTACTCCGCCATATGGTCTCCCCCTCAAAATGCCGGCAGATGTATCCACAGCAGACTTACCGGTATACTCAAACTCACTGGAAACCGTTCCCAGTAACGGAACGTCGTGATTGAGGAGCCACGTCTCCTGTAGACACACTATATTGCTCGTTTTACATAACTTCCTAATATCTTCTATAGAAGTCTTGAAATTTTTACAATTAAAACTAATTAATTTACAATAATTATTTTGTATACTACACATAGATAGATAGATAGAAAATTCTTTATTGCACTCAAACAAAACAATTTGGTACAAAGGCGAACTTAATGCCGAAAAGGCATTCTCTGCCAGCTAACCTTTTGTAGTGTGGTGAGAGCTATGGGTAGAGCCGCGAGAGAAAGAAAAACTAACTTATTTATTCATACTATTCAAAACGCGTTATATAATATTATGTATATGTTAGTTTATACATATATACACTCATACACATACATATATACACATATATATATATATATATATATATATATATATATATATATATATATATACATGCATACATATATATTTAAATAAAATATATACTAAACCAATAAAGCATACAATATAGTATACGAAATTATAATAAACATATAATAAAATTAATCAAGTAATTTTAAATAATATGCCTCAAGCTTACGTTTAAATGTCTTTATTGAAGGAGCATCTTTTAAATCTCGTGGAAGGTTATTCCAAAGTGTAATTGATGATACCGTGAAGGAATCCGAGTAGTATGCAGATTTATGCATCGGGATAGTTAGAGTTTTGTTGGTCATCGAACGGGATAAGCTTAAATATGAAAAACGCTCTTTTAGATAAACTGGGGAACAAGGATTGTGAAGAATACCATACAAAGTGGTTAGAAGGTGTGTGTTCCGGCGAAAACGGATGTCGAGCCACTTAAGTCTTGAGCGAAATTGTGATATATGATCAAACTTGCGCAGGCCAAAAATATAGCGTATGCACAGATTGAGCAGACGGTCGAGTTTGCTAAGCAGCTCCTCAGTTATATCTGGATAGGCAATATCGGCATAATCAAAAATAGGAAGCAACAGAGAGTTGACTAGCGTAACCTTGGCCGTCTGAGGAATAAATTTTTGCCAGAGCTTTAATGAATGCATAGTTCCAAAAATACGTCTCCTGACCTCATTAACCTGTAGCACCCAACTTAGATCGTCAGCCAAAATTAAGCCAAGGTTCTTAACCTGCCTAACATAATCTAAATCTACACCGTTTAGAGTAACCTTAGGTAGGTATTGATAGTCAAGTCGACATGTAATTTTTCTGCTCCCTATGATTATAACCTGTGTTTTGGCAGGATTTAATATTAACCCATGACATCTTGCCCACTGATGAACTGCAGCAAGATCAGAATTCATTCTGTCAACAGATGAATTTAGGTCATTTAAACTAAAATGCTGATACAGCTGGACATCATCTGCGTACAGGTGATACTTGCTGAAATTTATTACGGAAACAAGTGCATTGATAAACACAGAAAAAAGCAACGGAGATAAAACACCGCCTTGAGGAACACCAGCAACAACGTTACACCAATCGGAGAACTTATCATCAACACGTGTGCGTTGCCGGCGTCCCCGAAGATAGGAACTGAACCATTGTAGAACTGACGATGTTAAATTCAGGGATTTCAAAATTGCTAACAGGATGTCATAGTCAACACAGTTAAAGGCGTTACTGAAGTCCAGAAGGACAAGAAGAGTGAGTTGACGATTATCCATCGCGAAGCGGATATCATCAGTTATTTTAATTAAGGCCGTGGAAGTACTGTGCAGAGATCGGAAACCAGACTGATAAGGATTAAAGAGATTGTGTTTGTTTAGAAATTTTGAGAGTTGGCCATGAACAACCTTTTCAAGAATTTTGGAGAAGAAGGAGAGGATAGATATTGGCCTATAGTGGCTGAAATTAGTAGGAGAACTATTTTTGGGGACAGGAATCAGGAACGCTTCTTTCCACTTGGTAGGGAAGGTACTGGAGGCAAAGGAGAAATTTATTAGGTGAGTGATATGCGAAACTATTTGGTCCAAAATCGGCAAAACCATGTCACGTCCAATATTATCTGGGCCGACAGCTTTGCTGGATATGACGGATGCAATTTTTTTTACTTCATTATCTGTCACTGGTTCAAAACAGAAAGGAGTACAACATGGTAAAGGAAAAGAAGTGATATCTTTAATAGTATCGCTTTTGACTGCTGAGTCCAATGAAACTGGTAAAGAGCAAAAGTGTTTGTTGAGCGCTGTTAAATCAAGGGACTGACTAACATTCTGTTTGCTTTTACCAAAGCCTAGGCTGCGCAAAAACTTCCATAAATTCTGGGTTGTGCAAGTCTCAATAGTATTGTGAATATGTCGGCGTTTGGCATTTCGTATCACCTGGTTGCAGCGATTTCGTGCTTTTTTAAATCTTTCCCAATTCTCATCACTGGGCGAACGTTTATGTTTTCTTTTAAGGCGGTCCCTACGTGCCATAAGAGATCGAATATATGGCGTTAACCAAGGTGCTGGTGCCCGTTTCATTCTTACTGGTCTTAAAGGCGCTACTTTGTCATAAGCTTTTGTTATAATGTTATTGAGTAACTGCAGTTTATTGTCAATATTATTAGTGTTATAAAAGTCTGCCCAATTAGCATTGCGTATCTCATAACTTAATAGCTGGCGATTCATACGGACAAGGTTACGCTGATACATAATTTTGGGAGATGATTTAGTGGATTTAAGAGCATATGATGCGAAAATTAGATCATGATGGGAAAATCCAGGAGCCACGAATTGACCATATAGAGATATACGATCAGGATCAGATGTAAGGATTAAATCCAGTAAATAGTTAGTGTTATTGACGTGATAGGTAGATTCGAGGTCAAGAATTTTAATATTGCTTGATGCACTTAAGCGTTTAAGCTTATTCGATCTAGCATCATTTCGAATAAGGCAGGTGTTAAAGTCACCCATGAAAATGGAGTGGGAGTAGTTTGGGAGATGCATCTCAATCAGCTGTTCCAATTCATTGAAATAATTTACAGAAGGAGGTGCATAAAATGTTCCTAGTAAGATAGGTGTGTTGCATACCATTATTTCAATAAGAATGTATTCCAATGATTTAGAGTAAACCTCGGGCGATCTGGAAACGATCGTGTATGGTATGTCTGACCGCAGGTATATGGCAACACCTCCGCCACTCTTGTTTAATCTGTCATTCCTGATGAGATGATAGCCCGGAAGATGGTAAGCTAGGTTTAAGAAATGATTCTGATATGAGACAGGCATGAATAAGACTGTTTTCGAAAGTTGCAAGAAGATCTGAAAAGTGAGCTGGAACACTTTGTGCATTAATATGACATATATTCAAATTCCTTCGGTAAGGCTCAAGGGCATTATTTAATATGTCCCTAAGTTGAGGTTCTGGGGAACCCTGACCTGGGGAAAACGATGATGGTGAGGAACTTGTAGAGTTAAAATAATCAGATTCTATGGAAATATCCATCGCAAATTTAAAATTAAATTTATAAGTTTATTCGTATACTACTAAATAATAATAATAAATAAAAACAGTATACACATATATATTATAAATGTTAATAAAAAAGTAAAAAAAAAAAAATAATAAAAATAAGTGAACTGTTTTGCTATACCGTGGGTTCAGCAAAAATAAAATTGTTATTAGCTTGCCACATCTACTACCAGTTAGGACATTACAACCATGTCAGGAGGAAGTACAATTTATTATAATTTGATAAAGAATTAAATTTGATAAAGTGAAAACAGTACAAGTATGCCGATTAAAAAAAAATTACTCTAAAGAAAAAACTGTAAATGCGCACTTTTAAATTCTTACGGTGGTAACCCTGCGTATATGATGATCGCATTACCATAGTAAAAACAGAACTTCTGATCTGTCTTTACTATGACAATTTAATTATTTGACATTGTCATTTCATATTGACTTTACAAACCACAGAGTACCTTTGTATAAACTGAAATTACAAACCATAACAAACAAAACATACAACCAATACACAAACAAAAATAAAAACTTTGAAGGTTGCAAAAAGTTTCATTTCAATGTTCTATGAGGTTTGTTTCAAGTTAAATTATATTCAAGTTTAATTATAAAGCGGGTAGTTTGGGGTAATAAGTCCTACAACTACCAATGATAAAAGTTGTTCGTATTTATAAGTACCTAATGATACATAATATAATTATGCCCTACAAACAAAAGAAATGAATAATTGCATAAACTCCAATAGCGGTAAGTTAAATATCATTTTAAGTAAAATATGCAATTAACTACAGTAGTGAGATTCTTAATAATAGAGAAAAAGAAAAATTTAATATATAAAGAGACTAATTTTACAACTTTTTTCCAGGTTTAGACCGTTGTTTGGAGGCCACAGCTTTGGAAGTTTCTGAATTACTCACAGGATATTCAGCCAGTTGGTCTAGAGAAACAAGACGTACCTTGCTTCCATTACAGAGCTTTAGATATATGTTACCATCTTGTGTCCAACACCTGTGCATACCATGTAGGCGTCGAGCTTCTTTGAAAACTTCTCTTCTATGAGGAGTAAGAAATTCAGCAATAGAAATATTACTTCCTTTCAAAGATAGCTTAGCACGCCAGATTTCTTGACGAATGGTATAATCTGTAAACTAAACTAAACTAAAACACATTATTTTAAAATGTAACTAACTATAATTTTTACGGCTGTCTTGGTTATTGCCATACAGAAAACGCACAAAGCGCCTAAAAGTAATGCCATCGGGCCAAAATTCATCGTTTAAAAACAAATTTAGCTTATTTTTTGACACAAATAATTTGTATGCGTTATATTTCTTATTAGATTTCATTTTAATCGATAAACCTTTTGTACCAAAGCTAGCATATCACCCGTTCTACTTGCTTTAACGTTACCAGGTCTTCTCCCGAATCTAAGAAATGGTGCGAATCTCCGATATAGAAGTATGCAAATATGAACACTGTTGTCGCGAAATGATTTCTTATATTTACGCGAACACTACACATTGAAATAATACTAGTTTTAACGGAATTTATCGCGTATGTATGGGTCTTTTTTCTATACACAGTATATCATACAGATAGATATTTAAACGGTGATTCTCACCACCATCCTTCACAGTTAGCTACCGTGGGTAAATCTTTGTTTCAGAGAGCACGAGGGATCTGTGACAGTAAACACCTGGCTGCCGAGCTCCAACATGTCAAGCAAGTTTTGCATGACAACAAGCTTCGGGTCCCACGCCTACGTCACAGAGAACGAGTGAAGCCGGCCACAGTCGAGCGTGTACCTGCTGTACTGCCATATGTTAGAGGAGTCACTGACAAGATTGGCTACATCTTGAAGCGCGCTTCCATCAAAACATACTTCAAGCCGCCGAAGAAGATTGGTCAGTTTTTACCATCAGTCAAGTGTAACGTCCCTCTGCAAGATGCAGGAGTGTACAAGCTTGATTGTGAATGTGGTCTCTCCTACATAGGACAAACTAAAAGATCAATTAAAACCCGCGTCAAAGAACATATAGCTGATGTGAAGAATCGACGCTCCGGGAAGTCTGCAGTCTGTGAACATGTACAAGATCGCCCCCGTCACTACATCAGATTTGATAGACCACAAATCCTCGCTAAAGAACACCGATTCCTTCCAAGGATGATTCGCGAGGCTATTGAAATCAAAAAACATCCTAATTTCAATAGAGAAGATGGCTGGGTGCTACCATCTGCTTGGGATCCTATAATAAATAAAATTAAATCCCAACCCAAGCATACAACTGCAAGACTCCATGATACCATAAGCTCATACTGTGTAGATCGGAACAAAAGTTAAATTTTTAATCTATGGTAACCGCGGTTAACTATGACAGCTGGACGTTGAACATCTCAGTCCTTCCCGTGACCATGGGTGCTGTAAAGCTCTCGAAACGTCGGGTAAAAAAGTTAAATATACGCGATAAATTCCGTTAAAACTAGTATTATTTCACTGTTGTCGCGATCTTGACGCAAATTGCACAACTGCCGTATATGTACCTGTCTAACTTAAATTTTAAATTCTTTCCTTATTTTTTAAACATTTCTTTTGTTACAGAGACTTGAAGACAGAATAAATCCCAGACATGCAGTTATATAATTTACATTACATACAATTAATAAAAGAGTTTAGACTAAAATATGTCGGATTTTTTAATTGAGATAAATAAAACCTTTTTGATATTTATACAGCCTTTAATTGTCCATGTGTATTATTATCATATTCAGTAAAGTAAGTAGTAAAATACTCGAAAATTTTCGAACTGTACATTCGATGATGAAATATCCATCATCATTAGTATTTTCATGATCCGCTGCTTTAAAAACTTTTATAAAATTACACTTAACAGCAAGTTTACCACGCTAGTGTGGCGTTAGGTGATATGATTCAGAGTAGAGCTTATCGCACTGGTAATATTTCTCCCACCCAAAAAAATTCAAATTCTTCTCAATTTTTTTATACGTGTTAAAGCTACGCAGCAGCTACATTATGGTTGTAGAACGAAAGGGTCGGCCCACCGGGAAAGGACTACGTTCTCACAGAATACCATCGTAAAATAGCAGCTTTATGCTGCTATGTTTCGTATGGTGAGTGAAGATAACCAGAGACCCTTTTTACTGGAAACGATGCATTCCATCTCAGTCCTCTGGGCTTCCAACGCATCTACATAATTTCGATTATTAATTGTAGATAAATGTAGATGTCTATGGGCCACAGCATCCACTTACTATCAGGTGGACTGTGTGCTCGTTTGTCACTCTAACTCTATAAAAAAAACTTCTAAATTTGGTTTGATATTTTTAGATGAATTTTTTACTATAAGTCGATCACCAGAGCCTTATCCGTCGGTCAACATGGTGCACCACGTGAAGACGATATTGATAACCTTGGGTTTTTCTGCTCTTTTGACTCCCTGGCTACCACCGATGTTATTTTTATACAATTAAAAGACAAATATTCTTACAGTGCATCCGATTGGAAGTAGCTACTACAGTCTTTAGACACCTGTAACTAACTCAAAACAGGTAAGGCAACAGACGCATTGTCACCTATATGGACTAAAATGGGTAATTTTACAGAATGTAATTATACTAACTCCCTTTACTCCTTAGAAAGGAACACATTAGTACCGGCTTTGCTGCTCAATTGTCAGTGTTACAAACACTCGCATCACGCAGTTGATATTGCTTCTGAATTCGTAAGTGGTCGCCATGGATGTGTTCCTTCCTCAGTCGCACTGAATACCAGCATAAATAGCAGCATAAAACTTCTGTGTTTGATCCTTTTAACTTCTATTTAGACTTTCGATCTTAGTACTCAGGTGGGAGGAGTGACTACGTACATGAACCACAGCACAGTTACCCTTACTTCTAAAACAATCATAATATAGGTAAAAAGTTAATCATATTTATCAACATCATCATTATAGTCCATCACAAGTCTACAACTGATCAAAAGCCTCCCCATAGATTGATATAAAGTAAGCAAGTCCTTTGCAACATGCCTTAGACCCGTAGAACGATCTTATAGTATTTTGAAGTCTTGCGGAGGAGTTCTTGGGTTTGGATTTAATTTAATTTAATTTATTTAAGATCTGCATAAATCAGACCAAAGACTGATAATATCCGTCGAACACCTCAGTCCATCCCGTAACCATGGGTACTGTAAATCACCCGAATTTAAACGGGAATTAAAAAGTTAAAATTCTACGCGATAAAATCCGTTAAATTAATTTTCATTTAATGTATTGTAAGCATTGTAAGCATCATTGGAAACTTGTATTTGTATAATCTCAAAAAAAAATCTTCGATCCTAATTCTATTCCTAAATTAACGATCATCGATAATCGATTCCTAAATTATTATCCCGAATATCTCGTCTGCCATGCAGTAGCAGTGTAAGAGAATCCACTGCCCAATATCATTCTATGGATTACGGCAACAGAGGGAGATAGAGGAGATAATCAAAGGGGAGACGAGCAGCAGCAAAGTAAATCCATCAAAAACAAAAGCAATAATCATAGGCAGTCAAAAATTGGTTACTCTATAGATTTTCCTATTTCACCTGGTATTGTTTTTGATGGTACATCCGTGCTATTTGATACTTCAGTAAGCAACAAATTATAGAATAATTTTATATATACACAACATTGTGTTAATAATATTCATACCATTGACATGAGATTTATTATGATCAGTGACATCAACATTCTCAAACTTCTCCTGGCAGACAGGACAGGTGAAGTTTTGATCGCAGAGTCGTAAATTAACTCATCCTGAGTAGAGAAAGTGTCCTCGCACTGCTCACAACGGTATTGCTCCGCTTGACCAAAGTGCTCGCGAGTGGAACGGATGTTCCCACGATGTTTGACACCGTTATAAATCTAGGTGTTAGGTGTTTTTTCGACAAAATTTTATCTGGATCTTCGCAGGTAAGCGAGGTGAGTAAGAGGGTTTTTGCGTTACCATTACCCTTAAAAATTGCGCTTGCATAATCTCGTGAAACTCCTTTTACCGATTCTCGAATGTACTGACACGTGTTACCTCAATTTAAATGAGGAGTTGCTTGATAAACTTAAGCGCATTCAGAACCTTTATATACTTTATTTGGATTTCTGAAATACGACCCGGTTTCCGAATTTCGGTTTTCAAACGCAAATGGCTTCCGATACATTTATTTTATAGAAGAGGGGACAAAAGATCATGCGGCTCACCTGATGGTAAGTGACAACCGCCGCCCATAATCAACCGCAACACCAGGGCAATTGCAGGTGGGTTTCCAGCCTTTAAGAAAGGAGTAAGCTCTTTTCTTGAAGATCGCTATGTCGTATCGGAACAGAAAAATCACCGGTGGTAAACAATTCCACAAAGATAGTTAATAGATAAGATAAATTGTAATTAATAAGTTACGTCCGAGAAAACTAATTCGAGCCGCAACAGTTGTCGTATTACAGGGTCATATGTGGTGCCGAAAGGTGGCTAAAATTTAATGAAATGAATACATACTCATACAAAAGGAATAGATATTATGTTTTTATACAAGGTGCTTAGAAATGTGGTAGATTGTCCACAGCTTCTCACCCAATTTAAATTTCGCACCCCATTAAGAACCCGTCGCAGATCAATTACACTTCTTTACCCACTACGTCGTAGAATGCGCATTCGCCAGTCGCAGGGCTTTGTAAAATCTTTAATGAATGTAGTGATGTCGTTGATGTTGTTTTTAATTCCATATGTCAGAATAAGTATTTATGCAAGAACTTCAAATAATGTGAAAGCACAGATCGTGTACTAAATTGTTAATAACTATATAATGTAAAACACACACACGCGCGCGCGCGCGCGCGCGGGTACTCATACAATATCAAATTATTTAAAATAAGAATTCCTTAGATAAATAGTCCTAAATTTTAAATTGATAGCATGCTGTGCTTTACCTTTAAGTGATTGTACATTTAGAAATACAACCGTAAATTATAATTAAAGATGCAATAATGTATAAATCGTTGGTAATCCTAATAAAGAGTAAAAAAGGAGGTTGTACGAGAAAGAAAACTCCCATTATCCGCCAAAGCATCCAGATTGTGTATGGTATAGTTAGTTCATTCCCGAAATTTGGCGGGCGGAATTAAACTGAACAATTCCTCAGAGCACTCCCCGTGGTAGTTGTGACAGGAAATGCAAAGGCATGCAACATTCCTTAATAGCGCCAGTTAATCGAGCTGATCAGAAAGAACTCGGTCATCGACGATTTGTAGGTACCCTGCGCTGAATGCAATCAAGTGGAAGGAGCTGGCACTGGGGTGCCCGGCCCAGAGATGAGAACAGTATTTCATGTAAGGTCGAACTTGCGCCTTATAAAGTAGCAACCGACGTGCTGGCATGAAATACTGTCCCGCTTTGCTATGCACGCCAAGATTTTTAGAGGCCAATTTGGCATTCCCTTCCAAGTGACCACGAAACTGCACATTATTCGATATGTCGACGGCGAGGATTCCGATACTAGCTGAGGTAGCAAGGGGAATGCCTTGAAAGAAGAGTGGCCGGTGTATAAAGCATCACCAGTAATGTCGTCTGCAAAGCATTAAATGTTACCAGTTTGTAACATATCATTGATATGCAGAAGAAATAACGTTTGTGGATAGCACGCAGTCTTGTAAAATACCAGCGTTAATAGGCTTTATCGTGCGTAAGCCTTGATGCTCTGATCTGCAAGAAAGCTGGTGATCCAATTGCGCAATTTCTCGGGAAGCCCATAGGAAGGGAGCTTCGAAAAAAGCGCTTCGTGTCAAACCTATATCAAAACGAACGGCCAATTCCTTCCACTTGGACTCTACTGCATCCGTTCATCTATGATTCAGGTAGATCAGAAGATCACCAGCTGATCGACCTCGACGAAAACGGCAGTCGCTAATCAGCTGGTGATCCTCAAGATATCTCATGAGCTAGCTTATAATGGTTTCCACTATTTTGGAGAACAAAGAGATAATAGCGATAGGCCTGTAGCTGGACTGGTCTGAGCGGTCGCTTTTTTTAGCGATCGGGTGGGCTGAACCTGTCTTCCTTCAATTCGGGACTACGCCTTGGGAGTAGGAGTACTAAAAAAGACGCATTAAAACGAATTCCAACATTGGAGCACACGTCTCCTGAAGACGTCGTCTGAAGACGTGTGCTCTATCAGGTCCACTCGACTTGTTGATATCCAGGGAGAGGAGTGCTTTATGAACCTAGCGCTGTGTAAACCGTACATCCGGCATGGAGCACTCGTCATCTAAAGTCGATTTGAGCACATAGAGGGAGCCTAACAGATCGGCTTTCTCCTTTGCAGCATGGGCTGGTAAGTCTCTGTGCATAGACGGAAGAGATGACTGACAGAAGTTCCCTTGGACAGCCTTGGCAAGAGACCAAAATGCACGGGTTGCCGAAGGGAGGCGAACTAGCTTCTCGCCAATTCTGCCGATATGCAATGATTGCAATTAAGTTAAATAATAATTGCAAACAAAAATGACTTTTTTAAAGGATCTTGAGGCAGAATTATAACACTTCTTTTAAAGAGCGCTGGTGTTTACATCCCGAGACGTTAATACGTCGGCCCAGACCCGGTAGCACTTCTGCTTATATCGTGATGCTATTTTACAGGAAGAGCACCACAGAAGATGGAATAAAAAGTTCCATACCCTGAAGTACCACATCAGGGACTGAATCAGCAACAATGATAGGATCGTCTGGCGAGAAGCAAACCTACCCCCATGGGTAGGATGCAAAAAAGACCTCATCTTATCCCAATCGGCCAGCCTATACTGCCAAACATGGCGGCAGCCTGCAGAATACAACCTCGATGGTGGCGTGAGGGGCATCACACTCCGGACTTGACAATGGTCCGAGTAACCAAGAAGAGCGTAAACGGAAACCTGATATCCGCCCGGATGAAAGGTTAGCAGAAGGTCCAACAGGAAAGGTTCATGCTCCTTCACATTCGGAATCCGATTACGCGAAGCAACCAGCTGATCGGTTAAACGTGAACTGAGACATTCGGTGTGGTGGGCGTTAAAATCGCTAAGGATCACGATCTCTGCGGATGGGATCTGCTTTAGCAAGGAATCTGTGGTCATTCGGAAGTGTTCGATGAGTCGGTCCGTTTCGGCATTACGCTATGGGACCTATAGCGACACCCGTAGACCTATACGCACTTCTACGGATACGCCCGTAGATACCCGTAGCCAAAGGATGGACGGGTCCGAACCTTCAAGACTACCGAGGCGTTGAGAAGAGATGTCCTCTCTAACGTACATGCAAACTCCAGCCTGAGGCACAAGGGAGTGTTCCAATTTCTACCCCGGGTAGAAGAGATACGAAGTATCAGCCGGAAAGGACAACTACGTCTCAGTCAGGAAGAGCAACGCCGGCTTAGACATCTCCAGATAGTAGTGGACGGCGTTTAAGTTAGAATGAAGTCCCCTGATGTTGCAGAAATTCACATATAGCGTGGCAAGTGTAGTAGCTTGGTCGTGGATGCTCAGCGAGGGATTCTCTATTACCTGAGGTGCTGGTACCCGCCTGGGGTAATATTTCATTAAATTGTGGTACAATGTTGTTGGGGGAGGGGGGAATGGAGCCTCCAGCCACCTGCCCTCACCAGGTCAAACGCAGAACCAACGTGAAGTAGAAGCAAAGCTTTTGTGAATTCGTACTTCCTTGGTTGGAGCCGGCCCATACGTGCGACAGCAAAGGCTGCCGCGTGGCTCTATCACTGTCTTCGTAGGAATATTTACGAGTACATTATTTCTCTTTGATACTATGTTTTATTTAATACCACTTTCCCTGTTTACCTTAAAGAGCGGTTTGAGTTTCTTGTTCACACTAATTGGTGCTCTTTTCGTTCTGATAATAATCTCACCTTAAAAATTCTGTTCCATAATATTTTCTTCTATTATAAATACTTTTCCATTGAAGTTTTTCGGCTCTGGAACTACTTACTGTCACAAATTGTAAGTGTGCAATCTACTGAAAAGTTTAAAAAACTTGTCGAAGCGCACTTTTTCCTCCTTAAATAGTCATTCCTCTCATTCTCCTTGACATCGTTCATTTAGAAATTATTACTAATTTTTCCTAACGTTAAGGCTTTATTTCACTTACTCCTTTCTCTTCCTACATATGTACTCGTTTTTTTATACATATTTATGATGGAATTTTTTTATTATATTATCTATGTATATTTCGAGTATATAATTATATTAATGTCTTACGTATTTTTTAACAAATTACATACTCTCTTACCTTTTTTTACAGGTCATTATATCCTTTGCAATGTGGTTGCCTAGTAAAGATTGCTTTAAGTCGATAAGGCCGCCAATTGTAGCTTTAAATTATCTTTTGTTTTTTTCTGGTGTAAAAGAGTACACAGTACGGACTGGTAATAGCAAATCAAATTCGCCGATTAGAAGATCTTAAAACCAAGCGCGCAAGATATATAACATCTTTGAATTTCTTGAAGAGATGCAGAGTCCATAATCTCATTCCTACGTGTGTCAAAATATCAACAAAAAAGGACATTCGAGGAAGCGCTAAGATCTTAAATCAGGCAAGTAAAAAGTTGTTACGAACGGTGATTCAGCAGAAACGGTTCGATTTACATTTCATAAATAACACCGTACACAATTTGTCCAGTGAACTAAAGACAATTTTAACGACATTTGATTTTAATAATTGCATAGAAACTTTAAACAAACGAGAAACATCGAAATACGATGAATGCAAAAATAAACAAATAGAGAAATACCAAAAATTAACGATCAAATCAAATGCCAAACATCCAAGTCAGCGCCAGAACAAAACACAACCGTTGACCATAGACATAAACGATAAACAACGCACTGTCTATAATTTGTCAAAACATACACTGGACGAACCGACAATGAAAGTATTAGCGAAGGGAATGAACTTCGCATTAACACCGCGAAAAATCCCGTACGAAGAAATTATCTGCAGTGTCGAGGACTGTCTGTTTAAGAATAATAGCGGTAAGGAAGATTTGGAGGCTATACATCAAGATATAACGTCCTTGTTACGTCGTAGTTCAGTGCCGAAACCAAACTTTCCTAAAGAAGAATTTACAGCACTGAATAACTTACGGAACAGACCAGAGCTCACGATTCTACGCGCAGATAAAGGAAATGCTACGGTAATAATGGACACGTCGGAATATAATTTTAAAATACAACAACATTCATCGGACGAAAGTACTTATAAAAGGTCAAAACAGACCCCACAACTAGCACGCATAAAACAACTAGCAATTTAATAAAGAAATACTCCGACAAATTAAATCTCGACATGAATTCGCTAATACCACCAAGTACCAAACCGCCGAGTTTGTATGGGTTACCGAAGATACACAAACCAAACGCTCCACTACGTCCCATAGTGAGCCAGATCGATTCACCAACTTATAAGCTGGCACAATACTTAGCAAAAATACCATCACCACTGAGAGAACATACCTGAGCACACACAAAGGATTCATACCATTTTGTGAGTGAGATAAAAGACCTACATCTCGCTGACAATGAAACTATGCTCAGTTTTGATGTTCAGTCACTATTTACATGCCTACCTACTGTTGACTGCATCTCAATTGTAACTAGGAAGCTAGAAGAAAAAAACATGTCTCAAGAATATGCAATATTACTTTAACACTGCCTCACATCTGGCTATCTATTGTGGAAGGAGGAGTTCTACAAGCAAGTAGATGGTGTGGCGATGGGCTCACCTGTGTCTCCCATAATCGCTGACATATTCATGGAGGACTTTGAGGAGAAAGCCCTTCTTACTGCTCCTGTAAATCCAAGGTTCTACAAGCGGTACGTAGACGACACTTTCACAATTTTACCATCTGACAAAGTAACTGCATTTTTAGACTACCTTAACTCCATAAACTCTAAAATACAATTCACAATGGAGTTAGAGGCAAATAATTCTTTAGCTTTCTTAGATGTTTTAGTCATTCGAAATCCTAATAACACAATTGGTCACACTGTGTATAGGAAAAAGACCCATACCAACCGATATTTAAATGGTGGATATATCATCCTTCACAGTTAGCTACCGTGGGTAAATGTTTGTTTCAGAGAGCACGAAGGATCTGTGACAGAAAACATCTGGCCGCCGAGCTTCAGCATGTCAAGCAGGTATTGCAAGACAACAAGCTTCGGGTCTGGCGCCTACGTCACAGTCAACGAGTGAAGCCGGCCACAGTCGAGCGCGCGCCTGTTGTACTACCGCATGTTAGAGGAGTCACGGACAAGATTGGCTACATCTTGAAGCGAGCGTCCATTAAAACATACTACAAGCCGCCGAAGGAGATTAGTCAATTTTTACCATCCATCAAATGCAATATTCCTCTACAAGATGCGGGTGTGTACAAGCTAGATTGTGAATGTTGTCTCTCTTACATAGGTATATATACTCTCTTACAAAAAGATTTATTAAAACCCGCGTGAAGGAGCATATAGCTGACGTGAAGCACCGACGCTCCGGGAAGTCTGCAGTCTGCGAACATGTTCAAGATCGTCCCCACCATTACATTAGATTTGATAAACCACAAATCCTCGCAAAAGAACACCGATTCTTACCAAGGATGATACACGTGGCTATTATAGAGAAGATGGATGGGTGCTGGCAGCTGCTTGGGATCCTATAATTTGCAAAATTAAACCCAAACCCAAGCATACCACTGCAAGACTTCAAGATACTGTAAGTTCGTTTTGCGTAAATCGGACCAAAAATTAATATTCAAAAACTGAAGGTAGCCGAGCTAACAATGACATTGGGACATCAAACATCTCAGCCCCCCTCCCCCCGTGACCATGGTTGCTGTAAAGCACCCGAAACGTCGGGAATTAAAAATAAGTAAAATCAGTTAAATGAACGCGATAGAATCCGTAAATTTGGTTTTATTCAATGTGTAGTGTTCGCGTAAATTTAAGAAATCATTAAACAAACATTTAAGTTCATAGAATTAACCGGAACCATCCATTTCATCATTCCATTACAGTTTTTATGAGTCCACTGCTGAACATAGGGCTACCCTATATATTTCCTTATAGGAGTTACCACGTTTGGCAGGCGGTTTGGCGACCGCTTATAATGCGTTGTTCTCAGGTAGATGCTTCTGCCCAACTCGCGTTTCAGTTTCTCTCAGTCGCCTCTAATGACATCCATAGGCCTTTCTGTTTTTGACCTTTCATTCTTACACCGCCACTACCCGATCAACCAGAACACTTAAAAAGTTATTCCAGAACACTTTTTAACTACAACTTTTTTTTAATATTAGGTCAGATTGTTATCGCAAATACAATAACTAAAGGTTTTTCATTAGTTATACAAAATTTGCTATGTAATTACACGAGAAGATAGCACTCAGAGATGCTGTATTCCAATCCAGCGTCGTTGCCACGTTCCAGAGGTTCCACGGCATGTATAATTTAGCTGGCCGATCCCGTATTGATTACCCAACTGTTCTGACTGCTGCTGTGGAGCGCTTTTTCAGCTATCTGGCAACCCGTGACCCAACAATCAATGCCACTACAATATAAGCAGAAGTGCGGGCGCCTCTGGACTTGAAGTTAGCACTTAGACCATTTTGAATTACACTAGGCTGGACTACAAGCCCAAAGATCTTGACGATCACCTCTGAATTCACGGCAACGTCAGCGACGGAGTTTGCAGTCGGCAAAACTCTCTCTTTGTTGACGAATCGCAAATCAGTACTCATTCAGATAACCGACGTTTCCGTATCTGAAGAAGACCTGGAGACTCTGGAAGGTAAAAGAAACTGCTACCTTAACCGTTCAGCTAGACGGGAAATCGGTGTCCTTTTGGGGTGGAATTACGATTGGAGCAAGATCGCCTTTGATTCCATATCGAAGCTCCATGCCGGCTGATAGGTACAAAACAATCGCTATTGATGGAATTGTCAGACAATTAATAATAATAATAATAATAATAATAATAATAATAATAATAATAAAAAGGCGTAGGGAATTGACGACCCCATCGCCCGCTGACGTAACAGTTAAGTGACAAAACTGCTACGTCAACGCAGTCAGTCAGCGCCTTGCGAGAGGTGTGAGCGCCGTGCCTCGGCAGAATTTAGGGTGCAGAGGCCCGTTTGTGCTTATGGCTACACACGAAACGGTGCCGGGCCTGGGCGTCTCCCGTTAATGGACGCCCAAATAATGGATGATGGATAAGAAGATAGTGCGCAAAGGGCCGCTGCCTGGGGGTCGCCGGGGCGCGTCTGGAGCTGGCGCTGGACGCGGCAGCATGCGGGTCGCCAGCCGAGCGCGAGGAGCTGCACGGTCACCTAGCAGCCCTCCGCATCCATCATCCCCACCAGAAGGCTTGGTGTCGGCTGGGTCTTCTCGGACTCAGCAAGCGGCACCCGCCGCTGGTGGAGCACGTCGCATGCGTTGGTCACAAGAAATGAATGCAAACGCACTGCGGGCGTACTTTAGGGCAAAAGGGGAAGAAACTGGATGTTTGGCGTATCGGGCTAGGATGCATCGTCTTTTTGCTGAGCTGGAGCCATCTTTAACCGTCACAGAGCAAAACCTGGCAGACCGAGTTCGGTATATCTTGCGCTCAAATATATTTGATGTCGCCCAACTCGAACGGCTACGACGTGAGGCTGTTCCCTCGTCGGATGAGAATGCTACGGCTGAGGATGCGGCGCCACAAATGGTAGAGCAATCCGCAAACGTGGATGCCGCCGTGAATACCCCAGTTGTGGTTGATTCAAACGATGATGGAACAGTCGCCCAGGAACTGGAATTAGAGCATATGAGGAGTATATTGGAAGAGGCGATTGTGGAAACGCGCAGTACGCCTCTCGAAAATCGACCGCGACTTCCCCGCATAGCCCTAAGCAAGCGGAATCGGGCTGTCGTGAGGGCTCTGAACCCAATGCTGGTTACCTATTTGGAAGCCAGCCGGGACCTTTGCGAGACGGACTCAATTCTTTTTGGCGCCGCGCTGGCAGTCTGCCGTATCATAGGCGCCAAGGTTTCCACGGCTGGACGCGCTACTGGCCATAGTAGCGCTATCCCAGCATGGAGAAGAAGAATTGAGGAACGTATCGCAAGGGCTAGAGCTCTCATCGGCAGACTGATATGCTTCAGATCAGGCAACAACAGGCCAAGAATTGTGCGCACCGTCAGGATGGCGTTTGCTGGGACAAATGTCAGTTTGTCCCAGCCGGATATAACGCAAAAACTGACGGAGCGCATAGATGATCTGAAGCAGAGAATCGCTGCTTGGGGAAAGCGGATTCGGCGATATACCGAGAGGTCGACACGGTTCAACCAGAATCGTCTCTTCCAGAGTGATCAGAAGAGGCTCTATGAATCATTGGAGCGACCAATGGTAAGTGGAACGGGTCCAGCACCGAATCAGGCCGACAGTGTAGCATTCTGGCGCGGCCTGTGGTCAGAGCCCGTAAACCACAGCGAGGGCCCTTGGACAGAAGTTGTGGCGAGTCAGTGTGCGGGTATTACGCCCATGGACCCCGTCATCATAACGCCGGATGACGTAGCTGAGGCGGTCCGTAGGGCCCCGAACTGGAAAAGTCCGGGGCTTGACGGGCTGCATCACTACTGGCTGAAGGGGTTCATGGTGTGTCACTCTGTGCTCGCCCGACAGTTTCAAGAGGCTCTCAACCAGAAGTCGCTCCCAAGCCTCTTCACTACTGGGATCACTCATTTGGTTCCTAAAGACCAGGGTACCACAGACCCGAGCAAATACCGCCCCATCACTTGTCTACCGACAATATACAAGACACTAACATCCATTTTGAGCGCGAGAATCACTTGTCACCTGGACTCAAATCAGGTGATGTCGCGCGCTCAAAATGGATGTCGGGGCGGTGGTCGTGGAACCAAGGAACCACTCCTCATTGACGCGGTCATTGGCAAAGTGGTGAAACGCAACCGTCGGAACTTCTCCGCCGCCTGGATAGACTACAGAAAGGCATTCGACTCGGTGCCCCATACATGGCTAAAGAGAGTCCTCGAGCTGTACAAGATAGACTGTACAGTTAGAGACTTCCTCGAGCAGTGTATGGGGCAGTGGAGTACGATCCTTTGTCATCTGGGTGAGCGGATGATGGCTGCGGAGAACCACATAAGGATAAGAAGGGGTATCTTCCAGGGCGATTGTCTGAGTCCAATCTGGTTCTGCCTCTCTCTGAACCCTCTCAGTACCTTACTGGAGGGCTCCGGGAGGGGATTTCAGCTACGGAAAGGAGGGACAAAAGTGACCCACCTTTTCTATATGGATGACCTCAAGTTATTCGCCTCCAGTCGCTCCCATCTTATGGAATTGCTAAACATCACTTGTGAATTTAGCAATTCCATTGGAATGGAGCTTGGGACGGATAAGTGTGCGGTCCTCCATGTTGAGAGGGGAAGGGTTGCTAACTCTGAGGGCGCAGACTTATCTGTGCCCGTCAACTTAAGGACCCTTTCCGAGGCTGAAACATACCGATACCTGGGTATGTCACAAAACATCGGTATCGATGAGACTGGTATGAAACAGTCAGTTTGCGACGTGTTTTATGCACGCTTGACCAAAGTGCTTAACAGCCTTTTGTCCGGTGTGAATAAGGCACACGCATATAACGGCTGGGTCATGCCTGTCCTCATGTATACCTTTGGCATACTCAGGTGGACTCAGACTGAACTTAACGCCCTGGATAGAAAAGTCCGCACTACCATGACGTCCCATAGGATGCATCATCCGAGATCGTCGGTAATGAGGCTGTACTTGCCGCGGAAGCATGGTGGTCGTGGCTTCTTGAGCGCGCTCACCATGCACAATCGCGAAGTGTGCAGCCTCCGTGATTACTTCCTGGCGAGATCGGATGATCCATTCTATAAGGACGTCATTTCTTGTGATAAAGGACTTACCCCTCTATCCTTAGCCAACGAGCAATGGCAAGACCCGGCAGTGCAGAGCATTTCCGACCGGGAGACCGTATGGAAGGAGAAGGAGCTCCACGGGAGGTTCTACAAGGCTCTACATGAGCCTTTCGTAGACACAGTAGCCTCCCTCCACTGGCTACGCTTTGGTGATCTCTTCGGGGAAACCGAGGGTTTTGTCTGTGCAATACAGGATCAGGTTATTAAGACCAACAACTATCGGAGATACATCCTAAAGGATGGCACCGTCGACATCTGTCGAGCTTGTCGCCATCCCGGTGAGTCACTTAGGCATGTTATCTCCGGTTGTTCGGCGCTTTCTAACTCTGAGTACTTGCACAGGCACAACCTAGTAGCCAGAATTCTACACCAGGAGCTCGCTCTGAAATACGGTCTCGTGGATCGGAAATTGCCGTATTACAAGTACTTGCCGGAAGCCGTGCTCGAAAATGATCGCGCCAGGCTCTATTGGGACCGGGCCATCATCACAGACAGGACTATTCTTGCGAATAAGCCTGATATTGTGCTGATGGACCGGGCACAGTCAAGGATATTTTTGGTCGACATTACCATTCCGTATGACGAGAACCTCGTGAAAGCCGAAACAGACAAGCAAACAAAATATCTGGACCTGGCTCACGAGGTGACCGACATGTGGGGTGGTCTGCCGACCGAAATTATTCCTGTAGTCGTCTCTGCAAACGGGCTAATCCCAGTCAGCCTCTCGGGTCATCTGAGGCGGCTGGGACTACGTGGCGGGCCGCTCCAGGTTCAAATGCAGAAGGCGGTGCTCCTCGATACCGCCCGCATCGTCCGCCGGTTTCTTTCCCTTTCCCCCTAACCCTCGGCCGTTTGGTCTCCCCTGCCGAGGGCCTCCATCTGGTTGGGCTTTTATTTATTTATGTACTTTTATATTTATTTTATGTTATTGATATTTATGTATATTTATCTTTTCATTTTCATTTATAATTATATATTTATAGCACCCAACCAGATGAGAAAACTATATAGATACCCCACAATAATAATAAATTCTTACCTTGATAGACTATGATTCCAATCAATTCCTCCTTTTGTAATAACAACGGCACAGAGACAGTGTCGAACGCCTTCGATAAATCGAGAAAGACCCCCAATAACGATAATAATGTGCCCGCATGTCTATCTCAACGAGTCAATACTGCTCTCCGAGAATACGATATCACATGGTTAGATTGTCCTGCCTTCACGCCTGACTTAAATCGAATAGAGCGTGGGATGCTCATAAGTGAGCTGCTTGGAACCAGCCACCTACCCAGACTGTGCCAGAGATCAGGGAATCCGCTGTTCAAGAATGGGTTAGGTTACCGCAAAAAATGCTGGATTACTTGATCCTCAGCACGTCTGGAGGATTTCGGCATGTGTTCGAGCCAGGAGAGGAGATATATTGTATTAAATAAAAAATCGTCTATTAATAAATTTTTGTATAATTTTGGTTAAACAATCTTTTTTATTTTCATCAATTTTTTGTTACAATTATAATGTTTTAATTGTAATAAAAATTTGGATAGGTTTACTCAATTTTTGTTGTTTAAAAATAAAATAGAGTTTCATTTTTTTATTCAAACATTGTATTTCCATATAAAAGAAAGATATAACGTAAACACTTTTTCTTGATAAAATAAACTTTAAAAATATATTTTTGTTAGTGATCACAAACTTTTTTCGATGTGTGTATAAACACCTGCATACTACCTATTTCAAGCAAAGGATGGCATAAACTAAGATAAAATACCTCACAGTCAGTCACTGGCTCTCTTTTTGTACGGGGTCTCAAATTAAAATAAAAGAACACGCAAGAAGGTTATATCAAGGCAGTCGGATTTCTAGGCAGAAAGGAAACCGGGTTGGCTTTTCTTTACATTTTAAAAATATCACTGTATCGATATAGTAGCTATCGGCGTACAAACATCTACAACTTGATCGACAGTAAAAACTTATAAGCAGACTTATAAAAATTTAAAAAAATATTGTATTAATTTTATAATGTTAAAATCAAAATTACTTTAATCGTCCAAAAAACATGACCATAAACAAGTTAAATATTTACTCATCGAAAATGTTAGTGTAAGGTCATACCATATCCGTCTACATACATTTTTTAGTGTCTGGACGATGAAACACAAGTAAAGTTCAATGTCAGGTAATTGGCGGAGATCGCACTCGTCTTCCTCAATAAGTAGGCGGAGACAAATCGCTTATACTGATAAATATAAGTCTGTATTCACCTTAAATCCCTGAACTTGCGTGATGAAAATTTTTTAAAAATTATGAAATTGTTTTCGACATCATTGCGGCTTTACTTACTTATAATAATATTAAACGATAAAAAATAGGTAATTTTTATTAAAAGAAAAAGTGAGATTCTTTAGTCACTTCACGTGGACACAATCCTTGTCACGTCCTAGAGGACTACTCAGCAGAAAATAATTTGTCATGCCCTTCATTGGCTGACTTCACATTTCTTCAAAATATGTTTAATCCATTATAATTCAAAAAGAGGATGTTTGTACAGGTATATGAAATCGTTTAACTCAAAATCTATTTGATACATCACCATAAAAATTGGTATATATATGTACTTTTCAATTGAGAAAGTTTATATTTATAAACTAAAAGACTTGTAAAAAATTTTTGAAACAAACGTAATTTAAAATGTTAGATTTTATTTGCTTTTTTTCAATCAAGCGTGGAAATTAATAAATTAAATTACATGCGTTAAAATAAAAACGTTGCTGAACACAACCTATAATATTAACTGGCAGGATAACGTCTGCCGGGTTCAGCTATCCACTATAATCCAATAAATCATTTAATCTAATATGACGTGATGGAGGTCTTAAGTTAGTGCCGAATAAGAAATGAAAAAATATGCTGATTTAAAGCTTTTAGTAATATTTATTTGTAAGCCAAGTTATTGCAGAGTACAGGACCTAACTTATAATGCTTGCTCATTGTGTGTTAAACGCCAATCTTTGTCTTCTCACGCATACTAAACATTTTTCAGGAACACGCCGTCGAGTACCGGAACAAAATTGTGTCTGAAGTTGAGTCTTTGTTGAACAAAATTTCGAATTAGAGGCGACTAGATCTACTTCAGTTCAATGCCCAGAAGAAACAATTTGCGCGTTTGCCGCTAAAAGGAACCCCTTTGTCGTGTCTCCTCAGTTTCAGGACACACCCCTTATTACCTCAGCAAGCATCACAATCCTCGGTGTCGACATATCGAGTGACGTGTAGTTCTGTTGTCACCTGGAGAGAAAGGCTAGTTTGATCTCTAAAAAGCTTAGAGTGCTTAGGAGAACGACTATATAATATATTGTTCATGCCGACACGCAGATTTCATCTATGGCCCGGGACTCCCCAGTGCCAGTTCCTTCCACTCGACCTCATCCAGAATCGTCGACAATCGAGTCATCTCTGTTTGGAACGAACCACTGGAGCTGCAATTCTTCACAGATGGGGACATGTTACTTACTTTTGGATTTTCTATCGAATTTACCACGGGGAAATAGTAATAGGAGGAATAGAGGAATAGTTCGGATTAATTCCAACCGCCAACGTACATCGCCACAAAATTCACTTTACCATCCATATCATCTGGATGCTTGGCGGTCCACTACTGTGTGATTTGCTAGGAGTTTTCTTCGTCGTACGATATGTGGAATTATTTACCACCGGCGATTTTTTGGATCGTCTTAGGGACTTTCAAGAAACGAGCTACTCCTTTTTAAAAGGCCAGCAATGCACCTGCAATTGTGTTGTTCTGATACTGTTCATGATACTTACCATCAGGTGAGCCGCATGTTCGTTTGTTCCCTCTTTTATAAAATAATTAAGTTTTTTGTCGACTTTTACTTTCCGGTAAAGATTTAATAATAAATATAAAAAAAATTAACGATCATCAGTATATTTAATGCTCTTTATTTTTAAAGTTAAATTAAGTCCTACATTAACATTTTAATATGACATATTATTACATGTAGAATTTATAAAATAACAGAAAGAAACCATGAACACAACAATGATAATAACAATCAATACCCACATGGATACAACAAAAACGAGCGAGACACTTCCTAATGAGCCAGGTTATCTTTGAAAATTCTCCCATAATTTAACAAAAATGAAGGCAAGTATACTTATACTCGTGAAATATTGCAGTTTTAAAGCAACTTTATAGTTATTTATTTATTTATAAAATCGACAAAACGTTACGAACACAACAATATGTTCGCATGTTAAATTTCGGCATTTGCTTTCATGAAATAAATAAGGTAAAGAATTTAAATAATGGAGATCATAAGTTGCTTTAGAAATCTTATTTTTGTGTCATAAATTTATAGCAAATATATATAATACGTCGTATAACCGTGTAGTTGCGGTGTAAGAATATCCACTCCCATTTACCATCCCGTGGGTGTCGTCGACAAATAAAAATTAAACAGGAGATATATAGCAGTATCTTCCTTATAACAACTCAAAAATTTAAAACAAAATCTGTTAACAACACATTTGCCAAGCGTGACAGCTTTGCCAAAATATGGAGTTAGAACCCTAGTTGAAGGCAGGGTGAGAGCTGTGGACTCTTTAGACTTTAATGGATGGACGATTAATGGATATTAATATATTAAGTCGCTACTAAAATAGTTTTTATCTTAACGATGTGATGTAGAGATCCGAGGCTGACGTGATCGTAAAAATATCTAAATTGATCAAACATTTAAAATTTGAAAAAAACTTAGATGAAACGAAACAAATGCATAAAAGTACAAAAATCTTTGATAAATCTCATACTCTCGTTCAATCTCTTCTGTGGTAGACCACAGAAAGCCGATCTTATTGGATTTAAAAAAAATACTAGTGACTTCCTCTCATTATTTTTAGTTGTTTGTTACTATGAGTAAAAAGGTCTGCTATACGAGTATATTACATCTAGGTATCTGTTACTATGAGTAAAAAGGTCTGCTATACGAGTATATTACATCTAGGTATCTATTATAAGTATATAATTTTGTTTCTTAACAATTATTTTATTATATACACCTTATTGCAAAAACCATAACAAATCGATAGTTTTACATAAAATTTTCCATCTAACGTGTTTTTGTAATCCGTTTGATAAAAAAACATTGGATAACGTTCATGTTTTTATAAAATAAACTAACTCGGCGACGCCTATGTCTCATATAATAAATATACTCGTATTATATATAAGAGCTATATGCGGACTGATCAGGACGAGGAAATTATGTTGTCATCATTTAATATATTGTAACACTCCCCCTCCCCCTCTATATATAAAAATTAGGCCGTCTGATTTAAAATATAAAAATAATATAAATTATAATATACGTAACCAGGCTAATAAATATTGATCTTTCCCAAGGATCTTTCTTAAGGTTAGAATAGACTGTTTCTCATATCAGTTTCATCATCAAGCGCAGCACACCCAAATATCTGTCACAACACGCAATACCGCAAGTAGCAGTAAGCATCAATACACTTAGATGTAAGTCAAACCAAAGAGTGCCATTGGGAATAGCGACCCGCCAAACAACCATCGCAGAGACGCAATGCTGCAGAACGCAACAAACATCAATACGACTATTGTCAGGCATACACCATCTTACAATCCTCCTTCATACAATCTCAGCAGATATCACCACCCGCATACCTCTATCAAAAAGAACCACAAGATGCTTGAAATCAGGCATAGCACATCCAAAGATTTGTCACAAGACGCCATACCGCAAGTAGCAATAACCATCAATACACTTAGATGTGAGTAAAATCAAGAAGCAGAGAGCGCCATTGTGAATAAGGATCTTCCAAACAACAATCGCAGAGACGCAACGCTGCAGAACGCAACAAGCATCAATACGACTATCGTCGGACTTACACCATCTCAAAGTACCAGGGCCAGCACCAGAGCCACAAACTGCGTCAAATCAGGCGCAGCACACTTGCAGATCCATTACAAGACGAAATACTGCAAGTAGCAGTAAGCATCAGTGCAACTATCATAGTGGTGGTGCCCCCTCACAACACAAACACATGTTTCCTATCGATTTGGATTTTTTTGTTTCCAACAAAATTAGTACTGTTGTTATAATAAAAATATCACCAACATATCATAATAGCAAGCTACTAGAACGCCAGTAACCAAAAAACTACATAGAACTATAGAGCTATTATATATATTGAACTAAGACATAGAATTGATTTAAGCCACAACTCTGCTATTATAATTCTTATGGTTCTTAGAGACCTTCTATATTAATGTTTTTGTATCATAGACATCACTATCATAAGTACCTAATATATCACTATACATTGTGCAACAGTAGTAGTCAGGCACCTGACCACCCCATTGACTTCAGGTATGTCTCCGGCATCTCCCTAATAAAAGCAATCATTACATGAACCCCGAGCGTAGTCCTCTCAATAGCTCGCTGAGAGACCTTGAGTGTCCTCATACGCCCAGTAGTGAAAAACCAATTAAGCTTATTAATGCATTTTAATTGTTTACAAAATAAAATCATCATATGACCTGCCCACCTTCTTTTTAGTTTTATTACAGTATGTTACGTCATTTATTTTAGTTTGATTTAAAAATATTTCTAGTTCTATTTTATTTTTTAAATTGATGTTGATAATTCTTCTCCCCATTCTGTGTTAACTGGTCTCTAGTTTGCACATATTGTTTCGTTAAGCTCCATGTTTGTCATCCATATGTTATGATGGGTAAAAAATATGAATAGAACTTTTTTTTCTTAAGTTTATATGGTATTTGTTGATCTTTTCAATTATTCTATCTGTACTCTGTTAATTTTTTCATTTGTTATAAGATCTTTTGGTAATACTATCTGTCGAGGCACGTAATATATTCTCGACATATTCTTATTTGTGCTGGGATGGGAATTTTATCAAGGTTTTTTTTCACTTTAATTTTCGTTACGTTCGTTAAAAGTCCAATTCTGTCACTTTCGTACACAAGCTGTTCAAGCATCTCTTGCAGGCTTTTTGGATCTTCTGAAATCAGAATTAAATCGTCTACAAATCTTAGATGGTTTAGTTGATTCCGTTAATGTTTAGCCCATATTCACTCCACTCGAGACGTCTAAATATGTTTTCAAGTGATGCCGTGAAAATGTTGGGTGCTAGTTTATCTCCGTGTCTCTCCCTATTCCCATTTTTTAAGTTATATGTTGTAAATTAGTCGTACGTATTTGTTCTCAGCTTATTTTGTTACTAACACTTCCCATATTCTTGTGTGTTTTAAACAGTCAAAAGCTTTTTTATAACCCACATACGCCAAATAATATTTTTTTATAGGAGAGGGGGTAAGTGACTACTGCCGCCCATAAATAACTGCAACACTAGGGGAATTTCAGGTGCGTTGCCAGCCTTTTAGAAGGGAGTAAACCCTTTTCTTGAAGGTGTCTAAGTCGTATCAGTCCGGAAAAATCGCCGGTAGTCGAACGTGGAAGAAAACTCCTAATGCTCCTAAAAACTTGTGATTTAAGCCTCTAAGGAAATATAGTAAAGGAACGCAGCGTAGCAAATCGATTCAGAGTAGAACTCTTTGTAAGATTCTGTTGTAAGAGGCGACTATAAGAAATACCAAAATCTTATGGCTTTCGTTAAATGGCGCTACCATATCGCTTATACCAGACCAGACATAAATACCAAAACCGGCGAAGGACAGCAGCGTCAATATTAGTATTATTACTGGTGGTAATTAACAATTACTGCGATCGTGAACTCAGTCGGGTTCTGTAATTAATGACTGTTTCATCCAGCATGCCGATTAAGGTAAATTCTCTTTATAACAGTAGAAGTCCATATCCAGCAGTTGACTTTAAAGGCTAATGATGAAGATAAAGTCGAGTCAAATTTAGTCCAGTAGGCGCATTCACGAGAGTGCTTATAATTAGCAATAGCTAAATAAAAATATGTAAATATAAACAAAATCATTTGTCTATGCCTTTTAATTTTTTATCGATAATTTAACTATAAAAGTTAAATTTACAGCCTATATACGTCCCACTCCTGGGCACAGGCGTCCCCTCATTTCTGAGAGGGTTTTAAGGCAAGGAATTGTCCACCGCGATGCCCCGAAGCGTGTTGGCGAACTTCACATGTCTTCGAAATATTTTTTTTCTTATTTCACAGACATGCAGGTTTCCTCACGATGTCTTGCTTCACCGCTGAGGACGTGGTAAATCAGCACTTAAAATTGCAATTACAATTTCATTGGTGCCGGCGGGGATCGAACCCGGTTTGCTCGCGTACTGTGAAATTTACAGCGAGCGCTAACCATCTGAGCTACCACGGATCCTTTTAGTTTAACTTTTAATTTATAAAATTAAATACATACTTTTACATAACTTTATATTCTTAATAAAAGTAATATAACGAAATATGAACATTATGGATTTTACGTGATAATATCAACAAACATGATGCCGATTATTGTAGGTAGTAGTGCCACGGCGCAGCTGTTTTATGAATGTAGCACGAATGGATTGGCTTCACCGGGATGGAACAACGCTCTCACATGATACTAACGTCAGATACCAGCTTAATGCTGCTGTATTTCGTATAGTGAGTGTAGAGAACCGGAGACCTTCACCACATCTGCATTTAGATACTTAGACAAGGATAAATAAAACATAAACACTCACGTCTGTCACCCAGAGGGGTAGGCAGAGACTACAGACTTCCATTTGGCACCATTCTGACACACCTCTCTCGCCTCCTTCACATTCATATACCTAAGCATACGTGCTCGACGGTTAAGGGTACTCCTAATTTGGCCCGTTTTCAATAAATCGCCAATTTTTTCGATAAATTTTCACCTAGGACGTCCCTTTCCGACTCTGCCATTGACTTCTGCAACATAGATTTTCTTTGTCACTCTTTCCTCACTCATTGTTTCCTCATAACCAAACCACCGAAGCATTCTTTTCTTAATCCTGGTCACAGCATCTTGCAAACCACACTCTTCTCTTATCACACAATTTCTCACCCTGTCATTCAGATTCAGCTCTAACATACTCCTTAACGACCGCATTTCTACTGCGTTCATTCTACTTTCGTGCTTCTTCTGCCACACCCAACTTTCACTACCATACATTACAGTAGGGACCAACACAGCATAGTGAATTGCCATAAGTGCCTTTTCGACACATTTGACTCTTCACAATAAAGTGTACGGTCCCATTTACTCTATTTCCTGCATTCACTCGTCGTTCTATATCCTTATCACATCTCCCATCCCTGCTACATACGCAACCCAAATATATAAACTCATCTTCTTGCTCGATCAACTCCCCTTCTATTCTTATGTCACATACCGTTTTACTTTCTTCTCTTTCAAAAACCATAACTTTCGTCTTACTTGCGTTCACTTTCATACCCTTTTCTTTTAATGATACACGAGGATAAAAGTAGATAATAGATTTTTACGGACCCCCAGCATCTAGTACCATCGGGTGCCTGTGAGCTTGTTTCTTTATCTTACTCTATAAAAAATGGAATTATCAGTATACAATTCTAAAAAATGTTCTAAACCGGATACTATAGGAAAAACCTTTTTTCTGCGTTAGTTGGAAAATTTTCCAAGTAGGTATAAGGAAATAACAGCGTTGCGTAATATTCATCTGGCGAAATAATTAACATAAACGGATTGCTGATTTGGCTTATAATTATTAAAACCATATTATTTCCTTTGTGCAACTAACACGTAATAACGATGACGATGTCTGGTACACAAAAGAAACATTTACTTATTGAATAAAACAATTTTTCAATATTTGATCGCATTTAATTTGATTTAATTTTAATTTTTGACATTTTGAGTGCTTGGCAGTACTTATGGACACGGGGAAGCTTTGGACACGGGGAGGACTATTTTAAGCCCTGATGTCATATTTTAAATTTTAATTGTTAATTTTGTTCCTTGAAAGTTACAACCCATGGAGGTCTCACTGATGGTTTTAGGTTTCCTCTCATTTCTGACAGAGTTTTTTGGGCAAAGAAATATCCACCACTCTGCACCGTTGCACGTTGGCGGACTTCTCACATGTCTTCGGAATAAATACTTTCTCAGACTTACAGGTTTCCTCACGATGTTTCCTACGCCGACGAGAACATGGTAAATCAGCACTTAAAATTGCAATTAACAATATCATTTGTGCCAGCAGGGATCGAACTGGGTTTGCTCGCTTATTGTAAATTTAAAACGAATGCTTATTCCCTGGCACAGGGAATAAGCATTCGTTTTAAATTTACTATCTAATAATAAAACTTAATGTTTATTAACCCGTATATGTGTAGTATTCTTTTAAATTTATTTTTATTCCGTAGTCTTTAGGAATCTGCAACTAAATATTTCCTACAAACTGGTTTCAAAATACGTTTTGAGTAAGCTTACGCACGTCGTTGTGTACAAATAAAACCCAATGTCGTTATCCCTGACAGAATAAAATTTAAAAAACGTTATTGCTACTCAAGTAGTTATAATGTACACAAACATACCAAGGCGGGTATCCGGTTTAAGGGAATAACCATAATTATATGTATTTATACTCGTACGTGAGCGGACTTCGCAAATTGACAGGTGTGTAGTGTGTACCATCACACTAATAACACTGCAAAGTTTTTGTAATCCACAAACAATAACTCAATAAATTAGTATCTTAAGCTCATACGCTGAAATACGACGGAAAGAATTTTTGTAACGTCATCGCGAGAAGAAGACGTTCCTACAAAATATCTGCGACAGACTGAACTAGCCGTCAGTCTTTGACGTTTTATGGCGTCGGAAAAGCCGAAGTATAAATAGGTTTGCACGGTGTATCCTGCGCCAGTGATCACGATGGGAGTTAGTGGTGTAGTGTTGAGCGTGCTAGCGCTAGCTGGCCTAGGCTGTGCTACAATTGGTGACAATTCTCTCGATCCCGGAGGGCGGGTGGTGCTTGTTGCACCAGTTTTAGCACCCCCAAAGGACTCAAAGACGCACGCTAATGATCGAGCGAGACAGTTTCCGATTTTAGTGCTCCTCGCTCCTCAGAATCCATCAGCGAATGTGCGTGAACCCTCTGCAAAGTCATTGGGAATTAACCCTCAACCAATTTATGTACAGGTAATTTGATCGTTCACTGTAAAGATCTGTTTCTACATTTAAATTTAGTGGAATTGTGTACTAATTCCACTAAATGATTATAATTTTTATTTACGTAATAAAATAAATTTAGGATTATTGATGTATATAAAATAAATTTATAGGTGGAAATAGGTTTTAAATAAGGAGCTTATTTCCTTGATAATGTATAGTTTAATATCGATTCTAATACACTAATAAACGTGCAACATAACGCTCGTGAATAAAGGTTTTTTTATTTGTATGTAGAAAGAAGTTCGGCGTGCTTTTATTAACAAATTCATTCCAGATAAATGTATCCTCTAGTCATTAGAAGGCATAAAATTCGTGCTCAGGCAAAGAAATTGAGTTTTCTTTCGGTGCCAATTACTGTCACTGAGTTTTATGATAAACGAGTTTACATTCGGAGTTTTGGCGGAAACTTAACCGCGTGCGGATTGTTGCACTTGTAATATTGTTTGAATAACGGTTTGAAGTGGGTTTTAATAGGTAAAAGAGATGCGGTTTAGTGTAATAAATATATGCACATGTGAACAATTAGGACAAACGATGAAACACGTGCTCTGGTGGTAACGTGAAACTCAAGTTATTGTGTCTGCTAATGCACCTTGAGATAGTATCGCGATCGACTGTCTGCTGGCTGTCAAGCTGCCGTCAAAATCTCGCAAACATATTATTATGAAATTTTAAATGAATTATTTTAAAGGATTACCTTGTTATACTTGACACCGGTAAAAGTACAACTGAAGTTTAAAAATACACTCGCATTACTAAAGAAACAAAGTTTAGATGTAAAAGGGGGATGCCCCTTTTTACCCCCTTAGAAGAACACAGCTACAGTTCTAATTTCAGAAAGCTTCAGTGGTTTTAGCTGAAGCGTGCTGTAATTAGATTAGATTAGATAATAAATTAGTCAATTAGTATATTTTACTTTTTATATAAATAATAAAAAATACACAATTTAAACAATTATTGTTTTAAACAGAAACTAGAAGACCAAGATAATTATAAACCAGTACACCAAAACAGACAGAAGAGACATCTTTTAAAGCATGCTCTCTTCGGTCTAGGCGGTGGCGGGTTTTCACTTGGTGGAGGCTTTGGTTATGGAGGTGGATATGGAGGCGGGTATGAAGGTGGACATCATGACCGATCTAAGACAATCTACATAGTGAAAGAGTATGGTAAGAAATTATTATTATATAATTAATCGACCTGTAGATGTATATGTAGCAACCAACAAGCTTAGTTAGCCTTTCAGCTAACAGCCTAGGCTTTTTACTAAACGCTGTTGTTCAACTAGCGGGCTAATAACCTACTTGACGGCGACATATATATGTGTAAAAAATTACATATATATGTGTAAAAATGCAATCCGGGGGGGGGGGGTGCTTTTGGGTATTTGATTCTGTTCATGTAAGACACGCTTAAAGATATTATAGACAACAACCGTGTTGCCAGATTTAAAGTTGCTGAATTTAATAAAACTAATTTTCCAGATTTATCGCATTTAATTACTGTGTGCCTCTTAACAGATCCAACAGGGTGACATTGCATAGATCAAGCTCTGTGCTCATTTATTCGAACACTCGATATTTTGTTGTGATCATTATAATGACTGGAAATTAAATTTACAGGACATGGTTATGGTGGTAATTACGGTGGTAATTACGGTGGCAACGGCGGCCATTACGGTAGCTACGGAAACGGAGGATACGGCTCCGGGAACGGCGGTGGTTACGGCGGAGGATATGGCGGCGGCTTCGGGGGTGGCTATGGAGGAGGCGGCGGCGGTGGTGGCGGCGGTGGCGGCGGTGGTGGTGGTGGAGGAGGTTATGGAGGTGGTTATGGCGGTAACAATGGTGGCTACGGAGGCCACGGCGGCTACGGCTCGCCTGGACAATCTGGCAGTGGCTGCGGCGGCGGTTGTGGCGGCCACTATGGCCACAATGGCGGCGGTGCTACGGCATCAGCGACGGCCACCGCAACGGCCCATGCTTACTCGGATGGGTGAGTAGCTCAATAAACAAGATACGAAGATAAACACAACAATTATATGTAAACAATAAAAAAACGGATTACAGAACTATAAATTAATGTTTGCAATCTTACGGAAATAGATTATTATTACTTATAAACAACAGCGGTTGATGCAATATTGTTAAAACGTAGTAATTACAATAAGTATCTTTGATTTTTCATTTTTTCATTTGTTTTCTTAGCCTAGAGATACCATCTACCAACACTTTATGCCTTTTAACGTCGATAATTCTTCAATCGCCGTTGAAACATATTACGCAATTAATGCAGTACCTACCTGGGTGGGTGAAGGATTAGCGAATACTTCCCATCCTAGTTCGATGTACTTTTAGTTGCATTGACTTTGAAATATTCGGCCATAAATGACCCTGACGTTAGTTTACGCCTTTTTTCATCAAAAAAGGTCACTGATGTTTATTGGTTATTCTAATTTACCTACTTTCAGTGGTAATATTTTCTTGTGACGGTAGTAAATAAGATTATAAGGGACATCATAGGGTGGGGATATTTGTTAATTTTTTATTTTTGGCCATGACGATGCTGCCTATCCTATGATTTGTTTTGCTTTGTCGCTTCTCACGACACCCACGGAATGGTAAGCGGTAATGAACATTCTTACACAGCCTTTACACGGCGAAAGTGGACATTATATGTAATGATGATAATGATGATTCAAGAAATTATTCGATACCAGTAGAATTATGAAAATAGCTTTTGCCCCCGCTCAAGCTTTTAATAACGGATTTTGACTTTTAAGGACACATGTAGACCAATAAGGACGACGGAAAATAATCACAAAACAAAACAAAACCAAAAGCGATGCTACTTCTTCTTCATAATTTTTACGTGCTAAAGCCATGTTGCAGCTATATTATAGTTGCAGCATGAATGGGTCGGCTAGACCGGGGAAGGACTACGCTCTCACAGAATACCGGCGTAAAATAACAGCTTAATGCTGTTGTCGTATGATGAGTGTAGAGAACCGGACACCATTTTTACTAGAAAAGTGGCATTTCATGTTAGTCCTCAGGGGTAGCAACACATCTGTATTTTGATTCTTAATCGAGGGTACGTGTAGCTGTTTATGGGCCATAGCATCCACTTTCCATCAGGTGGACTCTGTGCTTGTTTGCCGCCCTTATTCTATTTAAAAAATAATATATAAATATCTCTTTTGTTGTATGAAGGATCAGATGTTATTATTTATCTATTTTGTAAATGAAAATATCTAATCATAATACAGCCTAAATCTAGCTATCTAGGCTCGCTAGCTAGCTAGCATAGGCCTCCTCTCATTTTAAGAGTGTGAAGGATTAGTTTATTGAAATAATACTAGTTTTTACGGAATTTATCGCGTATATTTAACTTTTTTATACCCGACGTTTCGAACGCTTTACAGCACTCATAGTCAGGGGCGGGACTAAGATGTTCAACGTCCAGATTTCATAGTCAACCGCGGTTACCATAGATTAAAATTTAACTTTTGTTCCGATCTACACAGTAAATATACGCGATACATTCCGTAAAAACTAGTATTATTTCAATGCGTAGTGTTCGCGTAAATATAAGAAAAGGATTAGTTTACTCCAGCCCAAGTTAATTTATACAATTAAATCTTTTTATTTGCTCTCATCCTTTAGCCGTTAGAATCCATGAAAAGTGCACATATAGGCCTCCATATAGATAGCCACATACAGCAGTTTTTTTCCTGCGATTTTTGTCCAATATTTTATTACGCTGTTGGATAATTATTATAATAACAGGACATAAAATTGAACCTGATTTACCGTAAAAATTTGAGACTCGCGTTACTCATATCACGTTTCTAAAAATTATACTTTTATAACTGTTTGTGTAGTGGTGCCCACCGAGTAGAGACAGTGTTATAATATCCATGATCTCATATCGAGGCGACAGAGGGAAATTGAAATAGTAGAAAAAAACTGCTGTTGCGAGCTAGCATGTTATGCGTGACAGCTATGGGCAAAATACCCTCTATGAGGCAATCTATGGCCTGTATATATATATATATATATATATATATATATATACGGGCCATATAATCTAGGCCTGTATTCAGCAGTAGACTTTTACAGGCCGCAGTAGAATGGATGGATGGAATAAAACCGTTTGTTCCTTATTAGAATATATTAATGTACTTTTATAATTTTACGAAAATTTATTTCCAAAGAAACCTATCTCATATTTTAACTAATATATTTATGTGTTATTTTTCAGATACGGCAAACGCAAGCGCTAAAATTTGTAACGAAGATTTGCCAACCATGATACGAATACTTACTGAAATGAGAGTAGACTTTTTTCGTTTAGCTTTTGCTGCGTTAAATGCGTGAAAATGAAACCCTCACTAACAGTACGTACTAAAAGGGCTCGTAAACCAGCCACAAAAATTACATCTTACCAAAACTATGGCTCAACAATATTGCCAGCGATAATTCTGCTACAATTTTATTGTGCTAACCCTTAGCAGAATATGTTGTAATGTTGCTTCAACTGTATCACATTATACACATTAGTAACATTGACGCTATAGGCTAAGCAACATTGCTCTGCATTGCACGATAAAGACAGCAACTTGACGCCTATTCTGCAGCTAGAAATTGCTACGAAACAAGCCGTTACGAACGTTTACGAGCACTCTTAGGACTTTCTTTTAATTACCTCATTTGTGCAAATTTTACCCATAATTACCTCTTTATTCTACCAACTTTGTAGTGTTCCGTGCCAAATTCAGCAAAACAGGAGACTTATGAAAATCTCCTCATCTGTTTATAAGACAGGTTTTTAAGCAAAATACCCCTATTAAAAAAACAAAATTGGTGGCATGGAGCCCTAGTTATGGTGGCGACTGGTAGTTATTGGTACTTATGGATAACTTGCACTTTGTCAATTACTTTTTCAACGACAAAGTTTGAATTTCAACGTAATGGTTATTTTATACGATACTGTTTATATATTTAGTATAATATATAACTGCCTTGTGACACTTAAATATAATCCACTTTTACTATACCTGACTAACAATGAAAAATATTTTTCAAACACGCCATATTTTTAAACATTGGTAATTTAATCAATCGAAATTTTTTTTTGGTATTTCTACTGTGTAGAGTTTATGTCTTAATTTTTCATATTGATGTTGGATTATATTTTATAAAAATATTTAAGTATAAACTCTACTACCAGTTAAAACGTACTGTGTATATTATTGATTCTGTGCAATGTTAGCTCGTAAGTAGTATAACGTGCTGGATGTATGAAGTTGTGTTTGTAATTGGATTTAAAAAGAGAATAAATAATTTTTTTACACACGTCTTGCTTCATTTAATATAAAAAACAGATCATTATATTAAATATTATCATTCGTATTATGATATAGATAATAAATCATTATATTAATATTTAATAACGAAACGTTATAATTAGAGATGGGCCGAATATTCGGTATTCGGCATATTCGGCAGCTTTACCGAATATTCGTAATTCGTATTCGGCCGAATATTCGGCTAAATCACCAAACTTTTGGTAAAGTAGTATACTCAGTGTCCACTGTATTGAAATGTATGAATTGTCGTCCAGTACCAATTCGAGACGGCGAGGCCGGCTCTGCTCTTTCTGACCGAGACGCAGGTGTCCTCTCCGGTAGATGTCTCGTATCTCTCCTGCCCGGGGTACAAACTGGAACACTATTTTGTGCCTCGGGCTGGAGTTTGCGTTTACGTCAGAGAGGACATCTGTTCTCGACGCCTCGGCAGACTTGAAGTTTCGGACCTGTCCATCCTTTGGCTACGCGTAGACAGCGACGACCATCCGCGCGTCTACGGGTGCCTTTATAGGTCTCATAGCGGTAATGCCGAAACAGACCGACTCTTCGACCACGTCCAAATGGCTAGAGAGTCGTTGCTAGAAATAGAAATAGAAATAGAAACTTTTTTATTCAATGTAGATTATAAAAATACTTATTGAAAGTCACTTTTTTAATTTACCACTGGTTCGCAAAAAAAAACTTCTGTCCTGGGAAGAACCAGCAAGAAACCCAGCGGGACTATTTTTTTTAATAATAGCTTACAATCAACAACACAAGACAAATTAGAAATAGCTTGGTAGCGATCACCCTTCCCAGGGGTTATTATCATCTATAAATTCCTTAATATTATAATAACCCTTTTTATACAAACTTAGTTTAATAACATTTTTGAACTTTGTGTATGACAAATTTTGTATATTTTCTGGGATTTTGTTGTAAAACCGTATACATCACCCCAAGAATGAATTACTGACTCGGTGAAGTCGAGTAACTGGTACTACCAGCTTGTGTCTGCTCCTAGTATTTACAGAATGAATATCACTTATTTTCGCAAAACTACTTTTATTTTTGTCTACGTACATTACATTTTCATAAATGTATTGAGAGGCCAGAGTTAATATATTTGGTGGAGCCACGTGTTTAAGGCTGCCGAAGTCTAGTTCCCCGGTCGAACCTTAAACCTATTACGCGAGATATTAACTAAAGTGGACTGTATATGCGGATGCTTCTACGCTTACGTAAAAGCGACTACTATAGCATGCGGTATAATGCACTCGCTCTTCCCTAAAACTATTATGCTAAAAGCTATTATGGTGCCGAATCGCTGAAAAGGAATCCTGCCTTATTAGGAGAACAACAAAATTGGAGCGGGTTAAACTATATAAGGCAGTAAATAAAGGAGTGTTGACTCACAGGGGTTTCTTCTATCCTGTTGAGCACTATAGCTGCAACTTCTGGAACTTCTTCTGGAACACTCCGGAGAGAGGCGGTGCGCGGCTATATCTCACCCGAGGTGAGGGAACTTCTTCTAGACAGACACTCTGGGGCCCCAGGGGTGCGTCGGGAGAGAAGCGTTGTGTTTTCAGCGACGACTGCGGTGGAAAGAGCTGTTGTTCCAATGACTGGCGCGGTAGGAAAGAGGCCGCGCAACGGTCGCGCGTGCCTTATATGTCCTCGGCCCCGATGATTACGTGACATTCTAGAATCATCTTCTTGCCCCTCCCACCCCACCACCCCGATGTGTCGATGGAGGATCGAGGAGGGTATGAATGATATCGTTTTGTCGGAAAGGAACAAGCGGCTTGGCACCTCTACCGTCAAATATAATAATCCAATGGTTTTTTCTGCGCAACCATCTCCCCCGCCCTTGAAGGATTTCCTTCAAAATTAACTAATACAACTAGAGCTAAGATCAACTAACAAATAACTAACTAACGCTAAGATTACTTAAATTCAACTACAATTTAATCTAGAAAGCTAATTTAAATTATGGAAGAGGCAGGGGGCACAAACGGACAACCGGACGCAAGTAAGACCCAACCGTGGTCTTAACGCGAGCTATCCTAACTACTCCGTCGGAACCGGGAAAGACCTCTTCGACAATTCCTAACGGCCAGTGGAGAGGCGGCGTATTCTCTTTGGTGAGCACAACTACAGTTCCTACAGCAAAAGGCTCAGTTGCTGTGTTCCATTTTTGCCGAGACTGCAAAGTATGCAAGTATTCCATCCTCCATCGTTTCCAAAACGATTGCACTAACCGATCTAATAATTTGTGGCGTGCGGAAATGCTAAGTCTGTTCTCATCCATACCTGCGGCTGGCAAATACTTTAAAGGCGTTAAATTCAAAAAATGTGCTGGAGTTAGAGCCAGCGGTTCCGAGGGGTCACTAGACAACGTACGACAAAGTGGGCGACTATTCATTACGCATTCAATTTGAGCGAGCACCGTACTTAGCTCTTCGAAGGACAAAATTTGATCTCCTATTACTCGGTATAAATGACTCTTTAGACTCTTGATATTAGTCTCCCAATTGCCCCCAAAATGGCTCGCGGCTGGGACGTTCAGAGACCACTCAATGCGGTTCTCGGCTAGAATGTGAGCGAACTCCGAATTATAATATTTGCTAGCTAAGAGCTCATGTAGTTCCGATAAAATACGTTTTGCACCGACGTAGTTCGTACCGTTATCCGAATACAATCTACTTACAGGGCCACGGCGGGAAAGAAATCTTTTAAATGCACCCATAAAGCCTGCTGTGCTTAGATCACCAACGAGTTCTATATGCACCGCTCGAGTAGTTAGACATACGAAAATGCAGACGTAAGCCTTTGTGGATCTTATACCACGCCCGCGAGTGAGCGTGATCTTAAACGGACCAGCGAAATCAGACCCGGTGTGCGTGAAGGGCTTTACTGATTGTATTACTCTACAAGATCTAAGTTCCGCCATTTCCGGAAATGACGGCTTGGGGCGTGCCCGAAAGCAAGCTATACATCGGTGCACCCGATTGCTTATTAAACTACGTGCAGAAAGAATCCAATAATTCTGACGCAAAATCGACATCAACACGTCGGGGCCAGCGTGCGAGTTCAATTTATGATGGTAGTCGACTAATAAGTTCATGATATGGTCTTTACGCGGTAAAACAATAGGGTGCCGTTGGTCGAAACTCAATTGCGAGTTGGACAAGCGTCCACCTACCCTTACAATCCCATCCTGTAAAAATGGCTTAAGGCGTTGAAAGGCGCGACTACAAGCTCTATTCGATTGTAATCTTCTAATTTCTTCAGAGAAGTGCGCACGTTGAAGTTCACGCAATACTAGCGACTCGGCATAGTTGTAATCGGATGCTAAGACATACGAACGTCGCGGTAACAGCTTCGCGAATCGACAAACGTAAATTACGCTACGCAATATTTTCGACCAAGAGGACAAGCGGTTCGCCAAAGCAATGATTGGAGAAACCTCGCTCGAAACGTTCGCCACTAGAGCGTGTCTCTTTTCTTCCGGCGGTTGTGACACTGACGAAGGTTCGAAGTCGGTTATTGGCCATTGCGAGGGATCCAAGTGAACCCAAGCAGGTCCGTGGAACCAAAGCGGGTGGTCCATTATTTGCATCGGGGTGAGTCCACAGGATAGACAATCGGCGAGGTTTTCCGTACCGGACACGTGATAAAAGTTCCGCGTTTCTAACTCGTCTTGTATCTTGACCACTCGGTTCGCAACAAACGTATCCCAACGGTGGGGTGAAGAATGAACCCAGCATAAGGCGACGGTGGAGTCGGAAAAGGCAAATATCCTTTCTATGTGAACTCTATCCCTACATGCGCTGATAACTGCGGTAATAAGCTTGGTGAGTACTAATATTGCGCAAAGCTCTAAGCGCGCCAGAGAGACAACCTTACGGGGGGAGACTCTCGACTTAGAACTAATGAGGCTAATCGAATTTCTACCATTATTCTGGACGTGGAAATATACAACGCCCCCGTAAGCCTTCTCGCTGGCGTCTGCAAACCCAACGACCTTTATGGCGCTATTCCTATCTACGTTTATATGACGCGGTATTTTAATTTCTCTTAATAAAGGAAGTTCCTCTCTAAAGCGCTGCCACAACCGAACAATGCTGTCAGGTGGCGAGTCATCCCAGTCGCATTCCAATAACCAAAGTTGTTTAATTAAAAGCTTAGCGTATAATACCACTGGAGCTACGAAACCCATGACGTCCCATAATCTAGCAACGCATGACAGTATTGTGCGCTTTGTGCATTTCTCTACGGGCGGATTTACCTTAAGGCTAAACACGTCGGACTCTGGTGACCAACATAGACCGAGCACCTTGTGTGTATCAGAATCGTCGAATTCCTTTATCGCTGAAAGACGGTGTGATAGTGGGATTGTATCCAAAACCGGACGCGAATTACTAGTCCACTTCACAAGATCGAATTGACCCGATTTCATGAGCCTTATAACCTCGGCGGTGGTTAGGGTTGCCTCCTCCACGCTATCGACCGAGTACACAAAATCATCCATATATAATCCGCTTTCAATTGCCCTCTTAGCTTTAGGATAAGAGGGACCTTCATCGTGAGCGAGCTGTCTCACCGTGCGTAACGCATGAAATGGGCTCGACTTTAGACCAAAACAAACGCGGTTAAATTCAAACACCATTAGAGGTTCCTTTGGGTTGAAACGATATAAAATGCGTTGGAATCTACGGTCGCATTCACGGACCCCTATGCAAAGAAACATTTGACGAATATCGGCGGATAGTGCTATACTAAACAAACGAAAATTGACTATTATATTAAATAAACTGCCCTGTAAATTTTGGCCACTATAGAGGATATCGTTAAGCGACAGGTGAGTGCTAGTTTTAGCACTAGCGTCGAGCACTACACGTAACTTAGATGTAAGTTTGTCCTCTCTAATGACTCCGTGGTGTGGTATGAAATACGACGGTGTGTCTTCGTAGTTATCTAATTTCGAAGCCACAAGTTATATGTAACCTTCTCTTATATATTCGTTAATGACGCCGTCGTAAGCTTCCTTTAACTGGGGTGAAGCGAGCATCCTACGCTCCAAGCTGTAGAAACGTTTTTCCGCCATTTGACGCGAATCGCCGAGAGATAAAACACCTCCTTTAAAAGGTAGCGCTACACTATATCTACCGTCGCGATCACGAATGGTCGTGCGGACGTAAATTTCCTCGCATAACCTATCATCTGAGCTAGCTATGGGTGGAACGTTCACCTCCTCCATCTCCCAAAATTTGCGGACTAACAACTCGAGCGGTTCGACAGCCATACCACAATAAGAGGTTGCCGAAATACTATCTATGATGCGGGCGGAGCCAAGGATCACATAGCCCAATACGGTTTCCAGTGCGTAAGGCGCGGTATGCGAAGAGTTGCCCCTGACCTTATTGTTTAACAAAAGATAAGGGAAAAGCGATGCTCCAATGAGCATGTCTATGTTTCCAGGAACGGCGTAAGTGTCGTCCGCCAGAGTCAAATTCTTAAATTCAATCATTGCCGAGGTGTCAACCGAAACGGTTGGCAACCGTTCAGTGACCCTATCTACTACTAGTGCATTTATATCAAAGTTAACATTACGATCTATCCGAGAATAAATTTTTAAATTTATATATCCCTGTGTCGATTTACTAGTGCCTCCGATGCCTTTAATTACAGGACATGAAAGTGACCTATTTATTACTAAGCCTAAGCGCTGACAACATTGTCGCGTTATAAAGCTATTTTGGGCTCCGCTGTCCAGCAGTGCACGGACGCTTTGTTCGTTTCCACGCGAATCCCTAACCAAAATACGTGCCGTACCCAGTAACACGGTTGAAGGAGGTTGTGCTCCCATATTTGCCAATGAGCACAGAGCGACATCACCAGGTCGACCGCTAGAATCGTTGACCTTAGTAGGGGCGAATTCCTTATCCGCTTTACTTGACGCCGCTATGTTGCTATTTTCAAAATGTAATAGCGTGTGATGTTTCCTGGCGCACTTGCTACATACGGAACTCGAATTGCATTTTGCAACTAAATGCTTATCGCTTAAGCAGTTCAAACATAGGTTGTTTGTCTTTACTAATTTGTAACGCTCGCTTGGTGAATATTTACGAAAAGTCGCACAATTATATAAATTACCGTGTCTATCTTTACATACTAAACAAGTATGCTGGAGTGATGTTGGCGTAGCGGTTACGTAAGTTAACGACCCTGCTATTTTAGATGGTTGAGTCTGTCTACGGTCGACGCACCTTTTAATCTCCTGTTTAACGTTCGGAGAGCGCTGCATCACCTTTATTTGATCTCGCACGAACGATGCTAATGAATGAAAGGAAGGCATCTCCGAGCTACGATGCTCCATTTCAAACGCACGCACGGTGTCGGGGTCCAACTTCTTCAGTGCAATATGGAGAAACACCACGTCCATAAGATCATTAAATTTCAAATTCTTAAGTGCAGCCACCGATGCCACAAATTTATCTAGAAATTGCTCTAAGCCGTTGATGTTCGCGGATGATATAGATTTAAGATCGAATATCTGGTTCAAATATTCGGAAGCTAACATTCTCCTATCTTCATATTTAGTTTTAAGCGTTTCGAATATTAATAAGTAATTGTTTGCTGTAGGTGTAAAACCAGAGCAGATCGACTGTGCCCTGCCACTAAGTTTACTGATTAAGTAATATAATTTTTCGGCGTCCGATAACGATGGGTTATTGTGTATATTGTTTTGAAAACTACTGAAGAAGAAGGGCCACGTCTTAATATCACCATTAAATACCGGAATATCTATTGGCGGCAACCTAATCGAGTCGCTTGGACGTACCTGTTTTTCCGGCTTTGCTTCGTTTTGAGATAGGGATCTCGCAATTCTTTTCACGCGACACAACATATCTTCGAATGCCAGCAGCGGTTGGTAGTTCACTATGTATTTCGGGTCGATTTGTAATTCCAAATGATTAATTTGGTCTAATATTTTTTCGTAATCTATTCGTAAAGAATCTATCGTTTCGATTTCGGTCAAAAAAGTTTCCCGCACTGCTTCTATATGGATGTTCTTTATATAATCACTTATATTCTGCATACGCGAAAAGAGTATGTCCCTCTTAGCATAAAGCGTTTTAATTTTGATTTCACTTCCACTAACTGCCATTTTAAACTATTATAATAAAGTTATATCAATCACAATTAATCTCACAACGCACAAACAATAAAGGATGGACACTCGGTATGCCGTATTACGTAATTAAATCGAACACCTGCGCAGCGAGTCGAGGTGACGCGTCATTTGCTAGACTCAATAATTTTATCAAGATTGTGGGTAAGCGTATCGAACGGTTCCTATTACACTGTTTCAATTATTTAATAGGCTTTAAATTTAATCAAATACGAGCGCTATAAAACGAATAATTCTGTTTGCGAGTACCTAATCAAAATTTAAATTTAAACGAACACTATTTAAGTCTATTCTATAAATTGGAGTGCATTATCTAATTAATTAATTCAACAATTCGACCAAAATCCTGCTCGAAGTGACCATAAAATGGTGGAGCCACGTGTTTAAGGCTGCCGAAGTCTAGTTCCCCGGTCGAACCTTAAACCTATTACGCGAGATATTAACTAAAGTGGACTGTATATGCGGTTGCTTCTACGCTTACGTAAAAGCGACTACTATAGCATGCGGTATAATGCACTCGCTCTTCCCTAAAACTAAGCTATTATGGTGCCGAATCGCTGAAAAGGAATCCTGCCTTATTAGGAGAACAACAAAATTGGAGCGGGTTAAACTATATAAGGCAGTAAATAAAGGAGTGTTGACTCACCGGGGTTTCTTCTATCCTGTTAAGCACTATAGCTGCAACTTCTGGAACTTCTTCTGGAACACTCCGGAGAGAGGCGGTGCGCGGCTATATCTCACCCGAGGTGAGGGAACTTCTTCTAGACAGACACTCTGGGGCCCCAGGGGTGCGTCGGGAGAGAAGCGTTGTGTTTTCAGCGACGACTGCGGTGGAAAGAGCTGTTGTTCCAATGACTGGCGCGGTAGGAAAGAGGCCGCGCAACGGTCGCGCGTGCCTTATATGTCCTCGGCCCCGATGATTACGTGACATTCTAGAATCATCTTCTTGCCCCTCCCACCCCACCACCCCGATGTGTCGATGGAGGATCGAGGAGGGTATGAATGATATCGTTTTGTCGGAAAGGAACAAGCGGCTTGGCACCTCTACCGTCAAATATAATAATCCAATGGTTTTTTCCGCGCAACCAATATTAATTTCCTTTAATTTTTGTCTCAGTGACTCTTTTGGTTTTAAATTATATATTACTCTAATGGCCCTCTTCTGTAAAATAAACATAATTTCAGTGTCAGTCGCGTGTCCCCATAGCAAAATACCATACGACATAATGCTATGGAAATAACTAAAGTAAACTATTCTAGCTGTTTCAACACTGGTAAGAGTTCTAATCTTTTTTACAGCATATGCTGCAGAACTAAGTCTGCTAGCTAGTTTTGATATATGGGGGAGCCATTGAAGCTTTGCGTCCAGTGTGATTCCAAGAAAAATGGTGGTATCAACAAGACTCAGTTCCTCCCCATTTAATATTACATTAGTATTGACATGTTTAACATTAGGAGTTACGAATTTCATACATTTAGTTTTAGTTCCATTCAAATGCAAATTATTAACATTAAACTAATTGACTAACTAGGCTATAGCATTATTTACTTCGTCGTAATTTAATAACTGTCGTTTTAATTTGAAAATTAATGAAGTATCATCAGCAAATAATACTATATCATGGTTATCCCCTACTATGTAAGGTAAGTCATTAATATATACAAGAAACAGAAAGGGGCCGAGAATTGAGCCCTGAGGCACGCCCATTTGTACAATCGACCTGGAAGAACTCATACTATTAATAACAACTTTTTGTGTTCTGTCACTTAAATATGAAATAATTAATTTAAGAGCATCATTTCTTACACCGTAGTGTTGAAGTTTCCTGATTAATGTTTCATGGTGAACACAATCGAAGGCTTGGATAGGTCACAGAACACACCCAAAGCATCCTGTGAATTCTCCCATGCATTAAATATATATTTAATCAGCTCAACACCAGCATCAGTTGTCGAGCGACCTCTTGTGAAACCAAATTAATTTTTATGAAGTAATTTATTTACATTAAAAAAATTAACAATTGATCAAGAATGATTTTTTCAAAAATTTTACTAAGTGTTGGCAGTACAGAAATAGGTCTAAAATTAGCGGGGTCTAATGTACTACCAGATTTAAATAAAGGTATTACTTTACTATAATAATAATATACTTCATTAAATCAGGAAACACACCAGATTTGATACTACTATTAAAAATAATAGATAGTTGAGGTGCAATTGTATCTATTATAGACGCAATAACTTTAACAGAAATCCCCCACAGATCGGCGGTTCTCTTAATATCAATAGTCTTAAAATATTTTAAAATATCTTTTGATGAAACTTTATGAAATGTAAAATTCTTTGTACACACATTTACATTTTGTTTAAGTAATGATTCGGCGACGGTAGGAGAAGAATTCAGTGACTTAGTGGTTAAGATCGGAATATCAGTAAAATATTTCTCAAAAACCATTGCAACGTCCTGATCTGATTTAGTTAATTTATTGTTAAAACTTAACTGGTAGTTTGAATTGCGAGAGTTGACCTTACCAGTTTCACTATTAATTATACTCCATGTCATTTTAATTTTATTAGAAGCAGTTTTTATTTTGTTGCTTAAATACAATGACTTGGCTAAGGAGCACACTCTTTTAAATATTTTGGAATATTTTTTTACATATTCCCTAAATTCAACGCTAGGATTATATGACCTTTCATTGTAAAGTTCATATAACCTTTGCCTACTCTTATGGACTCCTACTGTCGCCCATTCATTATATGCTTTACGATTATTCAAGGAGAATGTTTTAGAAGTAAAAGTATTATTAAATTCATTGCAAATGAGCTTAAATAATGTTGCATACAAAAAATTTGGATTATTTTGGTATGAAAGTAATGGAAGTTTTTTACTATGTTACTTCTAAACTTCTCCAAGCGATGTGCATTTACTGGAACAAACACTACTTTTTTATCTACTTGCTTTTTGTGAACATAAGGTAATGAAACGAATTGTCCACAGTGATCAGAGCTCAAGTTTTGAATTATACATTTATTGGACGGCTTAACATTTGTAAAAATGTTATCTATACATGTTGCACTAGATTCAGCAATACGTGTTGGCTCCAAAAATAAATTAAAAAGACCATAAGATTTAAACAATGATCTAAATTTAATCTTAGTGGAGGAAGCTTCTAGGAGATTGATATCTTGGAGACTTTATCTCCACATATTACAACAGATTTATTCTGTTTATTAAGCTTAGCGAAAACAGATCCCCTCCGCAGAGATCGTGATCCTCGGCGACTTTAACGCCCATCACGCCGAATTACGTAGGTTTACGTTTAACCGATCATGCGGGGAGATCTGTTCATGATTTTGCCTTTGCATATGGTCTGACACAACTGGTTACTCCGCAAACGCGGATTCCAGATGTGGAGGATCATGCATATTCCCTGTTGGACCTTCTACTGTCCTCTCATCCGGACGGATATCAGATTTCTGTCGACGCCTCTTTAGGCTTCTCGGACCATTGTCTTGTCCGGAGTGTGGTGCCACTCACGCTGAAATCGCAGTTGCATTCTACGGGCTGCCGCCGTGTTTGGCACTATAGGTCAGCCGAGTGGGATGGGATCCGGTCTTTCTTTGCATCCTACCCTTGGGGGTGGGTTTGGTTCTCGCCGGACGATCCCAACGTTGCGGACTCTGTCGCTGATGTGGTACTTCAGGGTATGGAACTTTTTATTCATTCCTCTGTGGTGCCCATTGGAGGCAAATCTCAGCCATGGTTTGGTCGCTCCTGTAAAATAGCATCATGCTATAAGCAGGTGTGTTACCAAGCCTGGGATGATGCATCAGCGTCCCGGGATGTAAACACCAGCGCCCTAAAAAAGAAGTATAATTCCGCCTCTATGTCCTTCAAAAGAGTCATTGCCAAGGCAAAGTCAGAGCACATAGGCAGAATTGGCAAGAAACTAGTTCACCTTCCTTCTGGAACCCGTGCATTCTGGTCTCTCGCCAAGGCTGTCCAGGGGAATTTTGTCAGCCATCTCTTCCATCTCTGCACAGGGAGGACGACTCACTGGCCCATGCCGCAAAGGAGAAAGCCGATCTTCTAGGCTCTTTCTTTGCGGCCAACTCGACTCTCGATGACGGGGGGAGTACGCCGCCGATCATCCCACGGTGTGAGTGCTCCATTCCGGAAATGCAGTTCACACAGCGCTCGGTTCGCAAAGTACTCCTCTCCCTGGACATCCACAAGTCGAGTGGGCCTGACGGGATCACCCCAATTATGCTGAGGACGTGTGCTCCAGAGTTGGCACCGGTTTTAACGCATCTTTTCCGGTACTCCTACTCCCTGGGCGTATTCCCAAAATCATGGAACACGGCTTTCGTCCACCCGATCCCTAAAAAAGGCGACCGCTCAGACCCGTCCAACTACCGGCCTATCGCCTTCACCTCCAATCTCTCCAAAACAATGGAGTCCATTGTAAACTGCCAGCTCGTGAGGTACCTTGAGGATCACCAGCTGATTAATGACCGCCAATACGGATTTCACCGTTGTCGGTCAGCTGGTGATCTTCTGGTCTACCTAACTCACAGATGGGCGGAGGCAGTAGAGTCCAAGGGGGAGGCATTGGCCGTTAATTTGGACATTGCGAAGGCATTCGATCGGGTTTTGCACAAAGCGCTTCTTTCGTAGCTCTCTTCCTATGGGCTTCCCGAGAAGTTGTGCGATTGGATCACCAGCTTTCTTGTAGATCGGAGCATCAAGGTCGTTGTAGACAGTGCAAGCTCCGATTGCAAGCCTATTAATGCTGGTGTTCCACAAGGCTGCGTGCTATCGCAAACGCTGTTTCTTCTGCATATCAATGATATGTTGCAAACCCGTAACATTCATTGCTATGCAGATGACAGCACTGGTGATGCTCTTTACACCGGCCGAGCCAATATTTCTCGGGAAAACGTCTCCGAGTGCCGGGACTAACTTGTGTCTGAAGTCGAGTCTTTGGTGAACAGAGTCTCGGATTGGGGGCGACTAAATCTAGTCCAGTTTAACACCCAGAAGACACAAGTTTGCGCGTTAACCGCTAAAAAGAACCCCTTTGTCGTATCTCCTCAGTTTCAAGGCCTTGCCTCAGCCAGTATCGGAATCCTCGGCGTCAACATATCGAGTGGCGTGCAGTTTCGTGGTCACTTGGAAGAGAAGGCCAAATTGGTCCCTAAAAAGCTTGGCGTGCTCAGCAGAGCGGGTCAGTATTTCATGCAGGCACACCGCCTGCAACTTTACAAGGCGCAGGTTCAGCCGCACATGGAATACTGTTTCCATCTCTAGGCTGGGGCTCCCCAGTACCAGCTCCTTCCACTTGACCGCATCCAGTACAGAGCGGCTCGAATCGTCGACGACCGAGTGCTTTCCGATCGGCTCGATTCACTGGCACTGCGAAGAGATGTTGCATCTCTTTGCATTTTCTTTCGCATATACCATGGAGAGTGCTCTGAGGAATTGTTCGGATTAATCCCAGCCGTCCAAATTTCGTGAACGCACTACGCGGCAAACGTTCCGATACCATCCACACCATCTGGATGCTTGGCGGTCCACCACTGTACGTTTCAAAAGGAGTTTTCTTCCGCGTACAACCTCTCTGTGGAATAGTTTACCACCGGCGATTTTACGACTGCACCGTTTCTCTATTTGTTTATTGCTGCACCGCCTTCATAATGTCTATCTTGTTTAACCTAATGATTGACTGGGAAAGAATGCCCTATGGCATTAAGTCCGCCATATGTACTTTTTTGTGCATGAAAGCATAAATAAATAAATAAGATACAGCCTGGATAACTTCCAGCCTTGTCTACGTGCTCGTACAGTTCGATTATAATTGGTTAGGCCATCCCGAAAATTAGCCCCGACAGACATAAAAAGAGATAGACAGACAAAAAAATTAAAAATGTTTATCCGTGTCATCCATGTAGGGACAAATAACTCTCTGCGCTTAATAAAAGGCAGTTTTTATATTTTACCTTTACAGATTATATCACAATACGTTATATAAATTCGAACGTTAATTACTCAGTGTAGTCAGCTAGATACTCGTAGTCACCTTGGTAAAAAAAGAACCTATCACAAAATATCCTTCAGTCATCTATAATACATTTTTATAGTGTATTCCGTTGTGTATTTGTTGATCGGCTTTCATTGTTCTTCTTTAAGGTTGACTGGCAGATAATGTTTTGAGCATTAAGTCTACCTTTAGATCCTGTAATTTAATATGTAAGGTTCAAGGTTTTCTTAGGTGGCAGGAGTCCTGCTTTTCTATGAGTCCACGTGGGTATGTACCACGCCATTACCTATATCAACAACAAACAGCAGTGAGTACACTGCTGTATTTGGGTTTCAAAAGTATTCAACAGTTTTAAAATTGGTTACACGCGTATAATTTACCACTTAATAACAAATAATTCAATGGTAAATTAGACTTTATTAAAAAAAAACGCTTATTTTTTGGATTCACTCTGGATTATAGCTTACACTTTACTTAATAAATTTAGCTCAGCTGCTTATGCTGTTAGAAAGATTCGTCAACTAAAGGACGTGGCCACTGCTAGATTATTTTACTTTAGTTACTTTCATAGCATAATCAGTATTTTATTGCGGGAATATGCAGCTGACGTGAAGGCTTTTTTATTTTGCAAAAACCGCAACAAGTGCAATTATTACTTTACGCATTCGTAAGTCGTTAAGGGAACTATTTTAAAAAATATTCTAACTAACAAGCCAGTACATATATGAAAAAATATTTATGTAAGTAAAATTGTATATCATAAGGCCAAAAGCATGGTCGACGTCATCGTATTTTAAGAAATAATCAGAAAATTGATAATCGGAAATTGACGATTATGTAAGTCATTCATGGGACAAAGTACAGGAATATATAATGGAATTGCCTGTAATGTGCTTAGCCATTCCGAAAAAAAAATTCGAAATTCGGAAACGATAAGTATTTGTTAAAATTTCCATCAAAAGTGAAATTTATAAAACACACAATGTGTATCAGAATGTAAACGTACCAAATGACATGTTACCCAAATGGAAATCCTCAGATAAAATAAAACCATTAATTCTAAGCAATTACTGCATTTTTTTGCAAGTTTGCCAAGCGGTTAATAATAACAACATGACATACAGTTTTTGCAATTAATGATAGCGGCTGATATCAAAGAGTATTTAACTACGTTTCAGCTGGTATAAAAGTGGTATTGCAAGATATAAATAGCCATATGCACACACTAAAGGCTAGAAGATCGTCTACATATTTAAAATTTAAACTTTGAATAAAATAGAAGCCGACTTAAAAATAACTAAAAAGAATAAAGTAATTTCAGCTTAATAACTTCAGAAGTTGGTGCTACGACATGGTGTTCAAAATTAATACTTCCATTTTATATTAAATGTCAAAATGTTTCATCCTTTGGAGTAGACTAAGGAATATCAAAAGTTCGACTGTCGCCTTAATAGTTACATTAAAAATTTAATCCCCTATTTTCCCACTCTTAAGGTGGCCCTAGTCGATGGCAGAAACTAAGTGGTGGGCGGGGTTAAAATTTTATAAACAGACCTTTGGGAATCTGGATATCATGAAAAATCTATTGAATGTATCTGTTCAAAATAAAATTATTTGCACTTTTGAACACCTAGTCTATCCCTGTACGGTAACTGTTTTGCAATTTTCGTTCTTTTTATGGTATTTATCTCCACCCAAAGATGTGTTAAAATTATTACTTTTAAATATGTTCTTTTTACTTTTTTTGTTTCCATACAGGGCTAGACAATGATGATACAAATTAAAATCATTTTTCATTTTGAACATACACCATCAAACAGTAGAATAATCGCTAAACTACGTTTGTATGGAAGACTGAGTGACATTTGTACTCTTAAAATTGCATTTTTTCCAAATTTATATGAGACTACCTCTGAGTATAACCTATTTAGAGAAATCATTGATAGTGAATGCTTTCTTATATTTACACGCACATTTAAATAAAACTAGTTTTACGTATTTTATCGCGTAGATTAACTTATTTTATATTTCCAACGTTTCGAGTACTTTACATCACCCACTTTACATAACCATGGGTGATGTAAAGTGCTCGAAACGTCGGAAATATAAAATAAGTTAATATCATTGATATTGTTAATACAATTGACGAAAATATCGATAACATACTTACAACAAAGTACATGCATACACTCAAACCGAGATATTTCTCCTTTTTTTGAAGTCGACCAAAAACTTGTTAATTTTATAATTAATAATAATTATTTAGCGATTAGTACGCAATTAAGACACAAAAGCCGTGGTAGCTCAGGGGCTAAGCGTTCGCTGTGAATTTCACAGTACGCGAGCAACCCGGGTTCGCTACCCGCCGGCAACAATGAAATTGTTAATTGCAATTTTAAGTGCTAATTTACCGCGTGCTCGGCGGTGAAGGAAAACATCTTGAGGAAATCTGCATATCTGCGAAATAAGAAAAAAAAATATTTTTTGCATTTGGTAGCGCGGCGGACTATTTCTTGCCCTAAGCAACCCCTCAGAAATGAGAGGAGGCCCGTGCCCACCAGTAGGACGTTTGTAGACTGTAGCTATAACTATAGTACGCAATATATTAATATCTCCTCAGTTTCAAGGCACTCCCCTTGTTGCCTCAGCCAGTATCGGAATCCTCGGCATCGACATATCGAGCGACGTGCAGTTTCGTGGTCACTTGGAAGAGAAGGCCAAATTGGCCTCTAAAAAGCTTGGCGTGCTCGGCAGAGCGGGACAGTATTTCATGCCGGCACACCGCCTGCAACTTTACAAGGCGCAGGTTCGGCCGCACATGGAATACTGTTCCCATCTCAGGACTGGAGCTCCCCAGTACCAGCTCCTTCCACTTGACCGCATCCAGCGCAGAGCGACTCGAATGGTCGATGACCGAGTGCTTTCCGATCGGCTCGATTCACTGGCGCTGCGAAGAGATGTTGCATCTCTTTGCATTTTCTTTCGCATATACCATGGGGAGTGCTCTGAGGAATTGTTCAGATTAATCCCAGCAGCCAAATTTCGTGAACGCACTACGCGGCAAACGTCCCGATCCCATCCACACCATCTGGATGCCTGGCGGTCCACCACTGTACGTTTCACAAGGAGTTTTCTTGCGCGTACGACCTCTCTGTGGAATAGTTTACCACCGGCGATTTTTCTGCCCCAGATTTTATATTAAAGAAAGAGAGTTTATAGAAACGAGAATGATTAGAAACAAAGACTTCGGAGTGGTAGTTTCGTACGACAAGGCCTGGTTACAAAGAACAAAGCAAAGAACTTAGAGCGATACAATACATTTGTGTCAGACATCAAGAAATTAAAAATTAACAACATTGGCCCAATTTATTAGAAATTAAATATACTGAATTGTCACATGCGAAATCGAACAGACTATCATAATTTTTAATTGAATCCGAATTGATTCCTTGAACACTTTTTTAAAATATGCAAAAAGATATGACTTTAGCCGACAGACAGACACCTAAATGTAGATAATTATAAGGTGGAAACACCGAGGTAAGAATAAGTAAACAGTAACTTCATATCCTAGCCTAATTTTAGTTATACTTACAATTCTTATTTCGATTATCTCTGCTACAGTTTTACGTAAGGCGCTAAAAATATTTTATAGTTACACACTCTAATATAATTTACAAGCTAATGTAATATATACAAATAGATTATAAATTTAAAATTACAGCCTACAATACGCGTCCCACTGCTGGGCATAGGCCTCCTCTCATTTCTGAGAGGGTCTTAGTGCAAGGAAATGTTCGCCGCGCTACCCCAATGCGTGTTTTCGAACTTCACATGCCTTTGAAATTTTTTTCTTATTTCTCAGATATGCAAGTTTCTTCAGAATATATCCTTTCATTGCGGAGCACGTGGTAGATTATCACTTAAAATTGCAAGTAACAATTTCAGTGGTGTCGGCGGAGATCGAACCCGGGTTGCTCGCGTACTATGAACTTTACAGCGAGCGTTTAGCGGCTCTTGAGTAGAGTATACTAAAGCAAAATTTCTTCTTCTGTGCAACGGGGCAAATGAGGAAATACAACTCTTAGCAAACCCGTATGTACGTATAAATAACTGAATAGTAAAGTGATAAACGGTATTACTTCAGATCACAGTGAGCAAATTGTGCAATTCGCATTTTCTAAAATACCTGAAAACTCTACCCATAATTTGAAGGTCTGTAACAATGGAAAAAATTGAAACATTTAAAGTTTACTTAGAAATTTAACAGCGCTCATTTCTGAACCAATGGATCGATTACGATGCTTACAGTTATTTCTTTGAAATTTTCAACTACGAATTCGGAAAATAAAATGAAATAGTAATCCACATTTGTCGCCAATAATTTAAGATTTGGATACTGGGCTACTTTAGATATTCGTTGAAATATGGAAAAGTTTTACAGATTACGACAATTTTTGGCCTTTATCCATATTACCGGCGCTAAGTAAAGTATTTGAGATGTTGATTCTACTCCAGGTATTCATCAGTTTGGTTGTACTAAAGGACGCTTATAAATTAAAATTTTACACCATAAATTAATAAGTTGTTCGTTTGTTCGTAGTAGCAGAATTCAAAAGGTTCAGATTAATGGCGTTAATTCTGTAGGTTCTGTGGTTCAAATAGACTTATTACAAGGATCTTTCCCTGATTCCTTAGATTCCTGGGTCATTTTTGTTTTTTGTATAAATAAATGATCTCTAGCATTCTTCGTTCAAAATCTTTTTCGACAATTCACTTACATATATGGTCAACCAGAAAACAGACACACTTAGTGAAGTAAATGATGCCCTAAACAAGTTTAACCTACTAAGGGATTCATGTAATTTATTTGGCACTATATGTTAAAAAAACGAAATTAGTTTAATTTGAGTTGCCAGATTCACAATGTCGTTAATTTAAAAAATGGTGAACCGGATTTAGCGGAGGAAACAGTATTTCTAGGGAGATCCTCAAGAAATACTGTTTCCTCCTCCTGTTTGTGCTGTTACAAAGATTCGACAACTACTGCTAGGTTGGTTTGCTTTAGCTATTGTTTTTTTTTTATAGAAGAAGGGGCAAACGAGCATGCGGCGCACCTGATGTTAAGTGACTACCGCCGCCCATGATCAACCGCAACATCAGGAGAATTGCGGGTGCGTTGCCGGCCCTTTAGAAAGGAGTAAGCTCTTTTCTTGAAGGTCCCCAGGTCGTATCGGCCCGAAAAATCGCCGGTGGTAAACTATTCCACAGAGTGGTTGCACGTGGGAGAAAACTCCTTGTGAAACGTACAGTGGTGGACCGCCAAGCATCCAGATGGTGTGGATGGACGTTTGCCGTGTAGTGCATTCACGAAATTTGGCGGCTGGGATTAATCCGAACAATTCCTCAGGGCACTCCCCGTGATAGATGCGATAATGATAATGCTTCGCAGCGCCAGTGAATCGAGCCGATCGGAAAGCACTCGGTCGTCGACGATTCGAGCCGCTCTGCGCTGGATGCGGTCAAGTGGAAGGAGCTGGTAGGTACTGGGGAGCCCCAGCCCAGAGATGGGAACAGTATTCCATGTGCGGCCGAACCTGCGCCTTGTAAAGTTGCAGGCGGTGTGCCGGCATGAAATACTGTCCCGCTCTGCTAAGCACGCCAAGCTTTTTAGAGGCCAATTTGGCTTTCCCTTCCAAGTAACCACGAAACTGCACGTCACTCGATATGTCGACGCCGAGGATTCCGATACTGGCTGAGGCAACAAGGGGATTGCCTTGAAACTGAGGGAATGCGACAAAGGGGTTCTTTTTAGCGGTTAACGCGCAAACTTGTGTCTTCTGGGGGTTAAACTGGACTAGATTTAGTCGTCCCCAATCCGAGACTCTGTTCAGCAAAGACTCGACTTCAGACACAAGTTTGTCCCGGCACTCGGAGACGTTTTCCCGAGAAATATTGGCTCGGCCGGTGTAAAGAGCATCACCAGTGCTGTCATCTGCATAGCAATGAATGTTACGGGTATGCAACATATCATTGATATGCAGAAGAAACAGCGTTGGCGATAGCACGCAGCCCTGTGGAACACCAGCATTAATAGGCTTGCAATCGGAGCTTGCACCGTCTAAAACGACCTTGATGCTCCGATCTGCAAGAAAGCTGGTGATCCAACCGCACAATTTTTCGGGAAGCCCGTAGGAAGGGAGCTTCGAAAGAAGCGCTTTGTGCCAAACCCGATCGAAGGCCTTCGCAATGTCCAAACTAACGGCCAATGCCTCCCCCTTGAACTCTACTGCCTCCGCCCATCTGTGAGTTAGGTAGACCAGAAGATCACCAGCTGACCGACGACGGCGAAAACCGTATTGGCGGTCACTAATCAGCTGGTGATCTTCAAGGTACCTCATGAGCTGGCAGTTTACAATGGACTCCATTGTTTTGGAGAACAAGGAGGTGATGGCGATTGGCCGGTAGTTGAACGGGTCAGAGCGGTCGCCTTTTTTAGGGATCGGGTGGACGTAAGCCTTCCATGATTTTGGGACTACGCCTAGGGAGTAGGAGTACCGGAAAAGACGCGTTAAAACCGGTGCCAACTCTGGAGCACACGTCCTCAGCACAATTGGGGGGATTCCGTCAGGCCCACTCGACTTGTGGATGTCCAGGGAGAGGAGTGCCTTGCGAACCGAGCGCTGTGCGAAGTGCACTTCCGGCATGGAGCACTCACACCGCGGGATGGTCGGCGGCGTACTCCCCCCGTCATCAAGAGTCGAGTTAGATGCAAAGAAAGAGCCTAGAAGATCGGCTTTCTCCTTTGCGGTATGGGCCAGTAAGTCGTCCTCCCTGTGCAGAGATGGAAGAGATGGCTGACAGAAATTCCCCTGGACAGCCTTGGCGAGAGACCAGAATGCACGGGTACCAGAAGGAAGGCGAATTTCTCGCCAATTCTGCCTATGTGCTCTGACTTTGCCTTGGCAATGACTCTTTTGAAGGACCTAGAGGCGGAATTATACTTCTTTTTTAGAGCGCTGATGTTTACATCCCGGGACGCTGATGCGTCAGCCCAGGCTTGGTAGCACTCCTGCTTATAGCATGATGCTATTTTACATGAGCGACCAAATCATGGCTGAGATTTGCCTCCAATGGGCACCACAGAGGAAGGAATAAAAAGTTCCATACCTGAAGTACCACATCAGCAACAGAATCCGCAACAACGTTGGGATCATCCGGCGAGAAGCAAACCCACCCCCAAGGGTAGGATGCAAAGAAAGACCGCATCCCATCCCAATCGGCTGACCTATAGTGCCAAACACGGCTGCAGCCTGCAGAATGCAACCGCGATTTCAGCGTGAGTGGCACCACACTCCGGACCAGACAATGGTCCGAGGAGCCTAAAGGGGCGTCGACGGAAGTCTGATATCCGTCCGGGTGAGAGGTCAGCAGAAGGTCCAACAGGGAAGGTGCATGATCCTCCACATCTGGAATCCACGTAGGCGAAGTAACCAGTTGTGTCAGACCATATGCCAAGGTAAAATCATGAACAGATCCCCCGCATGATCGGTTAAACGTGAACCAAGCCATTCGGCGTGATGGGCGTTAAAGTCACCGAGGATCACGATCTCTGTGGAGGGGATCTGCTGTAGCAACGAATCTGCAGCCATTTGGACGTGGTCGAAGAGTCGGTCTGTTTCGGCATTACCGCTATGGGACTTATAGAGGCACCCGTAGACGCGCGGATGGTCATCGATGTCTACGCGTAGCCAAAGGATGGACAGGTCCGAACCTTCAGGTCTGCCGAGGCGTCGAGAACAGATGTCCTCTCTGACGTAAACGCAAACTCCAGCCCGAGGCACAAAGGAGTGTTCCAGTTTGTACCCCGGGTAGGAGAGATACGAGACATCAGCCGGAGAGGACACCTGCGTCTCGTTCAGAAAGAGCAGAGCCGGCCTCGCCGTCTCGAGATGGTAGTGGACAGCGTTTAGTTTAGAGTGAAGTCCCCTGATATTGCAGAAATTCACGGACAGCGTGGCAGGGGTCGCCTTGGTCTTGTTGCTCCGTTTGCCCCGAGCAGTTGTAGTCTTGAGCGGAATTTTGCCCCCCCCCAGAATACGCGGGGCAGCCTGAACACCCACGCTCAGAAGTGGATTAACATGGTCGTGGATGCTCAGCGAGGGATTCTCCAGGGGTGCTGGTACCCTCCTGGGGTAGTCTATCATTATTCAATTCCGCAACCATATTGATGGGGGGGGGGGATTTGGGCCTCCGGCCACCTGCACTCACCAGACGAAACGCGGAAGCAGAGCTTCCACTTCACGCCGGTATTCTATGAGGTCGTGGTACCACCCCGGGATATATATTATTGTATTGTGGGGACATGCAACTGATATAAATACTATTTTAATTATACTAAAAAAACAGTTCAATGTAAAACCTCCCGGATTTATTAAAGGAATTGTTTAAAGAAATAAATATATTAATTTTCAATATATATTCAACATATACTCGAACATCTCGTAGAACATTATGTTTGTAAGAAAAAGGTAATTTTATTTACCAAAAAACAATAATAGACATATCCGTGAATTAAGAAACGGTAAGAAAATAGATAATCTCAGATTTAGGCTAACAAAAGTTAATAATCCTTTTTGGACACGCATTTATAATAGTAAGCCTCTCTCAAATAATAATAAAAAATTGCTTTTTTATATAGCATTGGGTGACAAACGAGCACACAGTCCACCTCATGGTAAGAGCATGATGTGGCCCATAGACATCCACTTTTATCCTCAATTAAGAATCAAAATGTAAATGCGTTGTCACCTCTAAGGACTAAGATGGAATGCCTCGATTCGAGTAAAAAGGATCTCTGGTTCTCTACATCTACACTCACCATGTGAAACACAGCAACATTACGCTGCTATTTTACGCTGGTATTCTGTAAGAGCGTGGTCTTTCTCCGGTTGTATCGAGTACCGACCCATTCGTGTCCACGTACAAAATTGTATAAAAATTGTTTGTAATGCAAAGACTACTTTACTATAGACTATTTGATGATATTGGGATAGTATTAATTTACCTAAATATCAATCTCTGTGTGACACTGTATTTGTAACGAACAACAATAAAAATAGTCTACTACAGAACGGAACAGGTTTTAAAATGGTCTCTTTGAAAATTACAAGTATTCTCTATAAAATGTATATTAATAATTGTATAGTTTTACCATGAGGTAATAAAGTCACATCTTAATGTACGGTAGACTCGGGTACGTCATGCTCACTTAAAGATCTCTTCCTTGGGATGGCGTCATCTTTTCGTAGTATCTTTCTATTCCCTTTAAGAAGGTCAAATCGAGAGGAGAGGCGAGAGTGCGAACGCTTTTGTGCACTTGTGAACAGGTGCTGCTTGTGGAGACTGATTTGTTCGGGTAGGCTACACATTTATTAACGTTTTTATGTTATTTTTATTACTTAAAATGTGTTATTGAGATTTAAAATAATGACATAAAAGAGAATATTTGCGGAATTCTTTCGGCATTTCTTTTTCTGACAAAGGAACTAAATATGAACCTCATTTAGAAACGGTAGAATACTCGTATTACAAAACATGTTGACATGAAATTTTATATTCTTACGTCGAAAAACAAAGAGTTTTCATTCATTTTATTCATCATGAATCAAACGATAGTCACCACATTTATTTCCATGGATATAATAAAATAAATAATGATATAATAAAAGAAAACTATGGGAAATACCAAAAACTCTAAAATTATCCGATATATAGGGGTATAGCCATTACATACGTAAAGTAAAATATCCAGGCCTGCGATGTGCAGCAGCGTCTTGTTGTGCATAAACATCTAGATATATCCTCGATTAAAAATCAAAAAACTTTACTCTGAAAACCCACTTTGATCTACTCTCGATTAAGAAAAAATGTTACGCTGTCACCTCTGGGAACTAAGATGAGTACTACACTAGCCGAGAAGACGCCTAATGGTTTGATGGTAGCACTGGATTGAAACACATGTTTTCCTTAGTTGCCATTTTGTTTAACGAATTATTTATACTTTTCATCACATATTATATTATTAGACTTCTTTAGTATTCATGTCTTCTAGGGGCTTAAGAAGCCAGATAAGCTGATCACTAAAACCACGCTAAAGGATTTCATTTAAATATTGCGTACTTATTAGAATTAACGCCTAAGAAAAAAATAAACTGAAATGCCGCACCGCGCCTCTCATTCTGTGCTTTGTTTTTTTTTATAGGAGAGGGGTGGCAAACGAGCATGAGGCTCACCTGACGGTAAATACCGCCGCCCACGAATAACCGCAACACCAGGGGAATTACAGGTGGGTTGCCGGTCTTTTAGAAAAAAGTAAGCTCTTTCCTGGAATGTCCCTAAGTCGTATCGCTCAGGAAAATCGCCGGTGGTAAACAATTCTACAGTGCAGTTGTACGAAAAAGAAAGCTTCTAGTAAAACACACAGTGATGGAGCATCCAGATTGTGTCGATGGTATCGTGAATTGTGACTTGATGTGCGTTTGTGAAATTTGAAAGCTGGAATTAATCCAAACAAACACACTGCCTTATATACAGGGATTGCCACAAAAAAAATTAAGATACTATTTAAATTTACAAATGAATAATCTAATTTTTAACAATAATTTAAATTAGACATGTAATGATAATAATGACAAATCTCATTTAATTGACATAAATTATGTAATTAAGAAGTTTTGGACAGAAGATAGACTCAAAGTAATTACTAGTATATATGTAATTACTCTAAAAAGATAGGTATAGATAGCCATAGACTTAGGATATATTCCAAGTCTATGGGTATTACCTATTAAATATAATTTAAGACTGATAGCAAATGTGCTATCTTATTTACTTTTTAACTCAGCCAAATTTTTGGCTACCAAGATTGCTTCTCTTGAGCAGGATAATTATTTGACACATCATTTGGAATCAGTTCCAACTTATTTAAATTAGTGAATGCGACAATAGAGGCAATATCTAGCAAGAATAATAATAAGAGTTTAATTAGTTTAGAATGCAGCTCACAAATAAGTAATATGCATTTTTTACACTTGGTGCATCAAAATATACAAAATGGGCAAAGAATTGGAATTTGAATTGTTTTTAAATAGTAACAACATACATATCTTTAATATTACTGAACAACTGGCTAAAAGATTACAATTTAATTTTTAATTTCATAAATCACCAGGTGGCCAGTTCCTTCAACAGAGGAAAAAGTTTACGTGGTGGTTTCTTAATATTAGCAGACAAATCATTACTATATAAAGAACATAAGGATATTGTGAGCACCTCGAGCGAACTGTAGAGATGGCTTGTGTCGAGCTAGAGCACCTCAGTGTTTACAGACCCCCATGTGCTACTTACGAATATTTTGAAAATATTGTGGAAGAACTTAGTAAACAGAACAAGACTGTTGTAATATGTGGAGAAAAAATATCAACAGTTTTAGTTTGAACTGATCAGTTGGAATGATCAGTTGAACTGACCGTGTGTGGCGACCATAAACCTCTCCAAACGACGTTCATTTATTGGAACAAACACAACTGTCTACAGTGATCTGAACTTACATTTTGAATGATGGATTTATGCAAGAGCTTAACATCTGCAAAAATATTATCTATACAGGTCGCACTAGACCCAGCAATACGAGTCGGTTTCAAGAATAAATTAACAAGATTATACGATTTAAACAATGAGCTAAACTTAATACTAATGGGAGAAGTTTCTAGGAGATTGAAATTCAATTTTGCAGATGTTAAGCTCTTGCATAAATCCATCATTCAAAATGTAAGTTCAGATCACTGTAGACAGTTGTGTTTGTTCCAATAAATGAACGTCGTTTGGAGAGGTTTATGGTCGCCACACACGGTCAGTTCAACTGATCATTCCAACTGATCAGTTCAAACTAAAACTGTTGATATTTTTTTAAATATTGTATTAAGAAAGAAATGTCCATTCCGCTCGTACTTCTCTGTAGCGCTCGACAACGCCACTATGCTTGCCTTGCTGCGGTGACTAATTGTATTTCTCATAATAAGAGTTAATAGTCTTGTTTGACTACTTTTATTTAAACTGTTGTTCTGCAGACAGTGTAAAACCATAAAAGAAATACCAACAACAAACTTAATGAAAAGCCTAGATGGCCAGCTTTCTGGCTTATGTGCTTGCAATTTTTTTAATAGTTCGAAATAATTTAACTTCTGGGCAAAAGAATTTTCTAAGGAAAAGATTCCAAGATATGTTGGTCTTTCCTGACACATTATAAACATAAATGTAAATTTTTAAATGTTTTAAAGTACTAAAACTTCGTTTTCGTTTAGCGACAGGTATAGTCAGCTAGATACGAAGTGCTATGCAGTGTACACATTTGGGAATAATATCCAGCCAATCATTATTTTTAATAAGTCTGAGAACTTTACGTGGCTCTGCTGATTAAGGATCTTTAAATAATGGTATCTTTAAATAATAAGTTCCTGAACCAATTTACAACTAGACAAATCACATTATGCCCATCTGTTCAACTGATTTGCAAACCAACACAATCTTTTTGACCTTTCAGGAATTATTATCATTTTGTATATAAATAAACGCGTTTCATAGAATTTTGATAGTTTAAGTCAAGTAATGCGCTTTTAATTGTATCAATCACATTGAGGTCTCACCTACGGCTTCGTGTATACAAATAATATTTTCTTTCTTCGGGATCGGGCTGGCTTAAAAACTTATTAGAGCAGATGATAAGGCTCGGTACTGTTTCAAAATTCTGACAAAATTTTCAAATAATCCGACACCTTTGGTAAATCCATAGATTCAGACTCCACAGCTTTTTTGCGAGTGCGAGCAGCTATGCAGGTCTAAAAAGACCAGTATCACTGTGTAAAACGTCAAGTGACCCGATTTTTAATCACTTTTTTAGAGAAACCCCATCGAACTATATTACTACCGTACGAACTATATTAGTACTACTAATACCTCAATGAGAAACCCAACCCATATTTTTAGATCTAACGATTTTTTTTTCAATTCATTACAATTATTAAATAAAAACCACA